>JACCIC010000025.1:4060000-4415000 GCA_018907035.1 Sycobia sp. Sy_11 | reverse complement strand
TTTTTTTCTTAATTTCGTAAGGACCTTGGAAAGCATATTTCATAGTGGACACGAATACACTTTTTAACAAAACTATAAAATTATTTTTAAAAAAATTTTAATGACATTACGAATTAATAATTTATAGTTGTTTTAAGAATAATTGGCAAAAAAGTTATTGTGATGAATTCAGTTTCTTTTTACTTTTGACCCGTAATATCTTTTTATTACAAGTATAGTATGAATTCGTACGAATGCAGAAAAAACAACGATAATTGAAAGTTCGACCTCCGTGCCCGGTTCGAATATCCGTCAAAAAATTAATTGCAAAGCGGATAAAAATTATAATTAACATCGAAAATGAAGATAACTATATAGACACATTTCGCCGAACAGTCCACTAATCCATAACTTTAACGTTGCGCGCCATTCTTGATACTATCTACTTTGCAGGGCTCTCCGACCGCCCCGCAAATGGAATAGTATATATATATATATATATATATATATATATATATATATATATATATATATGGGAAGCAAAAACAGCAGGGGGAACACAGTTGCCTTCACAATTAAATCTGACAGCTGCAGAGAGTACCGAGCGCGCGGAGAGAGAAACAACAACGACGATATAATGAAAAAAAAAATAAAAATAAAATAAAAACAGCTACAAAAAAGCAGCGAGAGAAGAGAGGCCCAAGTGCAGGCAGTAAAGCCGCGCGCACTGCACATACTTAGATATACGCTATACCATATACACAGAGGCCGACGGCTCGGGGGCGCGAGCAAAACCGCAGCAGCAGCAGCAGCAGCAGCAGCACTGCCAGCAAAGGCGGCGTCACCCCTCCCGCGGTATGTCCTCGAAGACGACCACAACGACGACGACGACGACAAACGCGCATTCTTAGCGATCGGGTTCACGCGAAAAAGTTACCCTCGATCGACATGTTTATATATATATATATATAAGAGCCATCGTGTCGCGAAGCGACTCGGTGACGCTTATCCGAACGGACAGCGCGAGCGTCGAGAGAAGAGACGGCGAGATGCGAAACGAGTTTCCGCGCGGCCGAGACGTTACGCGGACGAACGCGCCTGCCCGTCGTCGCTCCTCCTGTAAAATGGATTCGATTTTGTGCAATTATATGATCCTGTGTCTATATATATATATATATATATATATATATATATATATATATATACATAGGTAAGTCCGTAGCAGATACGCCCCGCGACAGGCCGAGAAGATTGGCGACCGTCAGATCCGCTCGCGCGCCGCTCTATCTATCTCGATTTTCAATGTAAGTACCGCCGCGCGATTCGTATAATTCACTATCGTCGCGTCTCTCTTCTCTTTTCCGTCTTCCCCATTTTTTTTCTCCCCCCCCCCCGCCGTAAACTGCAATGATCTACAAAGCGCGCCCGCTTTCACATTGTGTGTGCATAGAGATGGATGCCTGTGTACCGGACGCCCCGTTCCCTTCCGTCCCGTGATAAAGGTATATCCTCTCGCGCCCGCCGCGATCGGCGCACGGCAGCAGCATTCCAGCGTCATAACAAGCGATGCCCGTGATTATTTTTTATTATTTCGTCGCGCGATCGCTGCTTCGAGGACGACGACGACGACGACGACGCGACTCTGCCCCCTTCCGCTCCGGATTCATATTATTCATTTTGCTATATATATGTATATAAAGTCGATACGGCGCGTCGATCGCACAAGCGATAGAAGGTCGATCGAACTGGTTTCCAGAGATCTCGGCGGAAGCTGTAATATATATTTATATATATATATATATATATATATATATATATATAGGAAAGAAGGCGTGCACGATCCAGTTAAACACGCAGACCTGACCAAGAAGGGGGTGGGGGAGATTCGCAAATAAAGCATTTCGAGGTGCCAGAAAGAACTAAGGGAGAAGGAAGAGAGCGAGACAGAGGAGGAGGAGGAGGAGGAGGAAATCGAGTCACCTGCCGCCACTGCCGCCGCGAGCATGAGAAGGAGAAACGGCGGCGAACGTCGCCACGGGGGGCGGGAGCGACGTGGAGGGGTTAGGGGGGAGGGCGGCGAGCACGGGCAGGAAACGCTCGGACAAATTGTTTTCTTTTGCGCACAATGGCCTGTGTTATTGCGCGGGCTTACGCTCGCCGATGGGCGCCGTGGAAGGCGCGGCCCAGAGCCCGCGAGGACTGGTTCGCGCGATCGTTATTGCCAGACGGACACCTAATAATTATCAGCGCGCGCGCGCGCGCGCGTTGTACGCCGAGTATTAAGTAAACAGAGGGATTCAGGACGGATTTGACGGTCGTATCTTTGCGAATTGTCCGTAAATTACCAGAAACGATATTGACGAACATTTAGGTATTTAGACCGTTTGATGTGCCAACGCTCGCATCAATATTCGTTTCGGGATTATGAAGACGATCCGCTGAAACTGAATTTGGAATATATCGTTGTTCTATTGGTGACCAAAAAAAAAACAAAAATGAAATGACGCAATGATCGTTCGCGCCGAATTATTCGGTACAGAATATACGAGGTTGAACAACATTTCTTCGAAATCGCTGGGGAAAAAAATCCGGCTGGAAAATTTGAAATGTTTACAACGACCTATACACCGATGGCAACGTTCGTGGCACATTCAATCAAGAGCCAACTTCCAAAACGAATTCAGCGTCTTTGCTTTTCTGGACGCTTGCATTTACGATTCTCGAGGCAGGGCGATCGATGCATCAATATACATTCTATACTCAGCTATATGGAGCTAATGCATTTCCCCCCCACCCCGATATTTTACCTTTTCTCAATTTTCATTGCATCTCTCGCGCGCGCTGTCAAGGACAATGGAACGCGGGCGGAAGAAAGTCTCCGTCTTTTATACGCGCGTCTCTCGTCGTCGGTTACTGAAAGAAAAATTACGGAGCGAAAGAGAGAGGAAAAATTGACCGATTAAATAAAGCATTCTTTTCGACGGCGAGCTTTTCCCGACTCCCCAATTTTCGTTCCATTTTCGAAAATCGACTCTGCGCCTCGCGCGCATAAAGGCGCACTACTTTACGCGGGAAAGATTTCGTCGAATCGCAGCGCGGCACAATACGAGTCGCATCGCACTTCAACTTTTTGGACACGTTACGTTTTATAATAAGGCCGGGAAAAAAGCTTTTCACCTCCCCCGAGCGAGCGCTCTTGATTCCAAGCTGTCGCGCATACTCGTTATTGTCGTGGTATTATTTTGTCATTGTCCGAAAAATTAATGGGAAAGGTCGCGGGGAAGGAATATAAAAATCAATGCCCTGTGCCGCTGTCGTGGGGACTTCCGAAAAGCGTGCCCCACTCTCTCTCTCTCTCTCTCTCTCTCTCTCTCTCGCCGTCGCTCTCCTTTGACAAAGGATAAATCATCTCTTCCAAAACGACTCCGGGGCAGGACGGGCGACGGTGTCGCCGTTACGATGAAAAAAGAAGAAGGAACGAGATCGGCGTTTTTCTCTTTTCCTTCTGATGTCTTTTCCTGTATACGCTCAACAGAGAGGACGATTCGTAAAATCGTCCGTCCTTGTACACATCTCTGCATCTCTCTCTCTCTCTCTCTCTCTCTCTCTCTCTGTCTCTGCTTCCCCCCCCCCTTCTCCGGAAGATCTCTCCCGCCAGGTTGTACGATTGAATGAATGCAACACAGGCACAGGCTCGGTCCAGAGAGGGGGGTGGGGGGAGGTAGAGCCACCCCCGTTATACCTTCGCGGCGGGGTGCACTTCCCCTTTCCCCCTCTTGATCCTCTCGCTCGTTCCCTCTTACATTCGCCGGAGGCCGCTCCGCGTCGGAGCGCACGAGAGGCAAATACAGCGGGGAGATTTTGGATTCTGCGGGCGCGCGCGCACTGTTCCGGCGCGCCAGGACTCCCTCGCATACGCCTAGGTTGCACGGCGCTGCATATAGGTATGCGTATACCTAAATATAGGTATACAGTTCGTACAGAGTAGAGCTTATTGCGCTCGGCGCGCGCGGTTGCCAAGTCTACCGTCGGTCATCCTTTTCACCAGCGGCGCTCTTTTCCCCTCTTCCGAGGAGGACGGACGCGTCTACGGTGCGGAGGAGGCCCGGCGGCAGGCAGCGGTCGCGGGCACGGTATCTTTTTTTCCGGCGCGCCGGGCTGCGAGCGTCGGACGGACGGACGCTCCCCCCCCCCACCACACCTCGCTGCTCGCCCTCCTACGCTTGGCCAGACTGCGTTCCGCGGGTCGAGTTTCGCTCAGGAATTTCGGTCTTTTTCTCTCTCGCTCGAATTCTACCTGTGTAAATATATATATATATCCGAGGTTCGAGCGAGTTTCGGACGGCATATATATCTGAGATGATTTTTTTTGTTCACCGTGAAAATTGAGGAAGTACATTGATTAAAAGAACGCGACGGCAGGACCAAGAGTTCTACTGGTTCCCTTCAGTCATTAATTATTATCGATTTCACCCTATATGTTTATAAAAATTTTTTATCCATTGTTTCCGAGCTATTGTTAAATCTTAAAATCGCAGAAAATATCTGATACCGTTGAATTTGCCTTAAGAGGTAGCGATTAATAATAATTACAATTTAATTCAGAGGGTTGTTTGAGTCAATTTTTATCGATCGACCAAACAATACTCTGTAATAATCATGCGTAATAATAATGTGGGATAAGCACCTTGCTGACGTCCATTCCACAGTGCTTCTTGAAAAGTGACAGACGTGCACTTGTGTTTTGGGTGTATTAGAAAGCTTTTTGAAATTTGTATGAGTCTGTAGTTTACGTCGTTGAAATGAAACGGTAAGATGCTCCGCAATCACGCGGACCAAAACGAAAATCGATAAACTATAACTAAATCCTTAAGTTTAATATTATTTAGCTACGAGGCAAGAAATATCTTCATATAATAATCAGTTGAAGTTTCGTTTGGATGGATTTACGAAAAATTGTCCTACGCACTAATAATGAAAACTACAACGGAAAATTCGAATTCCTAAATTGTTTATCATGCTCTTGTATATCTACAAAGTTCGATCAATATGCTGAAAATTTTGCAGCAGTGTAAAGCAATTGCGAATTAAATAGAAACATTCGTGAAAGTTTGCAGTATGTTAATGTTTAATTATACCTGAAAATAATGGAACGTATATCACTATCAAACGTGTTGGTATAATAAACAACATTCGACAAACAGTTAAGAGATAATTTATAATGTATAGATCGAAAAACTTTCATCAACGTTTATTATTATTCATTCCATAGTAAGAATTAAAACTTTTATGCTAATTATGTTTCACGTTATACTTCAATCTACATTTTACTTAATAATAGCATCAATCACAATATTTCATAATTATTATAATATCATTAATTATTGTAATGTTATTCGTACTAGATGTCGGTTGACGTACAAATAAATCTTTAATTCGAATAAATTAACGTGAGCGTGTTCTTATAGATAAATTTGCTGTCAATTTCCATTTCAGATTTTAAATAGACTTATGCACGACGTACATACGTGTATGTTCACCTGTGGAAAATCGACCAATGCCGTCTTTAACAGCGGCCAATAACACGCTCGCGGGACATGTCGACGTACAAGTGCGCTCGTACATATATATATTAGATACCCCATTCGCATTCCATCGGAATCTCATGGATGCCAATCGTCGAGGTAACTCTCGTGCCCAACACATATAGATATATTATACATACATACTCAAGTGGGTGCTTACATGCTATATATACACGCAATAGGAATAGTTATATATATATATCATTTATATATATATATACCGCGTATACCGGAGCAATGAAACGCTCTCGTGGCGATGATCTTCATTGCCCGCATCGAGATCTCTCCGCGGTGAGGCCGGTTACTTACACGCGTACATACTTGTATATATATATATATATATATATATATATATATATATATATATATATATATATACACACACCGCGGTGGAAGAGAAAAGGGGGCTGACGATGCCGCGGCGCGCGCGTATGCCCCCATCGAACCGGTCTTCCGATCATATAATAGACACGCATTAGACGCAAACGAGACCGGCGAAGGACGTCGCTGCCAGTGGGCAAGTAGAAAGGAAATGAATGACGCCCATTGGACAGTTCCTCCGTGGAGAAGTGGTATTGTTCTTTTTTTTTGTGTTTTGATCGCCCCCCCCCCCACGCGATTTAAAGGGGCGCTTATTAAAACGAAGGGGCCACCGGCGTGCGGGGAGCAAAAAGTGTCTTTGGACGTGACGGACGCACAGATGAAGGGGAAAACAAGGATATAAATATATATATATATATATATATATATATATATATATATATATATAAAGGGATTCCCGCGTATGAGACGCACCGGATTTTAGGGCGACTTTGCAATTCCAGATGATTATATTTGTCTATGCATACGTTAATTCTACGTATCTAGCATTGGGTATATAAAATTATTAGTTTCGAGATATTTTTTTTTAAAGAAGGCCTATTCTACAAAGGTAATATTTAATATTAAAAAGTTACATATGCTATTATTCTATAGATACGTATATAATAATATATCCTTTGATTCATAAATACATATATTTAAAAATCGAAACACTTATACAAAAAAAATTATTCATTTGTACACATAATCCTGTTAATTTTATGCGTTTGTAGTTAGCACACCTGGAATGTAACCTCGAGCGCAAATTTGTTCTTTCACATCGTTTCATAATGGTTCTATTAACATTATATCGTTAAGCTTCGGTTAACATATGCTGGTAATCAGCAGTGTTATATATAGGTAGAATTTTGCAGAATCGTACACCGAGGTTACTTTCCAACCGATTCCAATGATGCAACTTTGGGAATTATTTATGCTTCTCGTATAATTAATCCAATATACGAGGTAATCATCATTTTGTATAATAAATAATAATAATCAAGTGAAAATTCTCTTCCCATACCGATCGGAGGAAAAATAATTGTAATCGTTGCACCGTACTTGGTCGATTTGTTCCCGACATACGCCGCAAAAACACTTTCGAAATGTTACAGTGCGACAAAGGATATCTCACCTAGAAAGGCAATCGAAGACGATGGTAGAGCATAATATTACCATTCTGAAGAGCCACTTTACCGGCAACAATTAAATATACGATAGGGGCCCAACGCCTGTCTCATCACTCTTGCCCCGAATTGATATACGTAATACCATATTCGAGGTGAGGGGGCTGCCGAATCACTCCATTAGTCTATTAAATCATCAGGCTCTGCCCGCGTATATATATATATATATATATATATATATATATATATATATATGGGCATACATCTCTGCCGTACATTGGAGCAAGCGTTGATGCATCTCGCAGCAGCTGCAGACGAGCGAGCGGGGAGCGTCTTGTCCCTTATATATTGTAAAATATATCTCGCAGGGAGTATATATATATATATATATATATATATATATATATATATATATATACACCGACGGCGATGGGCTGCGGACTTCGGTACCCGGCACTTGTTCCACTTGCCGCGCGGGAGTACAATGCGCAGGGAGAGAGTTAGCAGAAGGACCGGCGCAGTGAAAGGGCGCGGGAGGGGCGGGGAGGGAAACTCATCTTATGTTTAGGTCCGCGCGCGTGAGATTTCTAGCGCCTTTTGTGCCATTACCAATGCAATAATAATAATAATCAGAGTCGAACGACTCTCTCTCTCTCTCTCTCTCTGTCTCTCTCCTCGGGGTCTTTTCGGCGCACTCCATTGTTTACCCCGCTGTTCATTCGAAGCGCTGGGCACGGGCGGCTCTCAAGCCGCACGTTATAGCATATATATATATATATATATATATATATATATATATATATATATATATATATAAGCAAGTTTTTTAATTGGCCCAATGCTCCGGGTACATACGTACAGTTTTGCGCTTTTTTTTTCTTTTTTGAAGACCGAGCGAATTCGAGAGCGAGTCGAACGAAGGGAGCTACTAATAGTGCTGACGCAGTGCTTTGGTAGGATTTATAATATATACGCACAGGAAATTTTTTGCGATGCATTACTTTTTTCTCTCTCTCTTTCATTCTTTATTTATTTTTTCTTATTCTTGGCGAATGACAGCGATTTGTAGCTCGGCTCGGAATGATCCATTTATATAGAGAATATCGAAGATTACATTGAATAGCGATTTACAGTAAACGAGGGGGGGAGGGCAGGGGGTGGATGAACGAAATACGATAATTCTTCATCAGGCTCGAATTAAAACCTCCTCGAGAGCGCGGCCTGTGCTGAATTATGTTCAAAAAAATTCACGACCTATCTTGGTGATTTAGCGAAAGGCTAGTTTTAATTCGCAAACGCCGCGCTTGTGTACAAAAGGCATATTATATATAATCCATCGCGACTCACTAATACATGCTGCCAGTATATATATATATATATATAAATGGACAGACCGACCGGCCACAGATCAGAGACGCACGACATCGTTCCCACGAGAATCGCGAGATCAAGAGATATACCCTTCTCTATACAGCTTCTCTATTTTATATATATATATATATATATATATATATATATATATATATATATATATATATATATATACGTTCGCCCATATCGAGAGCCGAAGAAGCCCGACCCTCTGCCAATGAGGCTCCAAAGCGCTTCAAAGGCAGTTGCGGGTCAACATCGTATTAAATACTCGAGCCAATCGTCGATCAAAGTGTATTACGTATATATTTATATGTAGTTTATGCGTCGATGACGCAGCCGCGTCGCGAATCTGATTCTCGGGACGTTAGATAAATTGCCATGGATTTTACGCGTCGTCCCGTTATGTTGCTCATATAATATATTTTGTGTGTGTGTGTGTGTGTGTGTTGAGACGCGTCGCCGAGCAGCTTATCAGTGCCTGCGAGTTACTTGCAGACAAAGGTTCGTTCCTATAGCTTCTGGATCTTAAATTCCCGGACAACGATTCGTGTAAATATTATGAATTTTTTATCTTTCAAAAACTCAAATGCATGTTTAAATTCACCAAACCTTCGTCGAACTATAGTCAAGCTTATCGCCGTATCAGAGCAATTTTGACGTTTCAACTTTCTCAAACGATCGACTTTAATCCAAAAACAAATGCACGATCAGCGTGTACGAGAATGTGGAGCATCCGCGTAAAAAATTCGGACCGAGCGCCTTTTGAGATTGGAATAGCACGAACGGCTTCAACGATTACAAAATGCTCGATTACCTGGTGCGAGCCGAACTAAAATTCCAGCCCTGGTAAAAGTCGTTTTACCGCCTTATTGCTCGCCAATATCGTTGTCGTTGCTTTTCCTATTGATTGCACACATTATTATTATACATCTGCCGTCATTGTCATTATTTTTCATGTGTACTCTATACGACTAATTTGTTAGCGTTCGTCAGCGCAATGAGCGGGAGCAATTTTTTTCCTAGAGCGACTCTTTCGCAAAATTTTTAACGCATAACACGACAATTCATTGTACTTATTCGTTCTCGTTGATCCTCGTTAGTGCGCACACAAGAATATGTCATCCTTTTATATCGTGAATATCAAGAAGAGCGAATTTCGAGCCTCAAGAAGCGGGCACCGACTATATCATGAAGTCATCGCTTCGTTTTAACGAATTCACGCTCTAGTTTTAAATAATGGATAGTCGACATAATTTATGGATTGGTTTAAATTGTTGAGGCACTGCACTAATATTACTCGTAATTTTTTTTTTAATATAAGCCCAGCGCAGTCTATAAAATTTTCTGCCTTTCAATTTCTATGATGCACAAGTGATTTCCGAGTGATTTCAATTCGTATTTGATTCAATCATTTCCTATCTTATATATTACGTTTAAATCTCGGGGAAAAAAATCGTTTTAACCTCCGGAGATCTCAATAACTTTCTGTCGGCGTGTCAGGTTTTTTTTTTTTATTTTTCAGTTTTTGTTAAAAACGCAATAGGTATAATCTAAATTTAAATGCTTCCTTTTGTGTGATCACTATTCCCGAAAAAAAAGTCGAGAGGCATTCAAAACATCCGCTAACAACGCAACAATAGAACGGTATAATTTTTGACCAAGAGAGTGCGTCAACGCCTGACACGATCCTCAAAAAGCCACGCGTCGCTGCTCCACGCGCGCACCCTGTCCGTCTTCTCACTATCTCTTTCGCTTTCCATCTTCCGCGCATGACGACGACTTTACATTCTATATATATATATATATATATATCACATTTTTCGCGGCACATCAGATGATTCAAATATTTATTGTCCATATTACCGAGCCGCCGCGCTCTTCAATAGCTCGAACTTTTATTATACCGTCGCGAGTACCATCATTTATATAGAGTGGAGCATCGTCGCATCGCTCGTGCGCGCGTTATGTGTGTATGTGTGTGTGTGTGTGTGTGTGTGTGTGTGTGTGTGTGTGTGTGTGTGTGTGTGTGTGTGTGTGTGTGTGTGTGTGCGTGTGTGTGCGTGTGCGTGTGTGTGTGTGTACATACATATTCACATACATATATGTACACATGTATTCTGTATGGTTTGATTGCTCGTATATGCGTCCTTTCGGGCGCCGCGCGCGTCTATTTTAAGTTGATGAGAAGGAATTTACGTGACTAATTCTGACATATATACGGTGCTCCGTCGAACCCCCCCTCCCTAACCCTGCATCTATACGAGGTCATCCTGATAAACGCCCGATCGATAAATAATGAGGATTGGCGGAATCGCGCGCGTGAAAATGTACGCGCTCAAAATTCCATCGAAATTTTCAAATTATCGCAAAAAGTCGCGATTATAAGCAATGACGAGGAAGTTCTGAAAAACATCAACAAGTATATCACAAGATATATTGTGAGGATTATTAAGGGGCTGTCCAAATGAATTTTTACCAATCGAGCAACGAGTATTCCGTGTTAAGTAATATGTCATTGCATGTAAACGCCGTTTCAAATATTAGTTAACATATATCCTAATAATTATATCTATTCTATATTGCTTAAAAATTTTAAGCAGATTCGCCGAACGGTATGGACATGACACACTTTTTAAAAGTGTCATAACCAATTCTAAATAAAAGATTCCAACGTACGCAATTTTCATCATTTTTTTTTTTTTTTTTTGACAAACTTTCTTGGAACTTGGGAGCAATATGAAATTGGATTTTTTAATAGTCTGACAATTTTTCTGTAAACAGAGCAGTTTGAATCTCAAGGTACGAAAAAAAGCATTCGACAGCTCGTGAAAACAGTGCAGTATTTTTCTTCACACTTCAGAGCCGGGTCCTCTCTCTCTCTCTCTCTCTCTCTCTCTCTCTCTCTCTCTCTGGAGGGAAAAGCTCGCGCGTCGATGCCATTGTATATATATATACCGTTAGTCGGGAGCTACGTATACTACTGTATACGCGTACACTGCCGTGCGCGAGCTCCATTTTACGTTACTTATCGCCGCAACGACTTTGACTTTCAACGCGATCCGACTACATGCGCGACGCCACCGCCGCAGTCGGCTGCATTGTGACATCAGTCGTAGCTGCATGGGCCCGCGGTCGTCTCCATCGTCGTGTATTAACGAACTTACCTTACGGCCGATGATGTGCTCTTTTGTATATCGTGCTGAGCGCGCGCAGCACGCGTGCTTCAATCTTCGGCGCTCTCGTTTCGCGAACGTTGGCTCATGTCCAACGTGCAGCTCGGACTCTTGGTCCCGTTTGATAGCGAGACTTGGAAATCCAATTGCGAATCGATCGCTTCGATTAGTGGCATTTAGATAGTACGCAATATTATGAAAAACAGAGGAGACAGGCCATTTATTTATTCACGATCGGTAAAAATTGTCTTTGAAAGCCCCTTCATTTTTAGGGGGAAAATCCTTTGTGCAAACTGTAGTATTTAATCATGAAATTCTACAATACGTTAACTGCGTCGACTAGCATGGAACATTTTTAATAAGTATAATATAATGTCTGTAGTCCACTTCATTTGCGACTTATCAAAAGACCAAATACCATCTAATGGCCATTACTTCAAGTTAAAGATAGTGCACCAGTTATGTTTGCCAGAATATTGTTTCTCTCTCGACATTGTCGATACTGTTTAGACAATTTGTTCTGCTTCATTCCAATAATGTCTAATAAATATAATGATAACTTGAAGTTACACGTTTTAAATACTAAGGTAAACTATTATATATTGGAGCTTTTGCCCCGGTGGAGATGTCATGAAAGACGCAACTAAAAAACTCCCTAAGAAATTCATTAATATTTCACTTTACGCATAACTTTTTACGACGCACTTTATTACGCGCTGTCGAACAGCATATACATACATATATATATATATATATATATATATATATATATATATATATATATATATATATTGCAAAGCCCATAGTCCCAACTACGATGTCAACTCGATCGCTTCATCGTCGCGGAGATTTGCAAAACAAAGCCGTTACGCCCTATTATCTGTCTCTCCGAACAAGATCGTATATGCGTACATATGCATATTCGATTATCTGCAATAACGTATGCATATATTTATATACACCATTGTACAGCCATCGGCAATAGATGGCAATCGGCAACGCAGGAGCACCGAGGGTGAAAGAAATTCTTATATACATATATACATACTAAATGTACAGTGAACGACAAGCTCGATATAAGTAACATCAAGCCGTACTTCTCTCTCTCTCTCTCTCTCTCTCTCTCTCTCTCTCTCACATGCATATATATAGAATACATAATAATACAGACGAAGAGAGAGGTTATGGACTTCGATTCGGTCTTATACGCTTCACGGCTGGCCGGGTACCGCTCCTCCATCGGCCTTTTTCCTCTACATCACGGCCGTCTCCCGATGGGCACACACAGATCCCTGCACTGTATATATATATATATATATATATATATGTGTGTGTGTATATATAAAATCGTTCCAGAGAAAGGCGTAAGAGAGCGCCAGACGGAGAGGGTGGGCGGGGGGATGGGGAGGGGGGGGTTAGGGTGAACGTCTGCAAGCGCGCATATAAGGCTGGAGTATATTGCGGTTTGCAAGAAGTGCGGAGAGCCCAGATAACGCAGGAGTACAACGCGGCTTGTATGCACGACGACGGGGCAATTTTAAATCGGCTCGAGCGCAATTTTTCTTCGCCTCGGGCTCGCGCTCGAATTCGAATTATATATGGATATATGATTATATTCGAATTATTATTATTGCGTATGCTGACGAACGTTGAGCGAAAACGATCGACGCACCCGTTATCGAGGAAACTATTCGGATTCGCGGGTTTTGAAAAGCTACGCAAAGCTACTGTTAGTCAAATTGGATTAAATCGGTATTGCGCCAAATAACGTTTATACGATAATTACCTCCAGATTGCAGAGCTTTAACCGATTGTAATGTATCGTATTCTCCAATTATTTGGATCTTTTTTTCCACAGCCGTAATTTACGTGACGCAGATTCTGTCTCAAACGCGTTTTGGACAATAGTGTCGAAAATAGCGCATAAGATAAGAAAAATTATTCTGCTACAGATTTGCGACTGATTCTGTTCATTTGCGAATACGAAAAACTCGAGCAAATATTTTAATCAAAAATTCACATTGAAATATACTGTCATCAAACGAATTTAGTTAGATCTTACTTTTCAGTCCATTTTTGCTACAAAATAACGCATGTAGAGAAATAAATGTTTAGAATGTAAAAGACGTATTTTTATGGGAACGAAAGCTCGCGTTGAAAAGGTTTTAAATAAACGTTACACTTGATTTTCTCTATGATATTCGTATAATTAATACAACAAAAAAAAAAAAAATAGAACTGAATTTTATAATTTCATGGATTAGATGACGCAAATTAATTTCTTACACTCTGAATACACCACGAAATACTCGCCGCAATACGATTACACGGACACTCTCGCGTACACTTCGACCTCGCTTCGTCTTCATATACTCTCTCCAGTTTAATTTGTTTGAAAAAGTAACGCTTCTACGAATATATATATATATATATATATATATATATATATATATATATATATATATAATGTAACAAACAAAACGGAACAAAAGACAGAAACTGAAAATCTTCCGTTTCGAATGTGGGCCTAAAGCCACAATATGCTATATTCGTAATCGTCAGCCCAGAAAACAAATTGTAAGTTCATATCTATTGAATGATATTGCACAACTCGAAGAAATACTGATGAGAACGAATCTTTTTTCCGCTTTTTTTTTTCCTGTTTCTATTACACATTCCGCATTCAGTGGCATCATATCAGAGGATTGTTGAAACTTTTCTCGCTCTTTACGATCATTTACGAAAATCTTAAATGGAATTGAATAAAAAATTTTCTTCTGTAAGCTCTGATATTTGCACTTTTAAAAATCGTGCAAAGCAATTTTTATTATAGATTCTTTCTAAAAAAATGTATATGTTCAAATCCAATAAACGCGGGTTCAAGCATGCAATGTATAAGTTATTGCACAACATCCGAAGAGTTTCATCAGGTTTCATGTTATATTTTTTTGCGGAGAAACATTCTCATATACGATATATACACGCGCAGACGCGACGTGATTCTCTTTTACGGCGCCAATTTGAACGCGGGATCTGGACTGGGCTTGTGAATAATAGCTGTGAGATCGTATTTCGTCTATATAGATCTCTTGTTTGATACATATATATAGTTTAGAAATGGTACTGCGGATATTGATGGTGGGGGGGGGGGTTTCAACTCATTTGTATAAATTCGGTCCTGAATCTTATCGGCTTTGTAATTCAAAACGGCAGAGGGTTTTTTATACGATACTCTCATATCGAAGGCTCGTTCTTCCGAGCATGCCACGTCCGTTCATTCATTGCAAAACGGAAAAAACTATTTATATAATGATAAACAAATATATATATAATGTGATTAAATAAGCAAATCAGAGTTGGCATATGTATTATTTACACGCGCTGACTGGAATAATTTGGAGCAAGGAAAGTAAGAGCAGATGTAAATATCGTTGCAAAATGTAATTGTCAAAAGATAGAAGCAAGATCGGCGCGCTGCCGTAAAATCATATCCGTTATCGCGCGATACGACAAAGAAGAGGTGTAATGACAAATAAATAGCCGTATACACAAACAATGATTTGCCAAGCTGCCTTGCACGATTACGTATGAAAAATCTACTCCTGCCAGAACTCTTACTGCGTGATTAAACATTAGTCTATGGACTGTATTTTGTGCGCGCGCGCGCGCGTGTCTTTCATGTACCGTAGAACCTAAGAAAGACCCGACGAAGCGCAGCCTCTGCAAGACCGGCATCTTTTCCATCGTATTAATAATACGCGCCACACGCCTCGCGGCAACATAAATTATTACGTACCGCGAGACCCCGTACGCGGACGCGCGCAATATCCCGCGTTTAATCTGCGCTGCATGATTCGGGTGGTGCGGGGGTGGGTGGGGGTTGGGGGGCTTACCAGATCGAGCGCCAATAAGACTTAAACTAAGCTCAACGAACCCTCGATCGGCCAATGATGTACGTACATAGACTGTCGAGGTCCAACGCGTCGAGCGTAGCATCGTAGCGCTCTCTTTCTGCTC
Source organism: Sycobia sp. Sy_11 (assembly GCA_018907035.1). Classification (NCBI taxonomy): domain Eukaryota; kingdom Metazoa; phylum Arthropoda; class Insecta; order Hymenoptera; family Epichrysomallidae; genus Sycobia; species Sycobia sp. Sy_11. Next base: position 4,399,385 of record JACCIC010000025.1, on the reverse strand, counting down.
CCCCAAGGATATTCGCGTAAATTCCGGGGCGGGAGGGGGGGGGGACTACTCCATCGTCGAGGCGCGCCGCGTCCCCCGCCCCCTATTCCTTCCCCGCGCCCCGATCGCCCGTTTCCCGCTTAATACGCATTATATGCCGCGCGTACGCGGCACTACGGCCTGAATTCCGTGCGCGCGCGCCACATACGCGGGTGCACACGCGGACGCGCGTCGCGTCGCTCCCGAATCGATTTTATTAAAGGTCTTAATTAGCCGTTTAACCAGACGCATTGTTTAAGCTTAGAGGGGGGAGGGGCGGACGTGACCGGTGGAGCATCGTCAGAAGAGCGTGAGAGGGGGGGGAGAAGATTATTACATGTCCCTCCGCTCTCAGATACGGTGGAAAATTAGAAAAACGCTAGATCGAGAATTGTTGAGAGATCGATGCAGATGCTATGTAATATTTAACATCCAGAATAGTTTTATAAAACTTATCCGTTAATTAGAAATAAAAAATCTAATATATCGATTTTTTAAGTAATCCGATAACGGGAACAATTACTTTTCTCTACAATTTGTACTTATGTGTATATATTAAAGTCAATAAGATAATTGAAATGAAATCGATTCCAATACTGTCGTGAAATGAAAAGAAAAAGTTAATATTTTTACACTCCACTTCGACGCAAGAAAAGGAACCAATAAATTTGTTTACGTTCGTTCCACAGGCCAAAAAATATAAACCAATAAATTATATTCGAATTTATCCTTCTTTATTTATGACATTTATATAGCTATAAAAATGCCAAAATTCTTGGAAATTCTAAGTGTACAGATATGTAGTTCATAAACAAAAAAAAAGCTTTACCAACGGTAAAGAGATGTATGGCTATTGTCTAGATGTCGGCTTAATTCTCTGTCAGGGTTATTGTGTTTACTTCAACGATGTTTTACGCAATAACTCGTCTCGCAATGTGTTCGTGACAAAAAAAAAAAAAATTTTTTTTTCGAAGCTTGGTATACATAAGTATTTTCCATCTGAATTGTAGAACGTCGATACAGTTTTCCATGGGGACACACGTACAGCATTATATATTAATGCGTAATTATTTATAAGTTGTGTATTAGTAAATCTAACAGGTTCATAAGTGTAATTAAAATGACCTATTTTAGTTGCTTTTTGTATTCTTTCTATGCGCTCGTCAATTCTTAAAATCGTAAAATGTTTGTTTATCTATCTATAGACGAGAAATTTGATTTTTAACTCTTCGAGGTTCTTGCCTCGCTGTTTTTCTTTTATCCAGTATATATATATATATATATATATATATATATATATAATATCAAATCAAAAGGCTTATCAGGCATACTTAAGCCCCTTATCGTTAAAATTGTACGAGTCGTTTCTTTTTTTTCTTTATCACGAGTCACGAGCGCAAAATTAAGGCATTGTGTTTTCTTTATATCTATATATATATGAGCGCGCATGGATTACGTTCATGCGCGGAAGGCACATATCACGACGATGCGCAGCATCGAATTCCGTATCGTTACATTATATCTGTAATATTGCGCTCGCGACCGGGATAAAATTCATTTGCAGAAATCGAACGTCGATCGATTGTACGTATATACTGCCCGATCGGTATGCGCGGGGCTAGACAATGTTAATCATGCTGTACATACGTATATATATATATATATATATATATATATATATATATATATATATATATATATATATATGTACATATACTCTACTAGGAAATAATTAAACGTATGACTAATGCGCGTTCTATCGTTGTACAGAAGACAATGACTATTTATAAGGATAGATTGAAAAAAACATTCAGGATTTCACTCGGATAATTCTTGTATACTTTAAATTTTGGTCCCGGACAAAAATTCAACGTATATATATATGTATGTGACTGGACTCGCATAATATATATTCCAGTTACATGTATTAATTTTCCTTTTGTTCGTTCAGTCGACTCAAGACTATATATACATGAAGAATTATTTCCGATGATCGAGCTATCCTTATATAGATATTACGACAGATCTCGCTGGCAACAGCTGCGCAAAAAGCCCGACCCACGTGCACGCGTGTAAATAATCTCCGGGGCCACGCGGCTGATAAGACACGAGTCCAATGCACTACCCCGCGTAATCAAGCTGTATTTATTATATATATATATATATATATATATATATATATATATATATATATATATATATATATATATAGATTCAACAACGGAGACAGCATAAAAGTCGCGAGCGACATCGGTCCACCGTCCTACCTCTTTCCTCGATGACGTCGGCCTTGATCAGATCCGCAGCCTCGCTCGCCACCACCAGCGCCAGCAGCAGCAGCAGCAGCAGCGGCGGCAGCATCCGCATCCGCAACAGATAGCCGCGTCCCGACATCGCGTCGCTCGTCCGGTCGGCCACTGTCAATGTACCGTGGGTTTGGGGGGTGGGGGGGGGGATGGAATAGCTGCCGAAGAAAAGGGCTCTCACCGCGCTCGCGCGCGCGGAGCCGAACGGAAACCCCCCTCGGGCGGATCACGCCGACGGCGACGACGCGGACTCGGGGTTCCGTTCGCCGGGCATCGTAAGCGTCCAGGAGCGCCGCGCGCTCACCGTTTCGGCCCTTCCGCTATCTCTGTTCACCCCGGGCGGGCCGCGGTTCGCGTCGATTAGAGGGCGAACGGACGACGGGGTGGCCTGTGCGCGCGACGCGATGCCGATCAATCGAGCGGCGACAAGGAGTTGTTACACCTCGGCGTCGGCGCGTTGCACCCGTCCGCGCACATCGGTACGCACATGTACACACACACACACACACACACACGCGCGCGCGCGGGCTCGGCCACGGACACTGGCCCCGATGCGACCGGTCCTCGCCGTGCGCGATATGCACCCGTCTTCGTTCTGCTTTCTCGCTTATGTATATATATATATATATGTCAATATAAATATATATATAGTTATCGCACAGCAGCGGGACTCCCTTCCCTTCCTTGGAGCTCTAACGAGTACAGGGCGGAGGGAGTTATTATTATCACGCGCACTGCTCTTGATTGCGCGCACCTCTGTCGCTTCCAACCCCGGGATTTTCACTCTGTCCCGCCGTGTTCCTCGTACACAGGAGCAGCCGATTATCCTCGGCCGACGTTCGGGGCGCAGGTCACTAGATCGAGGCGTACGGGCATCGCCACGTTCTCCTTCGTGGATCCCGATTACGTATCGGGAGACTGACAGCGCGGCGTGAATCGCGAGGTACACGGACACACATGGATATATACACACATAGACACCACACACCTGTATAGACACTTGCACGAGATAGCCCACGGGATGTACTTTTTTTTTTCTTTTTCCTAATAACACACCGAGCGCAATTTCTGCCTTCTGCGATGGCAAACTACGGATTACGACGCGAAATGTGCAAACGATCGCGCGCGAAACCGAAAAGGAGAAAGAGAGTCGCGAAAGGTGCAGAGCGACCAAGCGCGCGGGGTGGACGCGCTCCGTATATGTATATATGTATTATATATATATATATATATATATATATATATATATATATATATATAATATGGCGCTGACCGACGCGGGGAGCGAAGTTACTCCTACGCCGCTCGAGCGAAGAATACGAGCGCGCGGCCGTCCGGTGGCTGGTGCACCGGCTGTACACCGCCGTGCGCGCGTCACGATCGGGCCCCGAAGCGCGTCCGGCGCTGCCGCTCTCGGGTGTTTGGGCCCATTGCCGCGCGGTGCCGCTACCGTCGGCCCGCGCGCGAGCGCTCCGTTTTCTTCTCTCTCTCTCTCTCTCTCTCTCTCTCTCTCTCTCTCTCTCCCTCTCTCCCTCTGTCCACGCATAGGTGTGTGTATAAGTAAAAACATCTGATATTACATGAGTATATATATGTAGCCGACATCCAGCTGAGTCAGTGTGCACGGTTGCCGTGTTAAAGGTGTGCGTGCTTTTGAATACTTACGTTTCTTTCTCCTATCCATTCCTTTCTGAACAGTGATTCTCTCCCTCCATCTCTCTCTCTCTCTCTCTCTCTCTCTCTCTCTCTCTCTCTCTGTCTCTCTCTCTCGACTGGCCTCTGTCTTGCCTGCAGGCTTTTGAGCATCTTGTTGCACTGCACCGATCCTTCTTATTATAATATGTTTGCGGGCATCGCAGATCTTCGCTATGGGCCTGCGCAACTAATATTACGGACGGAGGCAGAGTATCTTTTGTGTTCTAAATGACTTTTTCAAACAATGAAAAACATAATTCTTCAAACAAATACCTGCTTAATTTAGATTCATAAATATTCTATGCAAATTTTTAAAAAATCTGATTAATTTTAAGAATCCCGCAAGTTTGTTTTATTATCTTTCACCGATGCATGTATTATTTACGATAAGCGCTTTTTTACCTATTCCATCCTGTCCCTATCGTATTCAGATAATGTAATAGATCGGGTAGAGACATTAACGACTAAAGATTGAAAACGATTTATTGTGCTTCTCTTAATGATTTCTGTTCCTTGTTAAAATATCTAGGGAATAAGAAGTTTTTAATTTGAAGTATAAAAAAACAATCGTTATTGAAATCTATTTCTTTTCGGTATCCCTTTTATTTGATGTCAAAGTTCGAATACTGAAAACCTCGTCTGACATACTATACGAAACAATTATATTGATATTTAAAAAATAATTTATTATCGACTGTGAAAGATACATTACGTTTCTCTATGTTCTTTAACTGAATAATACTGAACATTTTTATCAGCCGATTTTTAATTGTATACATATTACTGTATACGTTCACATATGTCCAACTTCGAAGACCGTCCAAACAAACCATTTGTACTGATTTAAACTTGATTTAAAATAACTATTTTAAAGCAGCAATTCCAATAATTACATTGGACTAAAAGTAAAATATGAATGGGACCTCATGAAAACATTCAAAAGAAAATGAATGTTTTTTGAAATCTTTTTACCGTTTGCCATTTATCTTTGTTTTATAAATTCAATTTAGGCTTCAAGCACCTTCATTACATTTTTTTCAATTTAAGCATAATATTTATAATCAAATCATTTCTCGAATAAATAGTTTACAAATGGGAAACATATTATTCCTGTCCGCGTTCAGAATTCAAATTTTGGAAAACTCAGAACTTTGTTTATATCATCGTATTTTTGTATTAAGTCATTAAATTTTATAAATTTTATGTGCCATATTTTACGATGCCTTTATATTTTTAAATTAACAATTACAGATAAAACAGAAAAAAACATAAAACTTTATTTCTCTTATTTTTTCGAGGTTAACAAAATTACAGTGCCGGAGTAAGTTTTCAGGAGGCCTGGTGCTAGAATTACAGTGGGGCCCCCGTTTGCGATAGTAATTTCTACATCATAATGGCAATAACTTTGTTTCTTAACTAAGGCATCTCTCTATAAATAACTTTCGATGGTAAAAATAGCCAATGAAGAGCATTTCATAAAGCATTGTAGATCTATGTAAATACTGTATGTAAATATCACACCCAAAAAAATTCCGTGCTTTCTCAATTCGCAACAGGAAAAGTTATAAAAGTCTGAAGAATATCTAAGTATTTGAAACAATTGGCAGCATTGCATTATTAATCATGCAATTTAATAATATTTAGGATCATCAATACTTAATATATTTATTACATAGATTCAATACAATTGAATCTATGTAATAAATGGGCACATAATAAAGCCGCGAAAGTATTCTTCGTTTTCTAATTCCTTTCAATAAATCTGTATAGTTTTTTGTCGAGCTTCCGATTTTTGTTCTTGTCTTGCGATATTTTGATTAAACTCATAAAAATCTTTGTTAAATTATTAAAGTAATCATTAGTAGTATCTCTTATACATGACAATGAAGTATCTGATAAATTCATGACTTTGGAATTCAAAGTATGCTATCTAAACAATGAAGCAGTTTAAAAAATTTAATAATCCTTGTAATATATATGAAAGAATAAAACTGCTCCAGTACATTCATTGACGCTAAAGTCCTCTACAATGAGTACGTTTTAAACTCATGGGAGCACATCAGATCATCGATTTTGTCACATTAGAAAGCTTTCTGACCTGCTCTTCATTTTCCGTTAGAAATTTTTTTTCTGAGCTCCACTTCAATGCGAGCTTTTTCATATTTTAAAGCAGCGTAATTTTTGCGTTGTTCTTCCGTAAAGATAGAAAATAAATTGGCTTGTGTGCAGTAATTGGTTCTGCGACACGAATCAAATAACATTGCCTCTAGCGTAGTAAAGCAAACAATGCCAAGGTGCACATTTGTTTTGATTCGCGAAACAGACCGTCCGCCAATACTGAGGATAAACTGATAGTCTTTAATGATGATAATTATACTGTTTTACCATATTATGGATAACTAAACGACTAATTTCAATTGATAGTCCGTCAATCGTAGAATAATCGCAAGTAAAATTTTATTCAATGAAAATTTCTAATTAGTACTTTTTATATTAAAGCATACTTATGAATAAATGGACTAATTTTTTCTTCAACTTTCAATAAGCAAAAGTTTACAATACTTTATACTAACGAGTAATGAAAAGAGCCTCTTTCTTTGTGTATCAATACATCATGCCAGCGATATCTTCTTTCACTCAGCGTTGAAAAATCTGTAACAAGAGAATAATGACCAACTGCTCGGGTGACAAAATCGTTGTGAAGCGTGCAACAAAACTGAAAAAGTCAGACTGGAGAGTTTTGAGACGAATAATTTCTGTAAATAGCGAAGGAGAGACAACGGGAAAACAATGAAATTACGATTTCCCTTCTCGAGAGTATTTTAGCTTCTACGGCAATCAATTTTCAACGACGTAAATTTTAAGACAACATATGAAGTGTTATTAAAACGACCGCGCTTCGAATGGGAAGACGTTGAGGAAGATGTTTGCCTTGTAATAGCCATAAGCTTGAAAGTAAAGTTGCTCGTGTTTGGTCTTCGCGATTATTGACACGAGTAAAGCTCCATCGCAAAAATCTTCGAGTGCTGCGATAACGCATGGAATTAAGTTTACGTAAGTCTCAATCTTGTCGTTGGATTCGATGTATGAGATATATTTTTTTCGATTGATTGATTTAATAAGTAAATTTAATGAGACGCTAATCCGCGACGACTTGGCCCGTTCGCTCTTTGGAATAACACTGAATTAGCTTCGTCCAATGCGCGTCTTCGGTTGACTTTCGTTTCTGGATAACGAGCGTCCCATACAACATTTGCTATAGTTCGGTGCTGCTACGGGTTTCATAGAAAAATTAAAATTAAAAAAAAAGCAGTTAATATGGCAAAATATCCCACATTAATTCTTTTAATATATTAAACTATTCTTTGGTTTTCTATTTAAAACTTTTTTAAAACTTTCTTTTAGTTTGTTTATCCATGAAAACATCTCTACTGACTCAGATTTAATAAGGAATGTCCCTCTGCCGCGTATGCGTCGTCGAGTCGACGTTTCTGGATCTCGGTACAAGGATAGCACTGGGTAGCCGATTATTGCACCTTGTGCCGGGAAAAAGGCCAGTTGTAGTCTTTGAAGAGGAGAGAGAAAGAGAGAGGGAGAGAGAGAGAGAGAGAGTGAGAGAGAGAGAGAGAGAGAGAAGCCGGTATCGATAGATTCCTCGAAGAAGGGCGAACATACTGTGGATGCTTTCATCCGCGTGCAAAAATTGCGCGGACGGGTAAAACTGGATTTTCTCTCGACCGCCTCGTGTATACCAATACTTATTACGTCCGTGTTATATCGTAGACCGGAGATGCTTGCCGTGGAGTACATGGGCGGGATGTAATGCCGATGTGCGCGCGCACATTATAATTCGTCGAACGCGCGAATAGGGGACGGCCGCGGATTCCTTATATGAATTTCGGCTTATAATTATAATTGTACGTTCATGCCGGTGTATGCATATTCTGATGTATATAATTAGTAATATGGTTAAATAACATATATTATTTGTGAAATTTTCAAGAAAATACGTCGATCGTAACATATTTGTTTGTTAATAAATCATAAAGAACAATGGAATGAATTGCACAGGCTACGTTTAATGAAAATTTCACGAGATAATCAACGATAATTAGGATTTCAGAAAGAAAGAATTATTGAAAGGATGCGTACGATTATTTGAAATTGCAATTCCATCAATTTTCGAAAAGTTAAAATTATATCAAAAAAATTAATAGAGATAAAAATCGTTTTTCAAAAAGAACCTTCAAGCGAAAATAACATATTCTTTTTTATTATTTTTGATTTGTCAGTGATAACATTTTTTTAAGAAAATTTTTACACTATCGTTTAAAGAAGGAAAATGGTTAACCAACTTTACTATCTTTATATTTTTACTAAACTTCGTGAAAGAATAAAAAAACGACCCGAATTTTAGATGAAGAAGTTTTGGCTTCTTCATTAAGACAATATATCTGTTGAAGTTGTGAAAGAAAAAACAGTGCGTGCTTTAAAGAAATTGGCAGAAAAAGAGTTCCAGCACTGCTTCGAATAATGGAAGATTTACACGGAGCAATGAAGGGATAGAAGAGGGGTATATATTGAAGGTGATAATAAATTTATTTATATAATATTGAAATAAAATTTTTTATATCACCGGTCTTGTGACTTAATATCCACACATCGTATATACGTACAAAATTATTTCCAAGCACTCACTTGAATTCTCCAATGAAGAGACGCTTTCAATGCGAAATTAGCAGTAAAGTTTGAAGCCCCTTTCAGCATTATTAAGAAAATATCATCTAAATTTTCATGTAATTGTTAATTTAGAAATGAAGATGAAAAGATAATATGTCACGTTCGTGTACGCGATCATAACCCAGCAAGATCAAATTATCTAGTTAACGATACAGATAACGTTCGATTTGATGATCGGCAGATCTAAAGAGGCCGAGAAGACCTCGTTGTGATGGACCTATTGGTTCAACAATCGGCTCAATATTATCATCCTAGTAACTTCAGAGCAAGCTAGGATAACATCTACTGGTCGGGAGCGCCCTTCAAATAGAATTCGAGGTTAAATGTCATTGATAAAATTTCTATACAATTCAATTCTTACTATTCATTTATTCATTCGTCCCCCCCCTCCCTCGCTCTCTCTCTCTCTCTCTCACTCTGAGCATGTTCATTTATGAATATTATTGGATACTAAATGTTCATTTAAATTATATAATTCACCTTATGAATATTATTTTTTAAAAATAAATTTTGGTTTCCATGCAGCTTAACGTGGCCCAGTGGGTATGCGTCAATACTTTATTTACAATATTTTCATGTATTTATATTTACAGTATATTCATAATTTCTCTTATCACCTCCTATCAAAAACGCGTAAAGGTATTCCGACGTGATGACGAATCAATTAAATAATTTGATAACTATCTGATGATAGATATGCTACTATAAGTGTCGATAGGAGCACCTCCGAATGTACCATAAATACAGGTGTACCACACTGCAGTATACTGGGCTCACTCTTATTTCAAGTATTCATAAATGATCTGCTGAAAGATCTGTTCCTATAGAATTAATAGTTAGTACATTTAACTATTATACTTATTATATAACTAGGTAGTTAATATATATATATATATATATATATATATATATATATATATATATATAACTATCGATATACGATAAGTACTAATGTATTTAAACCTATCTCTCTTTTAAGCTTAGTGACATGATTGAAGCGCTTGAAAAACTTATTCATAGCTTAATAATTATAGTTACCGGCACAAAAAATAGATATCTTATTCTTAACATCAGTAAAAGGAATGATACGTATTTTTTTCTGTTGTATCACACTTAACAATTCACAGAAGTTTTGTGAATAATATCTATATCAATTGTGAACTGGCTATTAAAAATCTTGAACATTTTCATTACGTGTCTCCTTATCAATTAAATTTCGCTGCATTTCAAATTACGGAAAAACTTGTGGAATGTCTTTTTCTATCATATATTGATTATGTTCCGTTATTTTTAGAAGATTTAATAATTTCGAATTGCATAAGCTTTAAACATCATAAAATGCCTGATTGAATGTTTAATTTATCTTTGATTCTATTGATAGAAGAGAAAATGTTATTCTTTATCTATTGAAACTATTCAAGGCTATCCTTGTCTATCAAATCCTACCCATAAAATAACTATGCTACTCATTTAGTTTGTTTCTAGCTATGTTTGCTTCCCAACCAGAATGTTTCTAAAGATATATACACTACTTTACCTGCGTACTTGCACTGGAACATTACATATGTCTTTCGCTTATCATTCGGCTCACCAAAAAATTCTAGCTATATTACTTCCTCAGATTCTAACTTTATACCTGACCTCAAACACATTCTTCTTTCCTATCTAATAGATATGAACATTTATCATGGGCAGTGTAGAGAGTTGAAGAAAGGCCAAAAAAAGAGTGCTTTTGAATCAAATTATTTATGCTTTATTCTAGGTATATTTGATTATTATGTGAATTCTTTTCTACCCATGTGTTTTTTTATAATCTTTCTATTTACTATCGTACAAGGTTTCATTATCTTAGTAGATGTTATATCATTTTCATTGGATATCAGATACATGGTTAAAGTGTTTACACCGTTATTTCTTACTCTTTGAAATAATATTGTATTAGATTATTTTTAGTATATCTGTTTATCTCATATTATTCTATTGTACATACTTACTATTTAAGTTTATTAAGCACTATATGTATAATCGGAATAAATAAATATTACTTCTGTACAACATTTGCATAAGCTATAATATAATATATAATATTATAATTTATAATATAATATAAAAATATAAACCATAATATCTAATACAATAAACTATGTAAAATCAACTAACCCAGACATGGTTGCACACCAAGGCTAAATAAATATTGTATTAATTAATCAATGTTTCTCATGAAGACGCGCACGCACGCACGCGGAAGACAAAATAATCTTCAGGTTTTGACGACGTATTTGATCCAAATTGAGTGGTATACTATGATCCGATGGAAATAAAATGAATTTCTTGAATGCGACGTCGCGGCAGGGCATTATAATACGCGCACTTGTATGTAACACTACCTGTCTTTAATGTTAAATTTACATGGAGTTTAGACGCAAGGCTTACAGCAGAGACACCGCATAAATAAAAGCGATATATACCGAGCAAGATTCGTAGGCATAATATTAACTATCCTGTGAATTTTACATAAATTTTGCATGCACCCAAAACATGAGCAGTTTAAAGTTTGAGCGTTAAAGTTTAAACTTTAGCCCCTTCCCAAAATACGGTACTTGCTCACTTAACTTAAATACTTGATCATAATTAACTTGGGCATACTTTATATTCAGGGGATTTAAAAAAAAAAATCCTACTTTTAATTTCGGATTTGAAAAAAGATATTTCACTAAGATCTTAGAATAAATTCGTGTTTGAAAATGTGCAATTTCCAGATATTGACAATCGAAGTTTGGCTAATTCTCCATGTAGTATGATAGTTTGCCTATACGATTTTGCGTCTAATGTTGCTGTTTCTTCGAAATCAATTTGAAAACTAAGAGATTTCCTGAAAAGAATTTCGACGATTAGAAACTATACCCGCACTGAATTATATTACGATATTATTTACATTAATTGATAAAGTTCAATATCCTAAAAATGGAATAGCATGTTATATCATAATTTTTTTCGAAAAAATTTGTAATAATTAGATATTTGTGCTATAAACGAACCTGAGCTCTAAAGAAATGGAGAACGGGAAAAAATAGATTATTATCTTTATTTAATATAAGATTAGTTATTCCATATACATATAATAATTTATTAATATTTTATTTCTGTAAATAGAGACAAAATGTTATCAACAAATTTAGTATAACATTATCCAATTTTCCAAAATATTTTTCTTGATATTACTCCGTTCCAAAGTAACAGACAACTAATGCAGCATCTACATAGTATTGATCAACCATTCTAACTGAACCACAGCCAACTCTGTTTTCATTTTGCCACAGGTGATAGTCTTCTCCCGCCCAATCTTGAAAGAGTGGAGAGAAATGAAGATTGTCCGCGGGGGAATCAGCAGTTATGTACTTCCTTCGTTCTCTAACATAAAACCGAGCTAAAAAATATGCGGAATATTAATTATATATTCAAAATATGTTGTTATCAATGAATTCGAGTAAAAACAGTTAATTGATTATATCGTAATTTTTGTTAATTTAACGTCGCTTGATTTACGTTCTCAAATAGCGATGCTAATTATTGAAGGGATCTAGAATGTGTTTTTTATAATGTTACTTTAATAATTTCACTCTGCGCTCAATTACAGATCAGATCAGAAAGGCATACATTATAAAATATTCATATACTTACAAACGTGGCTGCAGGTCGTCCCCAGATAATGGCATTGGTCTGCCCACCTTTGAGCAATCATTCGCAGTTCTTCGTCCCACACAAGCTGATAATTCTATAGATATTTATAATTTGGAAATGTTAAAATATGTGTAAGCGTGATTTAATATTCTATTAGTATTTGTTAAAATTAAAAATTTTACTTATGTCGACTGTGCTGAATTAAGTCAATAAATATTTTTTTCGGTCTTACAGTCTTTATAATATACTCATGTAATAATATAATATGACAGTCAGACTGTCATTATTTTAGTTATTACATTATATTTATAAAGACTGTAAGACCGATAAAAACATTTATTGATTTAATTAGTATTTATTTCTCGTTATGAAAAGTAAAAGGTATAGACCATGATAAATTACACTCAAAAGACAAAAATAAAAGAAAAATGAATATATACTATAACGTGTCTATTTTTGATAATAACTTACAAATGCTTGTAAGAGAAGATTTACTTCTTCACCATCAAGTCCTCTAACATTGCTATTACCGCACTCTGCTGTGGCTCCTTTGTCAAACTATATAAATAAATATATTAGCAATAGATCTAATTTTACTAAATACATTCATATATACAATAACATATTCCTTCTGTCTGTATTAAAAAATTATCTTTTTCTTTCATTAATTATTCGTTTAAAACACTTTCATTTTGCTCAGATATATATTTAATATAAACGTACGGGAAATTTACAGCAGGTATGAGTACCACCTGGACATTGTGCTAACCTACAATATGAATTGCCTACGGAAAGTACAGCTGGAACCGCAATCAGAATAAAAGCCAAAACGATCTGCATTTTAATTCTGTGAGAGCTATCCTTAAGTATGCGCCCAAAAATGTGAATTAAGACAGAATACAGTTAGTATTAAATAAATCTTAAATATGTTGTTCAAATGCTGATTTAATATTGGTATTAAAGTAGAGTTTTAGATACAGAATAAATAATAAGGCCTGGGTAAATTGATTTAAGATAAGAAAGTGCAGAAATTATGCAAAAAGTAATGTAGATAAAACATAAGTAGCTAAGCGTGAAAAGACTGTTAATAAAGTAAATGCTAATGAATTCATAAAAAGCGAAAGATGCTTATACAATTAAAAACAAAAAAGAATGGAAATTGATGAATAATTGCTTAGAATAAAAGATATTAATGGTGCAGTTAAAGAATAAAAGAAATATATGTAGTAAGAAACAAGATATAAATATAAAATAAAAGAAATAAGCATCATTAATTATAAACTATAGTATAGAATAAAAAATGTTTCTATTTAGTAAATAAATATCTTTTATCTATTATTTTAACACTTACCGTTTCGGATGTCGTAATTTAAAAGTTTTTTACCTTACTGAAGCGTACTAGTTTTTATTCATTTATATTTATACAGACAGAAGGAGAACTTTATTTGTGTCTTTTGGAATTCAAAATTTTATATTCATATTCGTTACACGTGATTATCAGTAAAAAAATAATTGTATCAATTATACAGTATAACGATATGTATCAATTATACATATCGTTATTTAGCAGCATAAATAGATTGTTGCAGAATTGCCGCAATATTGACGTGTCCTTACATTTCAGCGCTATAATGTGCGGTCTACAATGAATTGCTGATAAAGGGTCAAATAGTCGATTGACTAACAAATTTACGCGTTTGAAACGAGCATTTTCCATGTTTACACTGCTTGGCCGCACGTTCAATATTGTGTCAAAAAATTATTTGTAAAACAGTATATGGGAAAATACTGCCTCGCCTGATTTGCAGTCTAGACCTTGTCCATTCTAAATAGCAACTGTTTATTAATAATTAATAAATATTTTTATCGGACTTACAGTCTTTATACTATAATATATTATACTAAAATAATGACAGTCAGACTGTCATTGTTTATGATTACCCCTGAAGAATCAGAAGTAGAACTTACTAGTAAAAATAATATTAAAATTAAATTAGGTTAAAAATTAAAAAAAATAAATAATAATAATAATAATAATAAAATAAAAATATTAAAAATAGTAAACTATATTCAATGTTAGCAAAGGACAACCTGACTGTACCCACTACCTTAAATTTAAATTCTCCTTTGGCGCCCGACGTTTCAAACCGCTACGGTGCATCTTGAAGGACTAAACTCTTTCAGTAAAACCTCTTTGACTAAACTATATAAAGAGTGGGGGCCGTCCGGTCGTCCTTTGCTAAGATAGATTATAGTTTATTATTTTTATTTTATTATTATTTTTATTATTTTTAATTTTTAATCAATTTAATTTATTTTTATCAGTAAGTTCTATTTCAGATTATTCGGGCGTGATCATAAACAAGGACAGTCTGACTGTCTTTATTTTAGTAGAATATATTATAGTATAAAGACTAAGACCGATAAAAACCGACTAAGACTAAGATCGAAAAAAAGACTAAGACCGATAAGAACAGTTGACATAAGTACAATTTTTAATTTTTAATTTAATTAGTTGGAGACCCAATATATATTATAGTATATATATTGTAATTCGATCTTTCCTAAAATTTTATTGGAGCGGTTTTAGAAAATATTCCATAACACGCACTCTAAAGCATATGAATTATAGGTTTTAATATGTTAACTGTAACAGTAACCCACCTGCTCATAATTGTTTGGAATTTGTTGAAATTCATATATTTTTTTTTCAAAAAAATTTATTAAGCATGGAAGGCATGTAGAATTTTACCTTGAACTCAAGTGCTTATAACAATCAGCTGAAAATATAGTTAATGAAAGATTTATCTCAGAATGTTATTATGAAACTAAATACATAATTGTATTACTACATTTAAGTGACCTAGTAATTCAAGGTAAATAATTCGATGAAAACAATATTTAAATTATTTAAAAAACAGAAAAACTAAAAATAGCAAAGAACATTGATACTGTATATGATACAGTGAAAGAATCCACGTATAGAAGCGCTTCGATTGATGTGGATAAATCATGATTGTTTCTCTTATTCTGGTGCAGTGAAAAACTTGCATGCATCTATATTGCATTACCAAATCAGATTTCTGATAAAATATTATTTTTTGACAATATTGTCCTGTAATACATTGTAAAAGATAATAAATTGATCTCACAGCTCATATGGATTCTACGAGAGCAATATGCAAAAGTTAGTTCAAGTGCTTTTTCTTTTATCTGATATTATTCATACAAATTGTTTAAACCAATATTTGTGTATATGTTAAAAATATAATATTATTATTTATAAAGTATGTATTATGTTAATAATAAATAGTTTAATTGACTTGTTAATTTGAATTCCATGTTTTTTTTGTGACTTATTTATGTGCTGAAAAAAATAGATAAATTTATATAATTATTCATTCATATAATTTTATTAAATATTTAATTAGGAACATTTAGTTAAATATTTACTTAAATTTGACAAATTTTATTTTGTCCTTCAATATTTACAGTTATATAAGGTTCTTGTCCAAAAAACAATAAGAATGTTAACATAAACAAATATATTTTTATATAAACTTTCGAAAACTGAGTGGTGCCATTCCGTAACGAAAATCTGTTTCAAGGACTCATCGATCACGGTGGCCACATACACTGTTGACTTCTAATTGGATATTAACAATGTTTTTTATATTTATAACTTTTGATCAAAAACCTAATTAATCGTTATTCAATGATGTTATTTCGCATTCTTAAAAAATGTATTTGCAAAAACTGATTCGATTGTCGCCTTTAAACGATCATATTCTCAAATATTCTTTCATATATTTAATGTTTTTGTTATTTAAAATCGCTCTATTTATGCTTCCCAATTTCGGTGCTAAGCAGTGACGAAGTTCTACAGTGTATTTGTCAAGAAAGCATATGCAAATTTTTAGAATAGTGCTGTGTCAATAAACCGAAATCGACACTGTTTTTCTATTTCGATTTCGTATACAGACTATATGCAATCTCAAAAAAACTGTGAACAAAATCAAAAAGTTATAGACAAATTCGAAATGCTTATAGAATATCGTACATTTTAAAGGGTGTATCACAGGGGACGCTACATTCCATATGTACACATCTATATTTTAGAGCAATGGCTCGTGGTGCGTTTCGTCCCGGGAATTACCGACTGGACTCATCAGTAAGACATTGTCGGTAACCCCTGCCTTAGACGCGGTCATATGGACCGGGTCAAGGGCTTATATATTAACCGGAGGCCTGTGTGGTCGCTCACGGGTTAACTAAGGTGCCAAGCTGCCCTCTGCTGGCAGACTTGACATGTGGGTACCCTACAATTTCATATAAAATATTTTTCAAAATGAATTTGAAATATGTTAACAGAACATCTATTATGCAACGAAATTACTTTTTAAAGTAATGTTAAGTTAGCTTTTACGGAAGTCTGCAGAATAAGTTTCTGTGTTAATTCTAATCTTGCACTCTACATACACAACATCATGCTTGGTATCTATTCGAAATGGCAAATCTGATTTTTCTGTCTTTGTCGAAAACATTGTAATTCAACAACTGCATGAATTTTCGTAGCATTGCAAGGATTAAACACTTATACAAAGAGATAGATCCTGAGAGCACCGAAAAAAAACAATTGTTTGCCACGTATCATATAAATAATTAAATATTTCAACTTCTAATATATATGTGAACGGGAGAATAGTTATATTTGTATAATTTATGAAATGAAATGAGTAAGATACATTTAATGACCCCTTATTGACAAGGATTAAAAAAATATTTTTAAATTCGTCAGTTCATTAGAGGAGTGTAATCCAAATTGAAAATTAATAATCCTTGCTGTTTTTGATGTATAAATAATAGTTATATTAAGAGAAATTTTTCAAATCTGTTAACGGCTTTTCACAAGAAGCATAACTATTTACAAAAATTAACAATGAAGTATGTTTAGTTCTTATATACCAAGGATACAAGTTGACATTTGCCAGTTTCACGGATAGATGTCGCTAGCAATATATATACATTTCTATTATTTCGTATGCTTGTTAATTTTTTCTATTAACATTGACCTTCAAAAATACACAAATAATAGCGCCATAAGTAATTACGCCAAAGTAATAGCGTCATAGTTGTTTATTTCAGTGAATATGCTAGATTTCGTTCGAAGTAAATCACATTTGGATCATGTTGCTTTCGACTTAAAAGACTCGGAATATCCTGGTACAGCGTAAAAGTTCGAAGACGATGAATTGCAGGCGTTATTGAATGAAGATCCAACCTAAACAAGAAGAATTAGCACAAACACTTAATGTGACCCGAGAAGCAATTTGTCAAGGTTTAAAAGCGATAGCAATGATCCAGAAGTATGGAAAATGGATCACACACCAACTGAACGATAGACAAATGCAAAATGTAAAAATTCAAGACATGGCAAAATTATCTAAAAACATGACAACATGCCGTCTCATACCGCTAAACCGATGAAGGACACATTGAAAGCACTTAGTTGGGAAGTGTTATCGTACGCGCCATATTCTCTAAACCTCGCCCCATCCGATTATCATCTCATTGCATTGATGAGATGCTCAATTAGAGAGCAGCGTCAAAGATTCATACTCTATCTTCTTGTCATAATGATTTTTTTCTGGTTTGCGTCTATTTTTAAATAAATTGAAAGATTATTTTCTGTAACATGAAGGCGATGAACTAACATAGAACCAAAAATTTGAAAAGACCTAATGATCAAAATGAAAACTTTATTATTAAAAATCTTGGAGTTTCTCAGCGGTCTATTTCAGATCTGCTTCGTTTTTTTATCGACATTAACGATAGTCAGTATTATATCACGCTGTTTTGTCGTGATATTTTATATACCAATGGCCTAAAAATTGTCTTATAGTGCCTTTATAAAGCTCGTCATTGGGAAGTCAAATCACTGATAGAACCTCTGCTGGTTAGATTTTTCACTAACGGAATTCCAAACATTACCTTTAAACCACAACAGTTTTCATATTATTTATTGTTTTTTGATTATAAATTAATCTTTATGGAGGTTGCATAGTTTTCAGAACGTAAAAAAGCTCTTACAATGTATACTGTGCACTTAGTGGTCGTGAAAGTAATAAGTCATGTGAAAAATTATCAGTAAGTTTTCACGCCTTTCCGATATCAAATGAATGCTTTATAAACATACAGAAGCGCTACGACCAGCTCATCATAATAAACAGATGTGATATAGATGCTAATATGCTAATATGGTAGAAGTGTAGTAATTTTCAGCATAATAATATTTCTTAGTTTTGTCAGTCCACTATACGAATAGTCTTTTAAGTAATTTTATCATATAAGTTATCTATAGTTAAAAAAATGCAACAAATCCATATGAACACTATGCTACTTCTATTATTACTAAACTAGGCATTGCTTCTATTATGATTGGCTTTCAAACTCATAGTCACATCTCCGTTTTACTTTCCAAAACAACCATTCAATAATTAGTAACTTCACAAGTCAACATTATTTTTTTATTGGCTTGGCGGAACAGATTAAAGATCAATACATCGATAACCTAGAAAAAATATTTGTTCAATATTGTATTTATTTGTTATTTTTTTGTTTTTGTTGGTATTTTGTAAAAATAAAAATGGATAAAAATTATTAGATGAGCCATGACTTCATCAAACAGCGTGAAATTATTTTAAGATTTTCAATGTGTATTTCAAATTTAAATAAAAATTTATAACTACGTAAATTTTAATCGCCGGAAAAATCGATATAAAATTAATAATGATGCGTAATGCACGCATGGAAAAATACAATGTGAAATGATATCTATTTAAGATAAATAATGAAAGTAAATGCTGATACGGTGGGGCATTTTGAGGAATATTTTAGATTCTTTTCTTAGAATTTTTGTCTAATATTCCAAATAATTTGTTTAATAATCCATTTCTAAATATCAAACAATGAAAGTACCATAATTTCGCAAAAAAAATCTTCAATAAAATACTAACAATTCAAAAAGCCCGAAATCTTATCTTTCTCCTCCTATAAATATAATGGTCATAAAACATTGTAAATATCATGTGATTCGAAATTTCCTTTATAAGATAGTAGAAGCCACAAAGTCCATTAAATGATCCATTCAGTAAGTGATCATACTGTAAGCAGGTTTGGAGCTTTCGCGAAACTAAAAATTATTATCAATTGAGATCTGAAATTTTTTTGAGAATCATGTAAGTATTACAAAAAACTAGTGCAGATATCAATGTATAAATAAAAAGATTCTAAGTAAAACTGATTAACCATTACTGTCAAGTACCGATAGATAATATTCATTAATTGACTATATGGAATATTAGAAATATTTTATCTCTTGAATATGATATTAATATTTAAAATAAATTAATCACTGCTTTAATACTATATGAATTTTATCAATGAAGATATTTTCCTTTTTTTATCAATGTCGTTAGAGAATATTACATAGGCGACATCAGCTTATAAATTTAAAAACAATTAATGGTAAAACGTTATAAAGTATTGTTTAAACGTAATATAAAATAAAATTATAGAATGAAATAGTGGTAATACAATAATAAATCTAAGCACCTTTTTCAACTTAAACTGTAATAGATCACATCGTTTCAGATATTTAAGCAGACAGTAAAAAATATCAGTCACAATTTTTGGGTTATCAGTTAGAAGAAAACATCATCTTATACAATCGTTTGAATAAATCGTTATTAATAATTTGAATTTTATCTAAAGTAGAGTTATTGAAACTGCAAATGACAATATAGCAATAGTTCTGAACATTCGATTTTTGTTCCAAAATATGTTACTATAATTCTGTGATTGATTAATTCACATCGTTTTTATACATTTTTATATTCATTAAGGAGGTTTTATCGGTTTTCCGATGGATGATAAAACATTTTTAAAACTCGGCACGCCGTTAGGTATAAATAGAAAAATTCTATAAAATATTTGATTTTATATATATGATTTTATATATTTTTATCAATTCATACTTATGAAGCGTGGTACGATAAGATATTACTTTGAAAAGATGTGTTTTAAAATAATAATTTTATTTCAGTTTTTTATAATTTACTTTTAGAATTATTCATTGAGGTGAAGTATATGAAGTATATTATATGTTTGGCAAAGTGGTTTTTTAAAAACTACGGCATTATATGAAATTTTAGTAGGTGTCATATGACATACGTATATTCTCGTCAAATCTCATCAAAACAAAGTGTATATGGAGTGAACTTTTTTTTATCAAAAAATAGTACGATATAATTGGTTTCTTTACATTTTATTTATACACATAATGTAATCAAGAAACAAAATTAAATAAAAATAATTTTTTTTTAATAGTTTTATTTCGCTTGATAATTGCCATACGCGCATATTGTTTAAAAACATAACTACTATATCAGTCGTAATTTTTTATGATGTAGGGACATTCTCTATGATTTTTTAAGCAATTTCAATATCATAAAATAAATTTTAGCAGCTTCAGTTTCGGGAATATAATGAAAACTTAATTAGTATTAATAGTTCTATAAAAGGGGGAGTTCTTAACAGAAGTATCCAATTGTAAAACCCCTTTTATGAGATGGAGAGAACTCCATAAGGATTTTTTTAGAGTCTTAACTCTGCTATAACACTTCTTATGGTTCACTTTCATGTCTTTCGGTAATTTTTAATTTTTTTTTTTTTTTAAACAATTTTTAAAGAACGCCGAATGGTTACTCGTCTCAGCAACTCTTTCGCGCACTTCTGACGCTCTCATTGCTGCAATGTTTTTTATTTCCCCTCTTCGTCGCTAGTATCGTATATTATATTTAAATTGCGCATAGCAGAAGCTGTACGTTGTTGTCAGATCAACTAATATAAAACACAGATGTGACTACAATTGTGTGTTGGATTACACGACACCGATACAACCTCCTAAATATATAATTGCAATGTGCGATAAGAAGCCAGAAATTTTATTCTTACACGCATTTAAATAATTTACTTAGAAATTTTTTTCTGTCGTAGGATGTACAGCAGGACTCGGTTCACTCAAAAGGCGCCGATTTTCATCTTTGTATTTGCTTTAATGATTTTATATGTTAAATCCCAGGCAAACAAGTGCGTCAACGATCCATCGCAAAGTTATACAACAAAGTGTAGTCCCAATATCGAAGCTAACAAAACAGCGTGTAATTCGGCTTGTAAAACTGCTAAGTATCAATATGGCGAATGCGCAACTGGCGTGGCTATCTGCATATGTTACCGTTGCGAGCCATATCCGCCATCATATAATCCCGCCTTTTCTAGCATAAAATAAAATTAATATTAATTGATGTATTAAGCATATATTAAATTATTATTATTATTATATTAAACAAATCTGAATTTTGATTTTTCCCTTATATATGTATATATCATTTATTTATATTTAGGGGACTTGGAAAATATAATGCTTTGCAATGTATTTTAGAAAAAAAATGTCATTGTATTAATATAAAATTGCCTATCTGTATATAATATAATCATCAATATATGTCTCAACACAAGTATATATTTCATTAAAATTGTTCTTCGGAAAATAGAAGGGCTAAGAGAATTTGAATAACATGATATACATATAACTAGACCTAAATAAGTAATGTAGAAATTCATTTGATTTATTTACAAATCTTGAAGTAATGCATAAAAATGAAAAATTTATCTATTACTAGTTTAACGTAGGTATTGAAAGGAGCAACTGATTGTGAATTTAAGACCGTAATTTTAAAAATGATGAGAGCGAAATGGGTCACTAAACAAAGAGAATATGACATTTAAAAAACATTTTCTTGGTTAATAGATTTCATAGTTGGTTAATAGATTTAATAGTTGAATTATGATTTGTAGATGATTATTATGTGTCACGACAAATAATTTACCTTTGTGCAAAGCAAAATCATTATAGTATACGAAGTATACGGAGTAAATGATACATTTGACCTCAATCAATTGCATTGAAATCTTCAAGTTGATGAGTTTGCTCTATTTTAGTTTACCCTTACACTTCATAAAATCGTTTGAAACTTTTCAATGTTTATCATTTGAAGTGTTTGCTAATAAATTATTTGAGATTAAACTGCTCTTTTTTTCAGTAACTATAAGAAATAGTTCGTGTTTGAAATTTTTAATGGAAGATGTATTATTTGATGAAGTTTTGACTATAATAGCATTAATTTTTAACAATTTTCGTATAATATAAAAAGTGCCGTAAATGCGTATTTAATAAATTCTTATTTACTGTAGCTTTCTGTTAAACAGGGTTGTTATCTAAAATACTGGACTAACTGGCTGCATACAACATACATTGATAGACGCAACTCTTGCAAAAAGTTTGTCGCAATGTTAAATCACAAGAAATATGGCTTATACTTTACCGTCTAAAGGATAGAGTACGGCATAAACAGTTTACGCTTAATGTGGGAAAAAAATCCCTTTTACATTCCCTATAAGAATACATGTAATACTCATACGATATACGCTACGTTAATAGCAAAAATCAATAATGGAATTAACATTATAGAACGTGTGATGGTCTCATTTTGCATTTAATAGGGGGTATTAAACAATTAAAAAAAAACAAATAAAGAGATTATTGATACAATTTTTCATAACTCTAAACTTAACACCACAATTTGAACGTGATTTTATAGCTGTTATGGTCTAAGATGAAGTTAGAAACTGATGTGAAAGTTAATTTATACCTCGTGAGAGTTGAACTTTCCGTAACATCTCTCACTATTTCTAAATAATGAGCTGTTACACGTGCGAAAGTACACTAATTTCTTAGTTTCATTAAATTCATATGCACGAGCTATTACTTTTTATATACATTATAGTCTGACTTTAACTCTCATGCCATAGATAATCTTCTCTAATATGCATAAAACTGACGTTCTACAGGCCTCCGCGCTCCCTCAAAATCCGTGCATCTTTCATTAAAAGATATTCATATAATTGTATCGTACTATATATCGTCGGTTCATGCCTCGCTTCTTACGTCTCTTTACAATGCCTTGCAAGTTTCTGTTTTTTTTTTACAGGCACTAATTTTTTTATTTTCCATTTCAATTTAATTTTCAGAACTTACTAATCGATTTCTCAAGTAATTTTCCGTATCTGTCTAGTTGCTTCATTTTATTGATATTTGTAATTCTAATTCTTTGTTCATAAAGCTGAAAATTTATGGGAATGAAATTATACACGTATTATCGACAAGCCTAGACAGCCTTTTACTGCACAAAACAGCTTTTTTACAGAAAATTTCTTCTTTATTCCAAATCTCGGGCCAAAAATGGGAGTTACCATTTTAAAAAAATTAACTTGAACTTTTGAAGATTAATAAATAAATAATAAAAAGAAATTGAAGAAACTATGTATTAGAAACTTATTGAAATTATAATATATTGAATGAAACATCTTACAATAAATCGTATCTTATTGCATTCATTAAAAGTCCATTTTAAAATGAAAATTTTCAAACCTTATTTATATACAGGCCTACTATAGGCTTAGTCAGATTAATCAAACTTCGAGAATGATTATGATGGGATCAATATAATTCGGCGCCTCCCACTAATAATCCCATGCTCTCTATACCACCATACGCTTTAATGCAAAAGGAAATCCTATTAGATGGTGTGATCCTCCAATCAGAAACTCCAATATCCATTTTCCTTTATAATAAGAGTATATTTTCCAACGACACTGGCAAGTATTTTAATTTTCTGCAGATATATGTGTACAAACTAAGATATTTCAAGTGTTCGTAAAATTTTTTAACTACACGGATAAATTTTCTTAAATTATTCCTTCTCTGGAAAATACACCGCCTCTTCTCAAACAGTAGATAATAAATGATTCGATTCAATGAAATAACTTCTAGCAATTATATGATAAGATATCGTTTTATTTTAGAAAGTGTCAACACTATTCTTTCTTCAAGTGTACACAAAGGCTTCTTATTGTTTGGTCATGTTGAATTAGTTTTTTTTTAGTGATTTTGTAATATTTATTTTGCATTAATGAATTAATGCTCTGTAAAATACATGAATAACTCAATGCTCTTTAGAAAAACTGAATAATCTTAAAATTTAAGCTCATTGTTTTTATTAGTTTCTTTGAAAACTGACATCTGCTTTCAGTCTATAACAGTTACTTATTAGGTGCTACACTCAATACAGCTAACAATATTTGTACTGCTTTGATAGGTTTTCATTTATCATACTTTACTCTGTTTGCACTACTTTAAAACATTAAACAATTTTTTTCGGTAATACATGATCTTCTTTTGATACTAAGAATTAATTCTTCATGATTTTCATATAATATAAGGTTTCCAAGTTTTTCTTTTTTTTTTTGTTTTTGTTTTTTTCTCTTTCAATATATATTTAGTCTGACTATTTATTTCAGAATTTTTTTGCAGAATCTGTTCCATAACACAAATGTTTAAAATTAACTACACCACATAAATACAACATTTTCTTAATGTTCTTCTATCGTCAGCTTAAATATTTTGTTTAAATATTATAGTGATATTTTATTAATATCCATATAATATTTATATAACATATGTATTTATGTATATTTTAATAATATACATCAATTATACTATTATTAATTGTTGAAATCACTTGGTTTATAATGCAAATCATAAATCAACGTTTGCTCTTAAACCCCGTTACATTTGCAGCTTGCAGACATTTCAAGAATTTGAATTCACATTTCATACAGTAAAAGTTGAATTTTTTTCTTTTGTTAAATTATTTTCTTCGATTGAATTTGCATAAAATCTCATGAAAATTCTTTAATAAAGTAGAATGAAGATAGCAAGTCTGAAAACTAGCCAAGACTTCGAAAGTCCGGCTGCATACGATCTACTTTCTAGTTTACAAACATTTTTAATCTCAAATTTCATTTCCGAATACCCTTTTTTAATTTTCAATAGCGGAAACTGCCCCTTTTCACGCTCACCTTCCCTTAGCTATTCGTCATAAATTAAAGAAAATATTTTATACGATCCGACAAGCAACCGTTTTATTTATCTTTAACTTTTAGGCGAAAGAGTTGTTGAGTCCAAATTTCTGAAGCATCTTCAAGAATGAAGAAAAAAAAATCATCGAAATTTTACGCCACGACACCGAGTCGTTAAAATATAGACGTCGACCGGGTTCACTCCGAAAAACATGGATGAGCTTTTTTTTTTATCCACGGCATCGGGGCTCCGGCAAAAGTGATCAGCCGCATTCTCTCCCATAATTCAGGAACCCATACTCGCAGCTCGAGAATTCCGGATTGGCGCCCGATGCTCGTTTTACAAGCCGTTGCCGGCGAGAAAAATGCGCGAGCCTAATAAAGATTGGTGTAAGCAATGATAATGGATTCTTATACATATTGTGCTCATTTTACTTATAACTTCGACACTGGTATTATTGACAAATTCATTTCTATAAGAAAAATTCTAAATGCCTTTTTAAAAAATTGTAGACAACTAAAAGTACAAAAGAGACATAATATATTATCTCATTAATTCCATATCATTTCTTAGTGATGAAATTTGCCATGATTACCAGATATTAATAGGAATAAACTAAAGCCTTTATTATTTAATAGTAGTAAAGCTATAAAATGGCATGTATGGCATTTCTTGTTTAGATTCCGATGCTATATATAATTTTTTTTAATTACTAAAGCGTTGGCATGAAAATCCTCATAACGTTCCTCATTTTACAATTAAATACTAATTTAACATGGTTCATTACCTGGATGTATTATTTGAATAAAGTAATTGTAACCTTACTTACCCGTACACGCGTTACTCTACCTCTACTTTGAACTTGTATAATGATAGTTTCTTATGTATGTGTATTTTTTCTATTGTATCATTCTTTCGAAGTTTTCAACTTACGATTTATCTTGACACTAGCCTGATCTACCAAACCAACCGCCGATGATTGAATAAACTTTTAGTGAAATATTAGCCAAGTTTTCAATTATATTGCCTAAATTATCCTTTCAATAGTTTATTTGATCATGCAAAATATAGTTATATTCTTAGATATGCTTTTAAAATTTAGAAAAACCTTGTTGTGAAAATACTCTAAAATAGTTGCAACGAATATATTACTTGTGCCTAGAATTGATGTTATTCATATTAGAAATCGTTTAACTTTTTAACATGCTTCTACTATCCAAATTTATCAATACAAAGAAATAATAATTTTGTAAGAGAATAATTGTTGTTGAAAGAATTTGCAGAAGTTCAATATAAATATACCCTATATATTCTTATTTTGATTACTGTTTGCTCGTAATGCAAAAGGGTTCGTTAAAAATTAGAAGAAGATATTAGGCATTAGAAATTTTTTGTGTTCGATTTATTTGAAAGTGATAATGCGTTTTGATTAACACTCCACCCCCCGCTCTCTCCATAGGTCATTGTATAAAAGATCATACATACACGTCTTCTTGAGTATTTGATATTTCTTTTCTCTATAAATGTCTACACTAGAACTCGTTTTGGATTTCTCTTAGGAGGGCGAATGAAGAACTCGAATCTCCTTTCATGTACATTGATACTTAAAGACGTTTCTTCCAAGGTCTAACTCTAATCCAACTTTTTAAAGTCTAAACTAAATGTCTACGATATTGTGTGAGTATATAGTTTTAAAATAAATTTAGAATTGATTGACTCTGATTACGTCACAGTGTTATGTTCATTTAATATAATCGACTATCTATGATTTGTATTTTACGTTATTTATCATCTTACCTCAGTAGACGTGCAGCATATTTTCGTATTGCATTCATTGGACATTATGTGAACTTATCTATGTAACATTTATATTTATATTTTACTCTTGTGCTTTTAAATATATCTTGTAACATATTATAGTCTAATATGAATAAATTTATACATATCTATCTATTAATCCATTAAATATCTATCTTTTGGTTTTCATCTTTATTCAGATAACCCACATATTCAGACCTTTCTCTCCACCAAAAAATAGTGGCTACTTTTTACCTTAACTCTATTTTACGGTATATTTTACATTTTACTTTTTGTATAAAATATTTTTTTAGATATTATGGTACACATTTTAAATGCATTGAATCAAACCAAATATTCAAATGATTATATTAATTAAATGAAATTGATATCATACTTACCATTGCATATTAATATTCTAATATTCTAAAATTTCTAATCCTAACGTTGTGGTGAATATACAAAATTTCTCAATTGTAATTAAAATTTATAATAAAAACTAAATGAATTTACAATATATATATAAGGCTGTGGAAGGTATAGTTAGGACTGCATTACAAATAAAATATTAAAAGCTTTTCTTATTTTATATCTGTTTATTATAAATAACAAGATGTATTATCTTGGTGTGCAGGTAATTAGTTTTACTTTTATGGTATTCTGAAGCTCCATCTATTAGGTGTGATTTGACTTGTATACTCGAATTCATTCTTGGCCGCCGGCTCACATGCAGTAGACGAGCTTAGACGCACAACGAGCAGTTTAATAAAATTCGAATACACGTCGTTTTTTATTTATCTTCCTTCTTTCGAATCTTTAACCATGCCATGGTCGTTTATTTTTTGCATTTTAAACTCTTTTTAGTTAATTTGTTTTGCTCTTGTTCACCGATTCTTAAATTGATTTTAAGATATATCATCAGCGTGTGCAGTCAATTAGCGAATTATTACACAAAAAAAAATTAATAAATTAAGAGAACGCAGTAAATTCAGGTGGACGCTCACAGTAGCGAACAATCGTTAATTCTGGTACGTACAAAGAAAATATTTTAATTGTATTTAAAGGATAGGATAGTCTTGGGAAATACAAATTTTTACATTGAAATTTTCCATCAATTCACAGTTGAACATGATTTGAAGAACTTTGATTTTTCGATCTTCTTTACGTCATCTGCCAAATGAAAAATACAGAGGATACCATTTTTCACTTGTGGCTGTGCCAATGCGTTAATAATCTCGTTCTTAAGTTCAAATAATGCTTGAATTTCCATTTACGCACGATCAGCAACACCTGCGCGTCAGTTATGATTAATACTTCAGTAACATATTTGCTTCATAGCAACGGCGAATATTAATTCATCTGATTAAACATAACAGCTTCTCGCATTGGTTATTTCTCACCACACATAAACGCTTCGTTCCATTCCATTCTTATCGATTTTATTGAATAACAATTAATAATGAAAGCGAATCGATCTGAAGAAGATAAAACATGAATAAAGTATAATAGATGACCTTAAAGTTTAGCTTATGTGTACATTTAGACTCATTCAACACATACTTATAAAAACACAGTTTTGCTTTCGCATAGCTCGTTTTATGCACATAAGAATGTATTAGTTATTAACACTGTGTACAATTTAGCATTAGTCAGACATATAAAAAGGTATATTGAACTACGCTAATTTGTATACAATAAGAATAACGTAAAGCTTATGTGAACGAAATAAACTACGTATCTTTGCTTTGATTACCAAGGATTATGAAGTTTCGCGTGAATCCGTTACGTTCATAAACTTGTAAATGTTGTTTATTTTTTGTTTGTTCCTTTATTTAAATTAAAATTGTTATGCCGACTGTTTTAAACTGAATTAATCAATAGTTTTTAATACATATTGATTAATTTTGTTTTGTTTTTTGTTATTTTTTTTTTTTGAACGAAATGATATTTTGTTAACGATTTCGCAAATTGTACGATCATTCCGTCAGTATTATTTATCATAGAATAATTTTTCGATCGAGCTGCTTGATGCCGCCTCATACGTCGCTTAAACAAATATATAAGATTTAATATATAATTCATAGATTTCGCTCTTATTCCCATTTCGCCTATGTCCATAAACTCTAAAATACTTACTGCAGACATCGTAAGAATTACTTATGCATCATTATTATATTTGAGTGTTGTATTGCGCGTGCACTTTTCTGTACGTGTATTTGTGTGTCAACTCAGTGTCTAGAACGCACTCGTGAAATTGTACGTACATACATACACACATAGGCCCTTTAATTAAACAGTTATTATTCATTAATTATCAATCAAAAGCAAAGTAATACATGGCATTTGCAACGAACACTCGTGAAACAATTATTTTGTCATTTTTGAATAAAGCGTTATGTACATATAACTTGGCTTTACAAACGAGAAAACAGGCATCCAATTTCAGGCGTGATTTGCAAGGACGTAAAGTGCATTACTGCAGTACTCTAATGTACGAGTACGAGCTTAAGCGTTGTATACTGAAGGAGTCAGTATTCAGGATGTTTGAGTCGAAAAAGGTAAAGAAACAAATGGCCTTAATTCTATTATCATTTCAGAATTCCTTTAGTACTTTAGTATCATTTTTAGATGTTTTTCTTAATTTCCATTCATAGTACGGCTAACAGAGAACAACTCTGACTTCATCGTACGCTAGCCGCATTAATATAATCACTGATAGTTTATTACAATCGTCTATCATTTCTTTCTTATCCAGATTCAATGGTTATTTACTCGCTCGCACTTGCTTTTTCACACGTCATCTTTTTCTCACATTCGTTGCCTTACCGAACTTAGCACACATAGAAAAATTCATTTTCCTTCTCTATGATCATAAATACTTAAATAATATATCTGCTGATTTTTGTTATTCATCCTTTTAACGCTTGGCTTTGAGGCAATTCGATGCAATTATCAGAGGCCCCATGCTTATTTGGAAGTATCTCTTCTTTATTAAATTAGTTCAAATAGTATTGGTTTCGATAGAAAGAAATTAATCTTATAGTCTTTATTACGGCCTTTTTTGAATTGAGGATAATTACAAATTCCGACACAGCTCTACTTAAAAATTTCCTATCCCAAATCTTCTGATTAATTGGTCAATTCCATTTCTATTTATGATCCCATTTTTACTGATAGTTTCATTCACGATATCAAATGCTTTCCGTACATAATATATATAATGTGTGTGTGTGTGTGTGTGTGTGTTTGTGTAGTACAACTTTCACGTTAATCAATTCAAAACTTGTGAGAGATAATCATATCGCTTGTACCATCGCATTGAGCGGACTAAAATGTATCAACTGCATAGAAAACTAAAAGCAATAAAGTTGTTAATAGTTAGTATATAATAATTCTCGACAATAACTCATCTAAGCTAAGCATACATCTCCCTCTCTGTTTCTCCTTCGTATTAGCAGGCACGTTTTTTTTTTTTCATTATATATCAATATTCATATATCACTTGCTAGAGGCTTGAGAAACACGTACGGTTAAAAAAAAAACCATACGGTCGTATTATATATTTATAAGAGGTTTTTATCAAGACGCTCGCGTAATTCTGTGCT
Source organism: Sycobia sp. Sy_11 (assembly GCA_018907035.1). Classification (NCBI taxonomy): domain Eukaryota; kingdom Metazoa; phylum Arthropoda; class Insecta; order Hymenoptera; family Epichrysomallidae; genus Sycobia; species Sycobia sp. Sy_11. The sequence goes on along the minus strand of JACCIC010000025.1, from coordinate 4,368,501 downwards.
ATATCTTCCCTCCTTACATTTCTTTCTTTTGTTACATTAATTCTTTCGTACTCATTAGAATATTCATCTGGCCGAGTCCATCGCAAGTCGCATTTCTTCACTAATCTGTCTCCCCCGCCACATTGTCTGTAGTCTATTTTGCCGATATTAAGAAACGAAGAACGGAAGAGTAGTTCTATAATGATGTGTGTCACAGTGTCGTATATGCGTTGACGAACAGTCGCGATAAAAGCCGTTTTCTTTTTTAATTCGCCGGCCGCTGCTCTCCATTCTTGACCGGTCCTCTTGTCCTACCGTATCTAAATATTCTGAAATCGTTTTCCTCTCGCCCAGTCCTCAAAAGCGTGCTCTAAAAGTTCTCGATTTTCTTTATCTGGCATATTCCCTATATGTATAAGTTTGCTTATTTAGTTTACTTTAGAATTTCAGAAGCTTGCCGATCGTAAGATAAAAAATATCGCGCTCGCGGCGTATACTTAACGTTAGCCAATTCGCGGACGATGAAATGTTCGATTGAAAACGATATGTTGGATTTTCGTCAATTCCTCCTAATGCAATTAAAAAATTTCTCAATAGTCGGCTAAAAAATCGCCATATAAAAACAGATTGATAATAATTCTTATCGTTTAATCGTAACTTATGCTTATAATACGTACAATTTTCTTCTAGCCAAAAAATTAAACGAGCAGTTTTTTTTTTTTTTTTTTTTTTGCTGTATACGCGCGCTATACACTCTTACTATATACGCACATCGATTCCTCGCTGCTATATAGTCCCTGTAAAATCTCGTACGTACGTATTTCAATTCATGTGTAAATATAATACATTGCCCAGGCAAAAAAGCGCTTGCGGCCTATATTTTCTCTTATTTATTTATTTATTTATTTATTTATTTACTTAAATCACTCGATTTTATGAAAACATTAGCGCATACCCGCGGCATTCTATACGTATTACTCAGGCGCTTTTGGATTTGCAACTTTACCCACTGCAAATTATAATAGGCCAGTGTTTTTTTTTATTTCCTTCTCTCTCTCTCTCTCTCTCTCTCTCTTTGCTTGCGCTAAGCTTCTATATGTTGATTAATTAATTCCAAAGCATATAACTTCTGCACATTTATCACGTTAGGTCGCGTCGTCCCGGAGAAGCGTCCACGACTTCTTCGTACATTCATGATGCGCAGCCAGGAACAGGCGTAGCTTTTATTTAACAATCGTAAAAATATAATAATAATAATAATAATAATAATAATAATAATAATAATAATCATGTAACTAGTAAGAGCTCGAACTTGCATTGGAAAATAGAAAACACTTTGGATAGACGTGAGCATACTTCGAACAAGCATGATGCATTGTCTACACGGATGTTTGCTACATTTCAACAAGCACAGCTTTTTTTCACATTTTTAACATTAACATTATTTTATTAAAATCGCGATTAGAGATAATTAAAGATATGCATCACTTTCTACTGTAAAAAAGCAATCGAATCTTCGAGCAAGATATGAAACCTTGGTCGACTTCTTAAAGAAAGGTATCCTTTTTATGTTTTGTTCTAAAACTTTTTCAATATACATCTAAAAACGATTGTATTTGTTGTTTGTTTTTTATTCTCATTTTTGTTTTTTATATTCTTTTCAGTTATTTATTGAGACGAATCAGACACGCGGTGAATATTTCAGTTTTCGATGAATCTACATGATAAAGTCGTGGACTACGGTTAGTTCATGTATACATTTAACGATACATAAATAGGACCCATTTGTACAGAAAAATATCATTTCTCTTTTCGTACAGTGAGAATATAATATAAAAAGAAAAAATAACAAAGAAAATGAAAGTTTACCTCGGCAAAAAGTTGAACAATACGAAACAGCGTCGGTATACTTTCTCTACATTTAAATCGTTTTTAGCTTATACAACAGTTTCGTCGGGATGCACAGGGGGTATAAATCGCTCTATTATGGAGATCGAATTATAACAATAACTTTATATATATATATATATATATATATATATATATATATATATCGATAGCTTAGTAACATATATATGTGTAACTATAAATATACACGTCGTAAACGCAGCGGAACGACAACCCAGAGCAGATTATCGATTAAAATCTGCAAAGCTTATACATTACTTGAACGGTATAGTGAAATACAGATTACACGTTTCGAGCAACATATACATATTTACTTGATGCGTTTCGTTTTGTTCAGATCTGAGAGGCTGATTATAATAGCAGATTTATCTCTGCCGCGAGTTAAAACAACTTGGAAATCTATTTGCATGTGAAAATTAACGTAAAATTAAATACGATTCATTAAAAAAAAAAAAAAAAAAAAAACAAAAAATCCCTAAATTAGACGAGAACGAAGAAATAATACCTGTATAATAATGAAAACGAAGTCCCTGATGCAAAAAGCAAGCGATTCACTGGGACGTAGGCGTCGGGTATTATTTATGAGGGTACAATTTGATGAACACAGAAAGCAATTTTTATGCCCATGCTGTCTTAATAAATATAATATTTTTTCACCCGTTCCGTTCTCACTTATTCAAGAACGTGTACAGCTTGCAGCTTTTTTTTCCCCTATAATTTTTTTTTTTTTTTTTATTCGCCACAGCTCTTTCGGCTCCTGATTGGCAATCACGCCAATGGAATGTTTCGCGTACGACCGATCCACATTATATACGGCCAACAGGCGAAAATGCGAGATGAAAAGCTAAAACGAGGATTCGTTTCGCGGCTCTCGCTCGTGGGAGGATGTCGCGCGCGTACGCGCGTCCTTATATGCATATGTGTATATCAGTGAACAAGATCGAACGGATAATGTAGAATAATAGTCTATCTTTCCACGAGCGAGCGCAAACTCCTTAAATTATATGTAATATATATATATATATATATATATATATATATATATATATACATACATACATACATACATATCTATATATTATAAATATAGCATGATGATGTCGCGCGGGGAATAAATTGGAAATCAATGACTCGCACGCATGCTCGAAGCCGAGATCTTGATATAATTCTATTCGCGCGAACACATAAGGCGAACTCCGCAGACTTTGCAGAGGAATTCCTAATAAAATTCCTACAGAAATCCAGTTTGCCGATCTGCTGCAGATTTCCTTTTTTTTTTTTTTGCTTCTTCTTCTTTTTCCATTGCCTCCTTCTCATCTTCTTGTATAGTCTCTATATTAGATGCCGAAGACAGCCATCGCCTTCCGTCCGTTTCATTTGTGTACACCAAATGCTGGAGAGACGAGGATTTCTTCCTTCATCCTCCTCCACCTCCTCCGCCCTCGCCCATCTTCCCTTTAATCCTCTTACGACTACCCAGCCCCAGCCCATACTGTCGCCGATCGGCAACGAAACAAAAGAAAGGACATGTATATGCATGTATACAGAGGGTGGACCGCTCTACCCCTCCCCCCCCCCCGTTTTCCACCCCGTCCCCTTCCCCGTTTAACAGACGACTGCCTCCGGCAAAGGATTCTCGGTGATGTGTATGGTCGCGGTCGGCCAGTCGATCTTCTTGCTGCAGATGTGATTCAGCCCCTCCAGCGAGGCGAGCCTGTAGTCGGCCATCTTTAGCGGCGAGAGCGGCGCAACTGCAAACGAAAATTGATTGCATATCGGCAACAGTGAGCAAATTTCCCGAGGACCCGCAACGAGGCGCCTCGTACATTAATGTAGCAAAACGGCAATAATTTTTTATGCGCAGAGCCCGAGGCAGCGCCTCGGCTGGCAGAAAAAAGATGTCGCCAACTGCGGCAGTATTCAGACATGGCATCGCCCGGCTTTTATTTGTAATTGCAGAATTGTTTTATTGTTAAGAAAACAAAACAAAACAGACGGCGTTAAAGCGTTCCGTTTCAATTAATATTATATGTAAACAATGAATTGCTGCAAATTTTAGTTGATCTCGCCCTTTATTCTCGGTTATTTTACATTGCTGCAATGTTTCAATTCAATTGATGAAAGGATGTTAAAACGATGTATCTAAAATTTCAGAGAAAACATTTTTTTCAGTCTACGTTCACATTATTATAGGTCTTGAAAAATCTCCCGTAAATCTTGAATAATAGGCATGATTGACTAAAATTTGCAATAGTTTAATGTTTGCACGTAATATTATTTAAATCGGAGCTCTTTTTGCTCGATTGGTAAAAATTAACTTCGACATCTCGATTAATTCTATTTTCCATATACTTGAATGCTGCCTGGTTGATTTCCATTAGCTTTTAAAATACTTATTAAAATCGAAAGCAAAACGCACAACTGCGCCCATTTACAATTGCATCTTTTTTCTACCAAAATAACCAAATTGATTCATTTGCTTTTGCTTTCTGGCGAAATAAAACGCGCATTGAACTCGTCTGTTTAACATTATTCGCTTGTGATGCCCAAAAAAAAAAAACGTCATTGTCAATCAATTATTGACGATTGACCAAATCGGCGTTGCTATCGGCGATTTAGCGCGAAGCATAATAATAGAATAAATAGTACAGAGTGATAATTATATCGTAGGGATAGAAAGGAAAAGAAAAATTAATAAAAGAGAACTGAAAAGCAAGCGCCCATGCAAAGTATAAGTAAAAGAAGTAGAATGCGTGTGTTTAGTGGTCTGTTGTGTGCAAGAAACAGCAAGACATAGTGTGTAAGTCACGCAATGTATCATCACATATTGTAGTTTACTCTATGTTCTAACCGGTGCAATTATTCTAAATTCCGTTCTGATTAGTTCTCTTTAACTCTCGTACTTAACAACAATATAGATTCACAGTGGCTTTAGAACATATTTATATATAAATATATATCTGAAGATTATCCTACCGCGAAAGATTGAGAGCTGCTATAAACATAAATAAATTAATATACAGTATTGTTTTTAATTCGTTGTAGTTAAACGAAAAATATGTAAAATTTATCACTTTCACAATACAATTTAAAATAATTTTTATCTGTTTCAGAGGATGGGACAGAGCATTCGATAATTCCATGTATAATTTATTCAAATATCGATAACAATTTCATAGATTTCTTGTTCATATTGTCTCTGATTTACCGTCAGTCTGTATTCGAGCGTAAATAATGATTTAATGCATAATCTACCACAGAAATATCATGAATAAGTATTATAATTTTATGTTCACATTACACTGAATTTAAAGTTTCACAAATATTTTCAGTATCTATTAACCTGTTTCTGCATTATATTTTTAAATAAATACAAAAGCTTTGAACGGGGGGGGGGTTTGGCTTTCATAAGAACGTATATTTAATTTTATTCATTGTTATTCTAAAAATCTGACTCACTTATGAGTATAATTGAAAAGGTGTAAATGAGTGAAATAAAATAGATTGGTTTAACGTTATGAAATAAAAAAAAAACAGAAAAAAGTATTTTTTCGTTAATATGATAACTGTGACAGCTACAAATAATGCAGAAACAAGCTAAAATTTTGTAAGAGTCAACGTGCAAGAAGTGCTAACATCACCTGCTGTTGAAACACGTAATTACCAGCGGACGTTAAAAGAGATATACTACAGTCATTAGATTAAACAGAGGTAGTAACGTTTTTCAACAGATGCTACATCATAGTTAGAATATATACAAACACACAAACACCAGATATATCAGTACAAGAGACCACATTATTAAGCTCGAAGAGAACATTTAGACGAATATATAAGTACATCAAAAAATCATTAATAAATGAGACTGAACAGGGAGTGTCGAAGGAATTAAAAATTATATCGTGTGTTTCACTTTTTACACTTATATATGCAGCGCGTGATTTTGTCGTAGAAAAAAGTTTGAGAACAAATGACGTTCGGTTATCGGTATTTTCTTGTGCACTTTGAGAATGTATACATATACAGAAGTCATTGGGAAGTTAAACGATATGCTTCTTGCTTCTTTCCAGATCAAAGCGTTATTTCAAAAATTCTAATTAGTTTCAAGGATTCTTTTTTTTTTTTTTTTTTTTTTTTTAATGCTCACTTTTAAAATGCAGTTAATAATAAATATGCGACTATTTCAGTATTTCGAAGAGAGAAAATAGAATTTAGCACGAAGCTAGTTGTTAATTAGTAAATGGGAATTTAAGTTGTTAACTTTTGGTTAGAAGAACAGACAGGCAAAAAGTATAGTTCTTGTTATTGGCATTATGCTTAGATTTACAATTATGTGGTTAGTTCAGATTGTTAGCCTCTCTTTTTTTTTCTCTCTATCTCTCTATTATTATTAATTGCTTCCCGATAAAAATTTTGTGATCCGACTTACTTAACGCTTAGACGTGGCCTAATTGACCGACACAGCGCGTTCGACTCCTTTGCGGCCTCAATTCCTAATTACAATTACCTTCGGGTGTTGTAGGCGTCGTGGGCTTCCCCGGGGATCTCACCACTAAAACGCAGAAGAAAGAAAAAACACTCGTTTTATTCAAAACATTTTGGTGGCTGAGATCGATTACAGTGTCTATATATAAAGTAATTCTATATTAACTAGTCTTCATTTTTAAATCAATCATAAGGTCAAATATATAGTGTGGTATACGGTACAGTATGTAAAAATATGGCCTTGGCAATTCTGCGTGCTAATGTATTTATATTATTTGATATATTCTACCTTAATAATTAATTAAAAATCAGAATATAGAGACGAGCAACTTTAATTACTTTGGACAACTATTCTATATAATTACATTAATGCTTTGTTAAAATGATGTATTTTTAAAATGCTTTTTACATTATCTGCACATACACATATTGTTCTATCATATAAAAAACCATGCGCTATATCTTTCAAATAAATTAGTGCATTTAAGATTTCTAAGGATTATATAGATAATACATTGGCATTCTATGTAGATTGATGGAATAGTTCAAGACTTAACAAAATATTAATTTTAACAAAAGCATAGATAAATAAACAAACGGTTGGAATGATAAAATAGTGAAAGATTCCATTTTCACATTTATTATACAAAATTTGGAAATAATTTTTTATTTTGCAACGTTCTTTACTAGGATAATTAAGAATAATACTTCAGTCTCCTTTCTTCTCTATAATAAACGCGTATACATCCACGGGAATAAAAATAATTTGAGGACTATAGAACTTAAAGGAAACTAGCCAATAAGCCGAAAAGGAATTAATTAATTACACTACAGATTTGAGAAAAGATTTTAATACATACCACTCGATCGATCCGAGACGCGTGGGGAATAAAGGTTCAAGTCGATGAACAAGAACTTTTTTCTATTTCTCTTATATTATATTGTACACACATATATATATATATATATATATATATATATATATATACATATATATACATATATAAAGTGAATTATTTTAAAAATATATATAGTGATGCGAATGGATGAAGAAAGTAAATGAACGGCGACAATGAAGTTCAGACGAGTAACTCGGTGAAATATATATATATATATATATATATATATATTTTTTTTTAATGTTCATTTATTCATAGTTTTTTTTATTAAAATGAATAGGTAGTAACAAATAAATATTTATTTAAAAGCAGGGTCGAATTTTAGAATAGTGATAAAAATGCACTTGCTCAACATTATTATATAAATATGCTCGTATATTGAAATGAAAAAGTTCTTATCAGTCTAAAATTCAACGCCATTAATTTATTGATTCATTCATACAAGACAGATTTTAACTCGTTTCTAATAAAAGTGACAGTAATGATAAATCATGAAATCATCATTTATACTAACAACAAGATGAATTTTTAATAACAGTAACAGTGGGGAGGGTTAACATTTCTTCACATCCTACAGGAAATATAATTTAACAATAAACACAATCAATTAGAAAATTACTCTTCCACTAAAAACAGATCCTGATTAAAAGTTTTCAAGTTCGACTCATACACATTGAATAAATAATATATAGCTATTTATTTGAACAGATACAAGACCATTGTGATTCCATAGAAGTAAAATAAATATTGAAGTAAGAATTAAAAATCGTAAGAATATGTAATAGTAAATATAAATCAATGCTTAACACGTTTATATCACCGGGCTAATTAAGTTCTTTTTTGTTTTCGCTCTCTTATTTGCGTCGATGTACAGTTTTCTGTGACAGAAGCGTATTATAGTGTACAGTGACAAGTGCGGGTGTGTTTTCTGTGACCAAAAAGCCAAACAGAACAACGAACGCCGTATAAGACAGCAAATAGATATCGTTCCGATGCCGACCGTGCCGTTCTACCTTCTTATCAATAGCCATCATCTTCATTCCATTCGAATTAACCTCCCACGGCCTCGATCAGAACGCGCAGTTTTTCTCATTATTATTACTTCTACCGAGCTTTACTTAGTTATTTATTTATTTTTTTTTTTAAGAAAGTCAATAATGTTCTAACTACCGCATAGTGCTATGCACGTGCAATCTAAAAATTTTACAGACACTATACTTTTTTCTGTTGATAATGTTATATTATTGTACGCGGCTAGCGTCCTCGCAAAACATTCATCTGCGTTTTCGTTGCCAGAATATATTTAATTACGACTATCAATGCTTGGACATGTTTTAGCAACTGCATGGCGATTAAGCTTCATTCTGAACATTTGCAGTGGTCTTTCAGGGCATGCGATATATGACCATCAAAGAAAAATGCAATGTTTGAGAATGTTTAATTTTGTTCCACGTGCCAGCGGTCGATTACTGCCAATCCTGTCCAAGTAAATGGAATAACGAGTAAAAGAACAAAACTCAATTGTAAAAAGGGACTTTTCTCGCAACAAGGCTAGATTTAATCGAGAGGACAGTGACGGGGATACAAGCTTTTAGATTGCGTCGTACATCTACAAAATATCTAGATGTCATCTAGATACGAGGAACATTTTGAAAATAGACAAAACACACGCGTAACAATGCAATTTTTTTCCTTTTCTTTGCTTAACTTTTTGTTTTTTCATAGATGCTTTTTCTTTTTTCGTATTTTTTTTCTTGTTGTTTTTTTTTTTTTTTTTTTTAAATTTTCTTTTTCTCTCAACGTTGATAAATATTCGATAAACGCATCATGCTCCATTTCTTTTTCTTTTGATTTAACTATAAACTACGACCGTAGGCCAATGCGAGATAGATGCAATAATGCAATCTGATAGTGTATATACGCCAATCGAAGAAAGAAATTTTAAGCGCTCTTTTTTTACTCTCGTATATAATTAAATTAGCTTTTCAAATTATCAATGCGTCAGACCTCTTGCGACGCTCCCAGTGTCGGAGACTTATTTCATTCCTTCATCCCAATGTTCGTTTTATCAGTTTATAATTGTCAATCGAACAGAATATCTATAGACAATGAGAGCGTTCGTACGATTTGTCTGACGCCGTTATTTTTGTTATTAGTTTTTGTCTTTTTGTTCTCTCGTATTTATTTTTTTCTTTTTTTTTTGTAATGAATTCCTCGAATTACGCGGTCTCAGGCTGTTTGGCCATTTTTTGACGCTTTAGACGCGATTTTGCGAATTTACGGGATGAGATTCGTGATGATAATATTTTCGATTCTTACACAATTTGCTTTTTTTTTTTGTAACTGTCTCCATTCCGCTCACTTACCATATCCTTCACCCTGGAGGAACAGCCGAAAGGCTTCGCTTACTTTTCCCGGTTGTTCTTCTAGCACCATACCGCAATCCGAGATCTAAAATTAGTAAATACATTAGTATAATAATTAAATATAGTCGTGAGGTAATACTTAATAAGTAATCATTACTTTTATTTTTAAAGCCATACATTTTTGTTATTTATGGCATTGAGTTTTTCAATAGTTATCTGACTTAATTTTTGTATATTGCATAAAGACAAAGAACCAAATTCTTACGGAAATTGACTTTCGTAGAAAGTATATGTGCCAATTAGCTATTTTTTTGAAAAGACCCTTGGTGAAAATAGTGAGCTCAATTCAATTGAATGACTTCGATTTTCTATGTTAAGATTGATGTACATGTAATCCAGAGTCATGCAAATGGATCTTCAGCATGCCTGCGCAACATCTGCGGCCATATCGTCGATACTAGGCTTCCAGGGAAGCTGATCCGCGACTTTAGATATCTATTTTGGTGGACATTACGCAATTTAATGAACCGGGATAATCCTTAAACAGTTCCTTATATTGGTCGATGTCCCAGGCATTAGATGTCGCCGATAATAGGATTAGCTTTCTCAGAAAAGTTCCAAAAGTTTTACTATTGCTATTTTTATCAAACAACTTTGAAGAATTCAAATATCGTTAATTTGAAGAAATCTTAACACCGATCCGTGTAAGGAAAATTTCAAGAAGCATCGTATTGTCTTTAAATTCCGTATGTATTGATTGTGGGAAGTATAGACAACTAAAGTAGATTTGTATACAACCTTCAATCTTAACACAAGAAGTCCAAATCATTCTGCTGAATTACCAAAATATGTTTAAGTGGTTTTTCCTGTCAAATGATAAATGACGTATACCTTCACCCTTTATAGGGTCCAAATACATGGACTTTTGGATTTGGTTTCGTTTGATATTTTTAACCAGAATGTTAAAAGCTATCACATACTGTAGTTCCAATGATTATCACCGAAAATACAGATTCTATTATATATATATATGTTTTTTATTCAATTTTAATTTTAAGACATATTTATATCTTTAAGTTTGTTCTTTTAGTTTGATTTCAATTTTTAATAAATCTATACTTTGTGAATACATAGTATTTCAACACAGAAGCACAAAATACAGAGGAAGTCAATTTACTATTGAGATTATAAAGATTGGCTACTATACTTAAAATTCTTGCTTTTTTAATCATTATGTTTTTATCATGAATAAATTGATAAATCACTTTTATGATTAAACATTGGACCCTGGTTTATTAATGTACGAGCAAGATTAGGCCACGTGTAATTGTAATAATTAGCCCAGCAAGTAATACGTTATTAATTTCCCATCTAAATTTTCGAAAATTTCGTTTCTACGACGGAACCATTAGATTTATTTTCACAAGCTTCTGAGACTATATAGGTCACGTCCATCAAAATCAAACGGCCGTAATATGACGAGTTTACATATTCCACGGCCTCCCGACTCTCCCCGGGCGTCGGCCCATTATCGTTATACCTTCATCCACGAGCTGTTGGTGGGATCCAGCCGCCCATTGAGCGTGACGGTGTCGTCGACGTGGGGGCTCAGGGAGCCCGTGATGTTCATCACCGGCACCGAGAGCGTCGTGCTCTCGCGCTTGCGCGTCGGGTCCAGCTCACGCACGATGTTGAGATCCGTGCGGCGCACGTAGCTGTCGATGAAGAGGGCGAGGTTCGTCGGGTTGACCCGGCGCTCGAAGTAGTTCTTGTACACCTGGACGAGGTCGTGGTTCCTCTCCTCGGTGCCCTGCGGCGGTGAATAATAATTTAATTAACGGGTAATGGGCGATCGTCAATTATAGAGAATACAGAGCTCGTTGCGGCGGCCGTTGCAAGTTTACCGAGTGGAAATTGCAAACTAGCCGAGGGGCCGCGCAAGCGTGGGCTATTTGTGAAATTGATTTTACTTTTAGATATCGACAATAGATATACGGACAATTACATTTTTCGAACAAGTTTTTTATATTGACATTTTCGATTATGCGAACGAGATATTGTTAGTCGAGAATAAAATATAGTTATAAAGTTATGGGTATATTTGAATGATATTAATTTGCAGCGTTCGAATCAGCAAAGATTTAGGTGCTCATAAAGTAGTGAAATGTGTTTTTTATAGTTTATCTTTCCATTTTACCATCGATAATGATTGAATATAAATTAATTCACATATAATGCTTCATAGCTATTGTTAAAATTTAACGACTTGTCTCAATTTATATTAGTACTGCGTATACTTGATTATTTATTACCATTAATAAAGCGCGTATAGAATTCATAAAATTATCGTTCATAAGTATTCGATACTAAAAGATAATATTTCGTTTTCTTACATTACATATGACCGAGCATACTCATCATACTCTTATTAATAAATATCTTATAGTTCGAATGAGTTTAATATCTTTATATATATATACAATTAAATAAACAATCATGATAAATATTTATTTACTATTACAAGTCATGTTAATTTATGTTATATAGATTTCTGAAAAACGTATTTTTTACTAAATGCTGATTATCACGCGCCTTTTATGTTCATAAATATTTTTTTCATTACTTCAATCAATTTTATTAAAGAATAATTGAGGACAATTTTGCAATATTGAAAATTAAATTAAATTTTTTAATCAACGCAATAGCTTCTCAAAGCCGGACTGTATGCTTTTTCCAGTTATGTCACGCGCCCCGGTACTACTTTAACAGGACAATTATGAGGAGATTACGAGTTAAAGATGAGTTCCCCAAGGAATTCTTTGTAGCTTTCAAAGGTGACATTATACAGGCGAGAAGCTCGCGCCCAGGTCTCATTATACCCAGTTGCGCAATAAAAGAAAGCTGTAAATATGAGCGTGACCTTATTGCATATATAAATACACAGTGCATGGTTCGTTGAATCTGCTTGAATGGCTCTCGTTGATCCACATCCACGACTAGGCACTCGTGCATATATTTAACGCTAGGGGTTCAGGATCGCTCGTTTCGAGAAAATTGAAGATAAACGGATATACTCATCAGCAGATAGTCATTGAAGAGAGAGAGAGGGAGAGAGAGCATATAGCACAAGACCTTCATCCTATTACCGGGGTACTCGCGGACCCTCGGTCGACTCGATAATATAATTCTATGGAGGCGTGCTGCAACTAACTGCATAGAAGCCGGCCACTTGAATGACGAGCTTTTGCGCATGCCCTCTCTCCCGCGCGAATCCATTTGAGCAAACCATCTCGTGCACATTGAAAACAGCTTTCGGCTCGCGGTTATACAGCTGCGCGAGCACCCCTGTATATACACACACACACACACACACACACACACACACACACACACATATATGTATATACGTGAGCTTTGTAAAGCTTGCGGTAAGGGAGGCGCGCGCGCGAAGAATACCAATTAATTGGTACCAAAGCTTTTGGCTTCAACTTTTACGCGAGCCGCCCGTTTTGTTCCCGTTGGGCGGGCGGTCGTATTCTCGCCACGACCGCGCGGACATCGGCCTTCGAAAGGATTTCGCGATGTAAGGTCCGGTAAGTGTGTCAACGATCAAGTAGACCGTGAGGTGATTTACGCCTTTTGACTTTCGCCTTTCAAGGATTTCGGACGACGGAGGGTTCGGGGGGAATTTTTTTTTTTTTGTTTTTTTTTTTTTTTCGTTTTGAAAGAGTCGTCCTGTCGAGTGAATGGTACGACTCCTGTAATAATTTTCAAAAATAAGTGTGATTTATTTCTTCCTTTCTTTCTTTCAATGTAATGACAATTGTGTTTTTCGCTTCTATCAAACCAAACTTATTATTTTAAGTTAACATTGGCTTTGCTTGATAATATGTAGAAAGGAGCCTTTCAATGAATCTTCTTTTTTTATTCGAATGTCAACGTTTATTCAGTTCAAGATGCAACCGAGAAGGTAAAGACGGACGTCTCATGAGCACTTTTGTTTCTTTGGAAATTCATTTAATTACTTTTTATAACATATAATATGACTTTTGTTTCTAAAACAAAATGGATCCCTATCATTTTAAATGGCAAGAGAAGGTATTACGCAATATAAATGATTGCATTGTAAAATACAACAGCCAAGATATTTGTTTTAATGTGTAATTTGTACATATGTGTGTGCAAAGTACGTGATTCCAAAAACAGGGACTATGGGTGCAGCTAATGTAGACGAGTATCGTCTACTATTTTTCCAAGTAAAATGGATAAAGTTCGAGTTTACTCATAGCCACGCGGACGTAGAAAGAAGATGTATTGTAAGCTCATACGTTTGTGAAAACTCGAGCTCTGCCCACGGAATTCAGAGTATCGTCAAAAAACATTGAATCAAACAAAAAAAAAAACCAAATGAAACGAGGACAAAATTTTAATTATCACATTATTGTTTTCTTTACGAAAGCCAAGAAAGCATGCTAAAGTTATAAATTTGAGGTTAGAGCGTTGAAATGGCGCGATTCCATGAATGTAAAATAAATAAGCCAATCCCTAAAAATACGTATACGAATTAATCCTTGCTCTTCAATTATACATATACTGACTTTAAATTCACGGCCGCGCCGATGCATTATTAATTGAATGTGAAAAGCAAAAAGGACAATCTTACCCTGCCGAAATGATGCCACATGAGGTAGTCGAGCACGCCCTGGGTCATGCCCTGGGAGCGCAGGTGGCGGCAGTTGAGCTTCTGGTAGCCCCACTCGATCCAGCCTGCCTGCGTGGACACGCAGTTGATCAGGCAGAGGGCGTTGATCTTCTCCGGATGCGCCAGGGCGAAACGGGCGAGGATGTTCGCCCCGGCCCCGACACCGAAGCCGATCACCGATCTCAGGCCGAAGTGGCCCAGGACGAAGAGCAACTGCTCGGCGAGCTCGTCCATGGTCGGGTACATGTAACTGGAATTGATCGTTTTTTTTTATTTTTTGTTTGTTTTTTTTTTTTTAATATGCCTTAACGTATAATATTGTGCCTTTTGTTCAGTTAAATTGATATTCGAGGCATGGTAGGAAACATTTTATATATATATATATATATATATATATATATATATATATATATATATATATATAGATAGATATATTTTTCAAACTGATCGATTGAATATATTTGTTTTATTTTTCTATTTTATTTTGCCAGTGTCTCTTTTTTATGTCAATATAGAAATTTCTTCTATTAAATTCTATTAATATTCTTTAATAAATTTGGTTGAAATATAGAGCAGTGATTATTGTATTTATTATTGTCTGATCCAAATAATTTTCGTTCTATTTCGATTTCGTTACTTTTATCGTGCAACAAAGCCGATAACAGACAAATATAAGGGGACGTCGATAATTTTTTTTTTTTTTCATCTTTATAGCATCGGATTTCGTCATCCATTAAAATGTCGATAAATTTTTTTGCGCACATATTCCTGATTCCACTTGTGGACGATAATAATGAGAGAATCCGGGGGGGGGGAAGGAGAGATGGCGTCGATAAAATTTATACGCCGACCACGCACGCGCCAAAGATAATATTTGAGCTGCGGACTTGCGCGCCAGCGATGATTGGATTTTCCGGTTGGCTAACCATTTTATGAAAACTCGCAAGATTTCGTTCTTTGACACACACACACACACACATTTATGTCATGTGGACTCAGGAAAAATTTTGCTTTGGACGGTCAATAAAAATCGAAGCGGGGAAGAAAATTTTATCGATATCTGTCGCTAAAGGAATGTATATGGGAATTCGATGAGAATGCGACATAAATTAAAAACATTTCGATCGGCAATTTCAGACGTCCACATTTACTCTTGGTATTTATGATTTTTGATCATATGTCGAGATTAAAGTTTTAATCATTTTGGATCAAAAATAAAAAGTTAAACCCTATGAAATAATCTATGTACACGTGAGCGTCACAGTAATTATTCCGTTAATAATATTGAATTGATGAAGTCGTATCGTAATCAAAGGATCGAGTGCATAAAAATCCCAACTGCGACTTTTCTACCGTAAAATAAAACTCGGACAATTTCGCTAACCAGTCTTTGTCGATGCTTTCAATCAATATTTATCCCCGTTCGTTAATCGATCGCGACTTCCGTTTATCTTCGATGTACATAGGTCGATGCGAACGATTATAGCACGTCAAAAAGAAAAAAAGAAATAAGATGAACTTTCTACGGGTCTCATCCCCGTTTCGATATAAACGCGTCGGTACAGCGACCAATCGAACGCATCGATCGCGCCGTAGCTCGCCGACCGGATGATCCACGAGCCCCCTCGCCCACAGTCTCGGCCATACGTACGACGAGAAATCGCGGTTTTTGGCACGCTACACACGCCGATGGAATAGCATGCAAATCTGCAATGCAGCAGTCGAAATTATTTCGCCAGTTACGTACGTATGCCGCCGGCCGGGAAGGGAGCAACAGGAGCCGCGACGGCGAGGAGTCGCTGGCGAGGCGGGGGGGGGGTGGAGGGGAGCTCGCGTCCTCGTCGATTTCCTTTCCTTCGGGCAGGACGACGGCTTGCGCTTGCTTTTCTCCGTATCAATCGCGCACGCGTCGATGGCGCGCGCCAAAGCCAAAGCGGGCGAGGAGCTCGTCGGGGCTCCGCGCGAGCCTCGCTTGTTTTTCGATCGTGTCGCTAGCGCGGGCCGCTCGAATGCGACGTCGATTTGACCCCCCCCCCCCTCGATACCTTTGCCCGTGGGGGCCTTGCTTCGCGCACGACGGCGCACCTGCGCGCAACCGCGTGGATTTTAACAGTTGGAAAATTTAACGGGGCACTACTGGTCTTTCCCGGTTTATCGAGGGCGCGTAGTGCATGCTGCCGTTTTTCTTTCCTTCTAATTTTCTCCACCCTCGGCCCCGAAGGGGCTATCGTGACTGGCAATGCTCATTAGGTTCGATAAGATCTGTATAGTGACCTCGTCCCCAACGGCGTGCATTTTTGCCAGTGAATTTTCTACTCGCGTTCTAATGGGTGGCGAGAACTATGTTCTTTTTCGATATTTTCTTTTGTTTTCCAAGACGTTCGATAAACATCGGGGAACATATTAAAGGGGTAAAAAGTTTTCTTTACATTGGATTTTGAAAATGTTATCAACATAGATTGAATTACAAAGACAGCTCCCTAAAACGCGGATCTTCGCAGACGAGATACAATGTCCACTTATTTTCCACCAGCGAACTGATATTATGAAACGGAAAATGCGTGCTGATCACGCAAAATGAGAACAATTGAAAAACCACTCTCGAATAAAAGCATAAAACTTACGATCTATCGTAAGCTTAAATAAATTGAAAAGAAGAACGCCGATATGATGCAGCGCGCCGGTATTGCTTAAAGATGATTAATTTACATTGAGTTCCGAACAAAGTGCAGTTCTCTATCTACTGACAAAGTATCAGTACTGAATAATCAGTATCACGAATAATACCTTTATAATGAGTAGATGTTGCCAAAATTTTTTAATCGACAATGTATCTTCATATTGATATGTACTCACCAAACATGAACAGAAAAGTAAACTTATTTTCATAAATCTATAATTTACAATTTTTTCTCCAAAAGGTAAATTAATATAGACTTTGATTGGGAAAACGAGGATTTAGAAATCTCTATTATAATCCAACTCTGACTTTGCCGTATATATGCTAGTTCTAATAGTTAATCTTTTCATTTTCTTCAATAGGCACGTGTATTTAAATAACCTTCTTACATATAGTAGCTTTTATAATTAAATTGCTTTCCCATTATCAAATTCTAACTGCTGAGATAATTGTTGAAGCAATATTTTAGTACCAAAAAAACTCTTTAATTCACTTTACATGAAAAGGTCATAACGAATTACTTTTATGTCAAATATGTACTTATAGTATTCTATCAAAATAATGTGGACTATGTTTTTATAAAAGAACATTTGTATTTCTATAAAAATGACTTACAGTGGATATTCATAATGAATTAACGATATAGCTATGGCAGTGTTCCAATAATGATTTCAAGTAAGCTCATAGCAATCGTATAGTAATAAGGAGCGAAAATTTTAAAAACCTATCTACTATATACATATGTTCGAAAGATATACCAAGATCACAATTGCTGCTTTAATACTAATTTCCTGCTATGCTTTTTAATGAAGATCCTTTATACTGCGAATATATATAGACGTCGGGAATTCAGTTCACGCAATGATTTCATCCGGAATCCACCGCACCTTAAGCAAACTTTCGAGTCGATCAAGTTATCAGAATTGCGCGCTCTATCACGTCGATCGTAAACACCGTCGAGGTATATATATATATATATATATATATATATATATATATATATATATATCTTGAACGGCTGGTGTACAAGAGCGCGGAGCAATTTATCCGCCGGGGTAATTAGAAATCTCCTTAACGCGCGCTGTAGCGCGACGCAAAAAGACAGGGGGATAAGGAGGAGGGTGGGTGGGTGGAAGGACTAAGTATAAAGAACATGGCAAAAGTATATATATATATATATATATATATATATATATATATATATATATAGTATATTATGTACTCACTCTTCAGATAGTGTGGGGGCGCCCTCCTCCTGGCCGGGAGCGTTCACGTGATAGACGCAGAAGTTTTCGAGGAGTACTCGCATGTCGATGTAGTTGAAGAATGCCTGGAAGCTCGAGATATCTGAAAAATGCAGCAGAGGTTTTTATTTTTTTCCCCCCCTTTTTTTTCTCTCGCAGTGTATTAATGTCGGTCGAGTGTTTTTGCTCGTATATAGGAGAGGGTTATCGCTGCGAGCGGATGGTACTTGTACATTTATGTATATGTACACATATTTGCCTTTCACGGTAATTACTAGATTCGTCAAGGGCTGTACCACGGGAATTTTTTTTCAAATTCGCGCACAAATACGTTTCCTGCAATTTCGAGCTGTTTTATTTATTTGAAGGACTTTCTGCTTCGTATGAATCGTATAATTTTGGCTGATTTAATTAAACATATTTAAAAAAGAAGTAATCACAAAATGTATACGTATGTAAAATAATATACCTAAAATTTTCAATTAGATAAAAGTCATGAGTTAGAGGAGCTTATTAATTAACCTTTATTGACTCAATTCGTCAGTTTTCGTTCGCCGAGCTTAAGCTTCGAAACTTTTTTATTTATATTTCAAAGAAGTTGAAAGATCAGATTCCAGAATTTTTTCAGCTGCTTTTTTTTTGAATTTGAAGAACAAAACATTAACTAGGTCATAGCTTCTTACTGTATTCATTGATTTAATTTAAAATATCCGATTGAAAAGATATAAAAAGACATTTGTATTTCTTATTCAAGATCGAATTATTAGTCATACGAAATTCGATATTTTCTGGGGAAATAAATTGTTTTGAAAGATTATTAATTTTACATCGATGTAAGACTGAAAATATAAACAAGACTGAATACAAATATGTTAATTTTAGACGTAGCTTTCACGCCCCTCAATAACGAAAATATAACCGATTGATCATAGAATTTTAATTTGATTTGACATTTTCAGTCAAGGATTTTTTAGTTTCAATCTACACTCTTTCAGCCACTAAAATTTGTTTCATGTATCCGTTGTTGATCCTCGGCTTTTTTTCATTTAAACTCAAAAATACAGAAAAAAATGTCGATTTTTGAATTGTCTTGCCGTTTTGAATTCAATGAGAGCACCCTCAGAAATAGTAGGTTATGTATTTAAGCATCGTTGAAATGTAAATAAAAAATTGCCGGAGGTTGAACTTGACGAATGAAAACGGAGAGATGGGGACGAGAACAGTGATGTTTTTGAAATAAAAGAAGCGCGATTGTACTCGTGTTCTATTTTTAATCAACGCTTTAGTCTCGTTTACCCAGTTATAACGACCAATATAAGATGTACTAGTAATCGCGCCGTTGCATTCGTTATCGTCTCACTCGATCTTCCCCCCACATTTCTAATTTCGAAGCGAATTTTTCTTATTGAACCGAGTAAAAACGAACGGATTTTCTTGATGATCCTCGGCGAATACCAGAGGCGGCTCTTCGAAACGCGAGCTTCGCCCCCCACGGTCGCCGCTGATATTAAATCAACGGCGCGTAAAACTATAACGCAATAATACGGCCTTATAATGAATGTGCGACATCGTTCGATCCAGAGAGACAAGCCCCCCTCCCCTCGTACTTATCCGCTCGCCGCGAGTGCGGAATATCGATTTCTACGTATACGACCGGCGAAATAGTGCCGACGAGGCCCGCGTGCGTCAAAGGCGCGCCGCCCTCGCCTGGGACGACGCGAATCGCGTGGAATGTATCGGTACATCTAGTATAGCGGGGCCAGGATTCGGCGTTCTTCCCTCGCCATTCAATATTTTCGTTTCACTCGTCGACGATGAATTTTGCTTCCTTGCATCGAAGACGGAACAAATGTTACCAACGTTCGCAAGTATATATACAAATACACGGTGAAATATCTTGCGCTTTTTTCTCTCAGAGATTCCAGAAAATGATTACATTATGTACCAACTGTTTGTCCGTATTCTCTCACACTCTCAATTGTCGTTTCAATTGTTCACGAAACGTTTCCCAGATATATATATATATATATATATATATATATATATATATATATATATATATGATTTAAGAAAGTTAGATTATCTATCTGAGCTTAAACTTACTACTCCAGTCTATGCCGGGCTTACAATCAATCGGCAATTAAATTATTATTGGATATTTTTTAAAAATAAGCGTTCTGTTTGTAACATTCCCTCGCTTTCACCAAATGATGCCGCGCGGCAGTTTAAATTTCGAGATATATCTTCACTTTGCAAGACCGACACATGATTACAAATTTATTATAAATAACGCACGAAAGAATTGATATAAAAACTTTATACAAGGATAAGTATGTCGTACAATAGAATTTAGTGGTATATGATCCGTGATAAAAAATAATATATTCTACTGCACCTATATGTACGATTTTCTTTAAAGAAAAATTGACAGAAAGCTCCGTTAATTTATTTTTACACAAATCAAACTCTGAACTTGTAGCCACTACAATTCTCCGTGTTGCGCAGGCATTAGAACCTTTATTTATACAAACGAAAATTCAAATACGGATATACGCGCATCGGACTTATAATAATTCGTTCATCCTTGAATAAAAAAAAAAAGAGCTGGACGACCGCCAGATTTTCGTCCCGTTTAATTATGTATATGCGACTTGCGCCGCACTCGTACATAAATTACCAGGAGGATAAAGTCGTTCCTGACGATTCTGCGCGTTGTCATGAGAGCCAGGTTCGATTACCGATGACCAGTCGGGCCGGACGCTGTACGCGATTAATTATTATAACTTTTTCTCACTTAAAAGACGATCCGTAGCTCCGATTTTACGAATTCTACGGGTCGGCGTTTAAGCAGCTTCCTCGGGTATACACCAGGCGCGATACACGGCTTCGAAGGCCCGTTTCAATAATAATAATAATAATTCAAACCTGTCGGCGCGCTCGATGGTTGAAAGTTACGGCGCGATGCCGTCGAGCCGGCCGATACTATGGAAAAAAAGTCGACGCTCTAAATTTGAATAATGCATGTCCATCGTGTAATGCGCGCCCATAAAAATCGCTCGGGGCCGACGCTGTCATCGTTTTTCGATTTTCCAATGCTGTTTTCTTTTTTATATTCCCGTATGCATACGTGCGCGCGTCCGATATCTTTACAGCGTTTTGCCCGGTTTATGCGCTTTAAAACTTATTGGAGCATTCGTGAAAGAAGAGATCAAGAGTTTAAATATCAAAGCCGTAAAATAAATCAGCGGCTTCCTTAATGCTTGATTTATTAATCGTGTATTTATCGTGACCGACACTAGTTTTCAAATTCAACATTTCATTCTTCGAGCGGACGAAGCGATAATAATTAATTAAAGTAAAAACTTGCGCTCGTCGATAATTGAACCTCGTAAAATTGATCGTCAAAATTTATTGTCCATAAAATGCTTTTACACGGTCATTATACTGTGCCATCGGACTTGTCTATGCGCGTTGCAGAGATACGCAATAGGAGGGGTCAATCATTTAAGCGTCTGAATAATCGCCAGGAATTTTGCAAACAATGTCCAATGGATTTTTGGCCAGGGAAAGTGACCTCGGTCCAGTTGGTGCGTTATACGTAATGTCGCGTAAAATAATTTTATACTCAAAGTAAATAAATAAGTCACGTTTTTTTGTATCCATTGTATACATCGTACGTTACGATCTACATAACGAATCATTATTTTCTGGATAATAACGAATAAAAGTAACTCAATCACATCAATAAGCACCGAGTCTGTAGATCCACGTTTCATAGCGCGAAATCAGCAATTAAAATGGAACAATTGTGGAAATATAAAATGACCAGGTAGTCGGAAAACTGCTTTAACATTGGTAAAGATTATAGATAAATTTTAGTTCGCAAGCGCAATAAAATTTCTAACTTCATTTTTGTAATTCTCCCCTCCCCCTGGCGCCCATTCCGATCAACCTAGATCCATAGTTTCAAAGCCTAAAAATAATCTGCTATTCATATTCTCAGCAGTAAAATAAACCGAAAAGAGCATCATATTTCAAAGGCTGAAGTTTATAGGCTTAAGGTTTAAGGGCTTTTCAGATTCCGGATTCAAAGGATCGAGCGCTGAAATATTCGTGACGCGAAAATTTACTGCTTCTGAAATAGATTACGTCTGTGAATGTACGTTATAACTGCATATTGTCTACATGCGGCGATTTAGTTAAGACTCATCTTTGTGCGACCTTACATAAAAATAAATTACTCGTATCTAATAGGAATAAAAAAAAAGTTCATTGCTCGTAAGATAAAATAAATATTAATGTTATAACGTTTCCACGATTAAGCTAGTTTTTTTTTTTAAAAATACTTTTACGATATTCGTCGAAAGTGTATGGCGAGTTTTGAATGCCATAAAAGAATCAATAATAAAGAGAAGTGCGCCAATTGCACCGTTCAAAGTTTGAAACCAAAAAAAACCAACAATAAACTTTACAGCGATATAAATCGACGCCTAAGAATAATGCCATATCGAATTCAAATGCTGAAATAAAACGATCACAATGATGGCTCCAGTCCTCGACGAAAGAGATTTCAATACGGATATCGATTGAATATAATTGCCAATTGTAGGCTTTAATCGGCATTATGCCAGTTAAATTTTCCCGCTGGAATAAGTTTCCTCGAAAACTGGAGCTGAGACCGGATTATTTTTCGAAATTGAATTGGACGTCGTTCTTAGTCGTATCGCGCACTTATCGGTCATCGGTGAAAAAACTGATATTTTAACATACATCACCCGTTCCACTTACAATTAAGGCCTAGGTCGTGATACGTGAGAATGGCAGGCTTCGCCCGATTTCCCTGCACGGCGACGAGGAGCGAGCCCTTGTCCGTCTCCACGCGCTCCTCCCGCACCGAGCCGTCGTCCCTCGTCAGGTACCTGAGGGCCGGGAACTGCAGCTGAATGTTCTTCAGCTCGATGTCATCCATACTGTCCGACGGCATCGCTCTGTCAGCAGAAAGAAAACGGCGGGGGGGCCGTTGCGATTAGGCCTGGGCTTCCGTCACGGAGAATAAGGGAGATTGTTTTGGGGCAAAGTTAAACGTCTGCGTTCCGTGTAAATAATGAATTTATGCGAAATTTCAGCTGATCGGTCGTTCTTTGCTTAAGCGTATATTACGCGAACGCAAGAATTTCTGTTTTCACGAATGTAACATCGGACAGCGTGGAAATTGGAACGGCCCTTCTTCCACACCGTCCGATGAAGTTTTACCTCAAGCGCCGAACTAACGAAGCACAGATGTGAATCGAGAGTATGATGGACTGAAATTTGCAATGATTCATTTTTTACATGGAATTTTATTTTTTTTACAGAGTAGTTTTTACTAGATCGATATAAAAATTGACTTCGACAGCCCTTTAAACATTGGTACAATTTGACAGCCTCCCAGGATTTATTTACATTTCGTGTATTTCATAATCATGCTCGGCTACCACGTTGTGAAAGAAGCAAAAGAAGTGCAGAAGTCCATTTGCCAAGCTGATGAAAAAAAAGTTCGTATCCTTTATTTTTATATGGTTTTCTTTCTTCGCGATATTCCTTCCGAGGTTTCATTCAAACTCCGGAAGGTATGGGGAAACAAAGGGATCTTTTGAAACATCTTTTGGCTAACGACTTTTTATCTCTTATTCCATTAGCCATGCAGTTTGAATTGAATTTTTGTACAAGAGTAATATTATCCCCTCGGATCTTTTCAGAATCAGATGCATTCATCGAGTCCGAGGTCACCAATGGATGAACACGTATATAATTAAAGTTAACGTTTGTGAGTACACGTTATTGTATGGTAAATATAGATATATAAATTTATGTGTCGCTATCTATTTAGGTCAAGACGAAGCAAAAGATAAAGCAGGACAACTGACGGACGTCTCGATGAAAGGAGAAGCTATTAGGAAGCGATTTTTTTCTTTTTTTTTTTCATTACTCGACTTTACCCACTTACGCCCCATTAGCGCTCTCGCACAACGGCGCGACGCCTCGAACGTTAATTAAACGCTAACTTTTCGCAATTATAAGACAGTGGCTCCGGGTAATGGGGCAACCCCTCCCCCTTCCCCCGTCCCGTCCACTGACTTTATACAGCACGTGTAACACGGCTCGGGAGCAAAGTGACTTCTGTAACGCGCGTCTCCTTCGTCGCGGAAGAGCGGCCGGTCTTCAAACACGGCAGAATTAATTTTAACGAACGCCCGTCCGCTGCGAAGGGCGCTCGATCCCGCTACGCGCAGCCTCGCTAGCTAAGCTCGCGCGTGTAATACAATGATCTGCGTGTAAAATTCACCCGGGCCTCTGTAATCCTAAATACTCCGGCGGTGCGCTCTCCCCCCCCCCCCCGCCGGTTTATACGGAGCCTGGTATATGCAAATTTTGATGATCTAATTATGCGAAGGACGAGCGCGGTTGAGTTGGGGGAGGGCCGAGGAGGGGGGGGGTTTGGCAGGAACTTTCCTTTTACGATAGAGCCGTGTACGCGTCAAACTTGGATTTTCTGGATTTGGCCCAAAAGAAGAAGGGAGCCGCGTTTCATACGAGGCGCACTTTGTTATGTTGCTCTGTTCCTGCTGGACCTTATTTTTCTTGTCCAATCGCGAGAAGAGATTTAGGTATCGGCATCCTCACTAAAGCGCCAGAATTTGAGAATAGAAATTAACATTTAGTTCAACTACATAAGATAAGAGTCGATTCTCTTTTTTGAAAATGCCCAAATTTATTGTGAAGGTGAAAGATCGTCGAATGCAAAAACAATATAAAACACAAACTGATCCTAATCAGTGAACCTTGCGTAAAGATTTACAATGCATAATAAAAAAAAAATGGAGATATGAAAAGTAAGTAGAAAATTAAAAGTTGAAATTATCTTTTCAACAAGGTATTTTATAAAAATGATTTTCAGTTCTGATATTCAATTTCAATATTAAAACTATTAGGAAAGAATATGTATGAATATATATATATATATATATATATATATATATATATATATATATATATCATAAAAGAATTCAATTCTTAAAAACTTTATTAATTTTAAATGTTTCGTCCTTGTACTAACTTGGTAGAACTCATTAAGACTAAAACGATTAAACGGACTAGAACGTCCACGTACGAAAGTTAACTGCAAATATCGACACATATATTTTAATATAAAACCGTTGCATGTACTTGATCAATATCTAATATTGTCCTCGATTATTTATAAATGCGATCGATATTTGCTAAAAAAGAATTTTCTTCCTTCCACTTTTGACTTATCATTGTGGTGCGTCAATGTGAATTTGTAATTGTGTTAATGTTATATCGACGTGAAAGCAGACGCGACTGTTAAATAGACAAGTAAATTGATGTATAATTACGACTGGGCGGTTCGTTCGATACCTATTTACCGAGCTAACCGCGCCGAATTCGTTCTCGTCCGATTTGTCGGAAAGGTGCGTTTTTCTATCAATTACGTGCGACGCGCAGCAGTTCCAAAGCTCGCATCTGGAAATGGACCGAGAGTGCAAAGGCGCTTTAATTGAAATCGCCGCCCGGGCAAATTTTGCGAATTTCCTCCGTTGCCTCTCGAAGGATAAAGCAGACCTTCTTTTCGTCAGTAGCGTATATAGTTACGGCTCGTAAAATTATATTACGTGCTTAGCGAGCACGCGTGCTGGCGAGGGGGGGGGGTGGGGGGACGAGGAGGAGGCGAGGCATATATAACAGTCGTTAAAGTCATATACGGTTGCAGCGAGAATAAATCCCGGCAATCGATAAACGAGGGTGCGCGAGACGACCGACGCGACATATATATATGGACATATTTATAGGAATAGGGAATAAATTTTCTGTCAAAGCAAGTTTTAGGTTCGTGGCCTATCAGAGACTGAGACAGAAAGAAAGATAGAGATAGGCAGAGAGAGATAGGCAGTTGCAGGAATCCCTTTCGAATTTCCCCCTCTCTCTCTCTCTCTCTCTCTCTCTCTCTCTCTCTGTATATACATATATATATATATGTTTTCGAAGTCATGAACCCCGGTAACAAAGGCAATTTTCGAACGATTTTATACTAAAAGCTGCGCTTTTATTTCTTGCTCTAAGAAGATTTCAACAAATAATGCCTGGGAGTAATGCATAGCGTATATCAGCAGATTATATTTGGAACATTTTCCAAAGCAGTGAATAACTTTCGCATTAATTTGTAATTGATATAATGCATTATTGATTTTCCAAACAAACTTATCTAATTTTATTTATCCAATAATTATATATAAATGACAATATGTTTATTATATCGATTGTTAAGTTGTAGAAGAAAGTCTGATAACGTATTAAATATCAATTGATTTTGTTTATTTTACTTGTTCGAAATTTCAAATAATAATTAAACTTTTGACCGTGGATTGTTACAAAGCAATTGCAATATTAAATATCAGGTAATTTAATCATTTATATATTGTAGCGCTTCTCCAACAAATGATACAGCTCCATTATTCTGAATTTTATCATATAGTTTTAAGAAAAAATGGTATCTTTTTCCATATGATGAAGGATTATCGATTCTCACAGGAGGCAGTCGCTTATGTTATTGAATCGATTCAAATAGTGTGTAAATTAGTTTGAAAATAAACAAAAAATCTATAATAATAGTCACAGGAAAAGTAAAAAAATGGCTCTTTAGTCTATTTACTCGTAATTCTTGAAATATTTTCAGTGCGTCATTCAGTCGACTCAATAAAAGCCTTAAACTACAAATGTTCGAGTTCTGGTTAGTTATTTATTAAAAAAAAAAAAAAAAAAAAAACAGAACAAAAGGAGCCCAGCAGTTTTGGGGATGGCGGCGATCGATCGATGCGCGCACTGTTGTAACTTCCTCCCTTTCGTATCCCTCTCTCTCTCTCTCTCTCTTTCTCTATCTCTCTTTCTCTGTCCGTCCCTCCGAGACCTCGATAACTCGTCGTGCACCTCACCTATCTATAGATATCGACGAATGCAATGGAAACCGAGGGAGTGTAGAGCGAGGGAGGGAGAGAGAGAGAGAGAGAGAGAGAGAGAGTGTGTGTGTGTGAGTGAAGGAGGACGGGGAGTGAAGGAACGAGAGAGCGTAGTCGTAATTGCGCTCGACCGGCGCCCGAGCTCGCGCGCGCAATTCGCCGAATAAACGTTCGATTATCAGCGTGCGCAGCGAGACGATTACCGCGGCGGCGTCGACGCCGCGCCGGCGACAAGGGCAAATCTGTCAGGGGGCAGATTCGATCGTTCCGGCATACGCGGGCAAGCGCCGAAAACCGTATACATATGCGAAGGGACGGTTCGACGCCCCTTCTTCCTCTCTCTCACTCTCTCTCTCTCTCTCTCTCTTGCGCGCGCGCGAATAATCACGCGGCTCCGCGTCGCCGATATAATACAATGAGAGAGAGAGAAAGAGAGAGAGAGACGCGGCGCCTCTGCGCGAACGCGCCCCGTGTGTTTCCGTGTAGCGGCGGAGATGTCGGGGCAGGCGCGGGCTCTGATTCGCGTAGACGGCCGCGGAAGCTCGAAGATTTGTAATGGTGGAATAATCAAATGCGACGGGTGTAATTGGGGCTGTGGCAGTGGAGGGGAGTGGGGGGTCGATCCCGTTCGCGACCGATGCGACCCGCGGGCGCTCGGTCGCACTATTTTTTTGGTTTCTCTCATCTGTACGGGTCACGTGCGCAGTCTTCTTTTCTCATTATGAGTTAGATTTCAAATGTTGAGGAATTTTCATTTTCCCGTAGCAATACACAGTTCAGATTACATCGTTTCATTTGAATTGTATGGAATTGTAGACTTTGGGATGAGGAATTAGGATTATAAAGATATAGCTTTTTAAAGATTTTTACGTTTTACGAGGCTGGTATTTAAATGTAAATAATAAAATCTAAAATTTCTTTGTTGCTACTCTCGCAACCAACCGCCAAAGGTAAAGAAAATCTTATTACTATCAAATTTTACGAAAGTCTCTGTTATAAAAAATAAAAATAATTTATAAAATACTAATGGAACTGCAAAGAATATCTACAGTGTATACGTTTTAGCCTAAATCACCTGCATGGCCCATTGGCAAGATTACACGTGACCTATTTTCATATGTATTACGTAGAAAAGCTTTTTCAGTGTACTATTAATAATATGGACGACTAATATTTTACTTGCGAGAGAATTGTAATCTGGATAACAATATTTAACTTGTCTAAGCATAATAAATCCAAGATCAATTTAATCGTGAAGTTTCATTTCATCAATTTAATAGCGAAGTTCAGATTTACCTTTAATCCGCCGGTGAAGCTTACTCAGCGATATTTCGCTCTCTTACAAGCAAAATATTAGTCCTTCATATTATTATAGTCTTTTTCTCGAACCGATTTAACGCATTAAAATTATAAGAATAGGTCACCCGTCGTCTTACGGATAAGCTCGACAGGCGACTTAGAAAGGAACATATACTCAATTGATTTTTTGCAGTAATACTATTTATTTATAAATTTATTATATTTTAAGTAACAGGGATTTTGCTGACTTGTCGAGAGTTTCTTTACTTTCAGCAGTGCATTATGAGATTAATTTGAAAGGACTTCATATGTTATTCCCTAATTTAGATTCAAATTTATGCATTGTACGTTTTATCAAGTTTGAAGAAATCAACGTATCAAAAATTTTCTTTGGAATAATTTCAAGGTCAATAAAAAATATGCAAAAATGATTCTGGCATTTAATTATTTAAAATATATAAATACAAAATTAAAATTTAATGTCGACAAGGCAATTCTAGTTTATTAAATTATTAAAACTTCACGAGTTTATTATTTTAGTCTACTTTCAATAAACTCCGACCGAATTCGTATCGGTAGATAGCACTGACCGATATACCAATACTAAGAGAAATAATCCAATAATTTTTTAATAATTAAATTTCCAAAGTAGCACAAACTGCAGTTTCAATATATTATTTCGTCAGTGTTTGTAGAGAGAAAATCAATGCTTCCTATATATAGAGAAAAACGTGAATTTTTCAACAAAAACAAATCGCTTACTTATCAAACTATATATATGCCAAAGCCCCCGATCGCTAAATAAATTCGTAAAAATATATAACCGTAGTATATAGATGTATATGTATATATATATATATATATATATATATATATATATATATATATATCGAAGAGCTCCTCGAGTTCTAGAAAAGTTCCAGCCCTTTTCCGCCCTCGCGCGCGCGCTCGATGCATCAACCCTCCCACACCTCGAGAGCCAGAAGATTTCTGGGAAGGGAGAAAAGATAGAGATATAGAGATACAGAGAGAGAGAGAGAGTAGAGAGGCAGACGAGAAGAGGGACTAGAGAAGAGAGTGGAGAGCATGGAGGGGGGAAGAGAGGAGGATAGAGAGGAGAGAGACGAGAGAGAATAGAGAGCAGGACTCACGAGGAAAATATCTCTCCGCCCTTTCCAGAGTCCCGGGCCGCGTCGGCAAAAAGTTTTCCAGGTTAATCAAATGCTCTAGGGGATTCCTCTAGACGACGCGCTACCAATATTTATATCTATATATATATATATCTACATATATACTGTGTGTGTGTGTGTGTGGTGTGTGGTTGTGTGTGTGTGTGTGTGTGTGGTGTGTGTGTTGTGTTGTGTGTGTATATATAAGATGAGAGTTCACTTAGGAAGGTGGATCACCCCTGCGGTTATTTGATACGCGAGTGAAAGATCGGTAAGGCCCGAGAGACCATCATCTGGGCGAAGGTCGGGCGGGCTCGCGGTCCGGGAGCCAGCTGTTGCGAGACGTAGTTTAGCAGGTATCCGCGTCTCGCGACTCTTATACGCGACTACAGCGGGGGCCATCGATCGGCGGGGGGCCCACGCCCCGACGGCGGGCGTCGCGGCGTCGTTCACCCCCCCCTTCCCCGTGCGATGCGAGCGCACCAGACGCCACGGGGCACACGGAGCCACGTGCGCGCGAGGCGCGCGCGGGCATCGGGCCGGAAATGGATGCTAAGGACGCGATGTGTCGGGAGTTTTTCGATTATCGGACAATTTTCGGCGAGAGGCTCTGGAATTGCACCTGCTGCCGCGGCTGGCGCGATTATCGGCCGATTGGCGAGTGAGTTTTAAGGAAAGCGGAGAGGGGTGAAAGAGAGATGGAATTCGTTGGCCTCGAGCAGCGATGCTTATTTGGGCGGAGAATCTGGCTGAAGAGGATAATGGGGACATGGAATTCTGAAAATCGAATGCGTATTTCGAAAATGCGTAATACGGAGCGAAATTGTTTCAATTCAAGACTTGTATTCGAAGCTGAGATATTGATTTTCTGACAAATCATTCGTTTGTATCGGATAAATAAATTTCTGTTTGACGGAACTCTGATATTACTACTAGATTTGCGATTCGTTATGTGCATTGAATTACTACCGAAGTTCGTAAAAGAGTTTTCTCTATTTTTATGGCTGAATTTTCTGATATACTTATGCTATTCACTTAAGAAAAATTCAAATTTTTGAAAAATTTCTCAATCTTTTCTACAGAATATACATTTTTCATGTTAGATATGATAATATAATATCATAAGATGGTAGTTGAATTTTTTAAATATAGGAAAAGAAGGAGTTCAATATATTAAAATTCAATCAGTTATACATTTTTTATTATTTTCAAAGGTTGATTAATTTATCAAGATGTTTTTTAAAAAAATCTATTTATAAAAACATGGAAATAGTTAACAAGTATATCTATAGTTGTATCGTTGCATATCCTCCCGTTCTTTACAATAATTTCCCAGAAAAAAAAGGATTTTCTTATGTATTGTGATATTGAAGCGGAATCGAGAGGTCTTTTTGTTAAGCAGGGTATGACATTGCATTAAACGAAATTGTTCAAGCTGCTTCTATTTTATACTGGACAAATATGTTTTGAAAACAGAGAATTCTAAGTAAAAAATTTAGTAAAAATTCTCAGTAAAAAGTTTTTAAGGTTCATCTTCCAATAATTTTTGAAATGTTCATTTTTTTTACTGCTAAGCAATTTTGGCTATTTATAAAACCGTAGTTAATTAACAGGCTATGATCATTCATAATTATACTTCATGCTTAAATCTCAATGAATAATATTGAATAATTGGATAAACCAAAAACTTCAAATCAACAAATAATCAATGATAATTAAAAAATATAATTAAGTAAAAAAGTGCGAAGTCTTGTTAAAATCACCGCTTCTTTGAAAAAATTTTTAGATCGCCAAATTCAAAATTAGTAATCCAGGAAAATATGTGAATATTGCAAAATATATCGTTCTATTATAATAATAATGTATAGCCATATGTTATTTTAATTAACGACTAAAGTCTATACTCAGAATCAATCGACATATTAAATTAAATATCCACGTAATAAAGTTTGTATATAATAAAATATAATAAAAACACTAAATTCGTGGCTCATCGGATTTCTTAAAATATTTAACTTTATAATCTATTATTTAACATGCGAACTATCAAATATTTATGAACGCATTTTCTCCGACTCCCAATACAATTGTCTAAAAGTCGAGTTCATCTAATTTTAGAATTAAAATTTTCATCTAATTTTTCACTATCGAGAATAAATGCCGACAATGACGTAACGGAACTATACTCGAAAATTTGAGCACGACAGCGTCAGTATATTTTCGAACGTTCAATTTGACCCTCTCTCCTCGACATTTTTACGTCCGTTATTTTTTTTTTTCGACCTCCTTCTGGACAACTTCTGCATAATGTATAGATATGTATATATACGGTCGCAATCGTGATGCATAGTTGATTAATATCGATCGAATTGGCGAGGAGCATGCCCGACAGTGCTATATATACATATATATATATATATATATATATATATATATATATATATATATATATATATATAAATCTACAGACATAGAAGTAGCAGCGCGGCGAAACGACATTTTCAGATGAAAGCAGATACAATAATAATACGGACTTTTTTCAGGTTTACGATGAACGGCCAGTGGCTCCATAATATACTCGCGAGCTACGGCAAGTAATAATAACTGGGGACTCCGCCCTCTGTAATATTTTATCGGCGCGGCCATTGTTTTTGCCCGCCTTTTATCACGCGCGGCATCTAGACGGCCGCGATATTGTCGTATTTAAATCCGGCCCCTCGCTTGGCTCTGTGCTCTTAATTAATCACTCGGCTATGAACGTTCGAGTGGAATAGAAAACTCCGACTAGTTCGTTAGTTCTGACAATGAGCGAATATTTTTCTAGATTTTTCAAAATGACCAGATACTTATATATATATATATATATATATATATATATATATATATATATATATATATTTATGTTTGATAAGTTGGATTTAACATATCTGGAGAATTCGACCGAATGAAGGAATCCTTCAAAACGCGCACGCACGGTATTAGCATTATCGATCCTCCCGAAACTTTATCTCCTGATCGCCCGGTAGACGGCCGTACCGACCGTAAATCGCCGGCGCTCACGACACACCATAGAACGTATCGCTTTTCGCGTCATTTTCCCTCAACCCGCCCTCCTATTCCCATCCCCATTCTCTCTTTCTCTTTCTCTCTCCCTATCTCTCTCGATCTCTCGAGGATTTATGCAGTGACCTAATTAGTTTACCTGAGAACCTCGAGTTTGTACGTATAGAGTGGCGTGTAGTGGTAGTGGCGGCGGTGGTCGAGGCGGTGCGGTAGGCGGGGTGGCGGGCAGAAAGCCTCTTTCGCGCAGCGTTGAGAGAAAAAACGTCGGGCAGGGAGAGTGATTTACAAGAGGGTAACACTCTTTAGTCATTCAACTTGTTTCTCGCGACGATGCTTCAAAAGTTCCTGCTGTCTCTTTGCCTCTCGGCGAATTAAAACATCCGATCTCGGCGCTGCTCTCGATGATTCCTTTCGCTGTCGGGGCGTGAAAAGTCTTGAACTGCATTGTTCAAGGGACTTTTGATAAAAAGATGATTTTTCAAGTCTCTTTTAATGATTCTAGGAGTTTCAATGGGTCGATCTTTTTGAGGGTAGAAGTTACTTACTATCATAAGGCATCACAAGAGAATATAAAAATAGGGCTATATGTTGGTTAAAGAAAATTGGTTCTAAAAATTATCGAATTTATAAGCTGATTGATATTGATATTTAAAAAATTATAGCTTATAAATAATTATTTATACTTTCTTATGTCTTACTTTCAGAATGTGATACAATATTGTGGTAATATTTCAATTGTTTCTAGTAACAACTTTTTAAAATTTTTCAAAGTACCGAAACATCAGGAGTATATACTGAATAAAATTTTCACGTGCTTCGGCATAAGTTCAAAAGTCCCTCTAAAAGATTTACGATTTGAAGGGAAGAGTTTTTACAATATTCATGTTGCTTTAAAAAGTTCTACTCGATCTTACAGTCAAGAAAGTGTTTTCTGCAAGATCAATAGCATTTTATTTTGCCAATTAAAACTGGTACTGGCCTTCCAGGGAAAGTTATACTTTGCCAATTAAAAGCGAGGTAGAAATCTCATTAAAGACAAAAGAGATTCAGAGTAACAATCTTGAATAAAAATTAATTGGGAAATTTATTTTTGTCGAGCGTATTTATTAATCCAAAAGCGTGATAAAAAGTTTTACGTTCTTCGCGAATTGTTAATTGGGCCACAAGGTTGTAAAAGCGAATTTCACGAATCGTGTGTGAATCGAAGCAGTGCATGAAAATCAACGCAGTCATTACAAGTATCAATACTGCACTCACACGAAATCTGTCAATTTATGCGGTCGTGTATCAAACGGAAGTTTTTTTTTTTGTTTTTCATATAACGCTGTCAAATTTATTTGCGCCCCTATAATCTCAGAATCACAATTTTGAGTTAATTTCACAGCTATCGTGGTGTAAAATATGATTTAGTACTAGTGTAAAAGATCATTTTTAACTGGTAAGACTATTTCTAATAAGACTATTCCTTGTATCGCCGAGGTGTAATTGTTCCGCGAACTGAAAATTCGACTGTCTTACGCGTGTCAAAATGTATTACTTTACGCACTGTTTCCTGTTCTTATTTTCCATTTTTTTACTTTATCGGTTCAATTAAATTTTACAGACACAAAAGAGGACCATAAAATTAACGGCTAAAATATAAAAAAAAAATACCCCCTCCCCTCAATGTTGATCTAGAAGGAAATTCAATATTCCAGACGTACTTGAAGTACCGCATGTCGCCACGCCACTCCACAAACCGCAAAAACTCCAACCCCCTCCCTCGAGATTTCCAATATCCTCGTCAGAACGAAAGAGATATCGTCTCCCAAATACCGACGGTGCGGCGCAGCACTCGATCGCCGTTTCCGCACAGTTCACTTGCAAGCCGCCCGAGTGCAGGCGAGAGGTTCGCGCGCGCTCTTCGCTCGCAGCCTCGTGCAAAAGCGTAACCTTCCACTCTCCCTCGCATCTTCCCTCCGTATCCGTCCTCCCACTTCCCACGTATATCTATGTATGCATACACACACACACACACACACACACACACACATACACACACACAGCGGCTGCAGGATCGAAGCCAGACGGTATAAAGGAGGGAGGAAAAACTCGGGAGCGAGGTGTAGGGCGGCGACGATGGCGGTAGCAGCGCCCGCCCGCGCGCGCCGTCGCGACGGCCCGATCGATTTACCCCCTCGCGGAGCTAGATATATATATATATATATATATATACTCGTTCGGCTCGCGGCCGATCCTCCTTCTCCTCTCCGCGACTCCTTCACCGTCGAATTACCCGCCCGGTACACAGACGGTAAGCTGCAGCGAGCACGGAATTTCATGCGCTCGTCCCGACGCAACGCGCACGCGATCGCGGAACTCGAGTCCGTCCCGGGCGATGCCTCCCCCGCGAGTCGGTGATAGTGCGCGATGCGCATATGAATATATATATATATATATATATATATGTATGTATATAGGAGGGTGTAGAGACGAGGATTTTACGACGGCGCGGCACGGCGACGGGTTTAAAGTCCGAACGTCGCCGTCGCCGCGCGCCGTCGCTTTGATGACGGGCCATTGTGTTATATAACTTTCGGGAAAATTGGAGTGAACTTTCGAGGCAGCTACGCGAGACGCTATATGGGAACGGATGCTCCAGATCGTTTTTCCTAGGGACGGTGTTTCGTGCATTTTACGAAGGTGATCGGAGCAAAGTATATATATGCTTATACACTGGAAAAATTTGCATTATGAAGTAAATGTTTCCTTATTTAGTATCGAGGAAAGCCATCCTTAATTGAAGAAAATATTCATTGTAGCTTGAAGATCAATTCACCGAATTTACATAAACGCTTCTTGCATTGTGCAAATATTTTCTTACTTGAAAAAAAAAACGGATTTCTTGCTAATACGATATGAGAAAGTATTCACTTGAGAATGGACGTATTCATTATTTTCTCTAAGTTTAGTTTAAAAAAAAAACCCTTAATTAATACGTATCACTGCCATATAAAGTATTGGTAAAAAATGAATTTGATTACTACAATATATTTTACTATTCTAAATTCCAAAAAACAACTTCAACACGTGTTTTCGGCTTTGGCTGTGAAAAATACATTTGAAACAGCTAATGCGAACTCGGAGATAAATTGTCACGCGAGTTACAAAATGATTTCGCAAAATTACTTATTACTACACTAAGTATTTACGTATTTTTCGTACTAGTATAGTAATTCATTATCATAATAATGAGTTTAAGGAAGAAAATGATATATCATTTAAAGAGATTGATGAACACAGAAAGGGTAACCTCTATACTTCTGCTAGTAGTCATAAGTAATATTTCTTAGGGCTCCATTTTCTTGCAAAACGCTACTAAACTATCGTTCAGTGAATTGCTTTGAATATTATTTAAGTAACAACATCTATGTAAATACGTCCCCTTTTTTGATAACTTTTCTCCAGCTATTTATTAGCTGCGGTATTTTTATTGTCGTCTATTGAAATGACATTTTCAAATTTATTAATTCTAAACAAAATTTTGTAGCCTTACTGAAACTTTACAATTGAATAATTTAGCTTTTTTATATAAATTTAGTCTAAGATTTTTCAGATAATTTTAAAACGTGTCTCACCTGCATAAACACAATTTTATATTTAGATATTTTTTCCATTACATATTTTATCAGAACTATTATATCCACATTGATCAGTTGAATTTTTTAGAAATATATATAGTTTTTTTTAGAATCCACGGATTTGCGAACCTTAGTGTCGGCTATATAGGAGATAAAAGCTTGAAAATTATCGCCCGAGGAAGGACGAATTTCAAAATTTGGATATTGGATCGCAATTTCGCATTCCAGGGTGGAGAATTCGATTTTCTCGTAAACTGTATTCGTCTGTACTATTGCACGTGGGAAGCGCCAGCCCTACTGGATCGAGGAAACTGAATAAACCCCCGAGTGTTTTCAGTCTGATTTCGTTCCCGGATTCGATTCAATCAACTGCTCCGCACGACGCGCTCCCCGAGAAATTACAGGGGGATACGCCCGTGAAACGCCTGCCTCCGTGCACGGTCAGACTTCTTTAATCGTATAGCGCGCAAAATTTACCGCCACGGCAGCGACGATAAAATACTTTTTGCCAAGCTGCACGAGTCTAGGCTTACTCTGAGGGGGGGGGAGGGGGAGGATAAATTGCTTCAGCGAATTTTCTCTGTGATATTTTAACTATAATGCTCTGCTTACCGGGAGAAAAGTTCAGATAAATTTTACGCTTACACGAGCAAAATACAGACAGTTTACTCTAAATCTGCTTTATTTATTAATAAATGATTATCGAATAATACGAAGAAAACATTATATAATAAGTTAGACCACAAGATGATGTAGATGCAGTCTGAAAACTTTCTAAAGTACCATACGAGCTGCCGCTAAGGATCGAAGTGCAATGATACGTTGAAATGAAACTTGATACGTCTATTTATTTTAATGCAATTACACATAACGAGCAGACCAATATGTCTCGCTCATCTTGCGCTCTTATGACAAATTAAAATCTCGAAGGCAAGAAGCGAAAGGGCATTCACTGCCCGGTCTAATAGGATGTGCAGTCGCTCGCTGATAATTTAATTATATATATATATATATATATATATATATATATATATATATATATATATATATATACACTATACGTCGTCTGGTCGACCGGCGCATTAAATGCGACCCACTTATTCGAAAGTTCGATAATATAACATTCGCGGTGAAAAATTACTCCAATGGAGAAGCTGCTTAATTGACGAGCGTCGTGTATCTTCATAGGGCCACATTCTGCGTAATGATATTTTATAAACATTTTACAGAATTTTTGTCAGAATCAACATTATTCGCGGATTAACCGAATTATTTATCGAAATTATCAACGTCCTGGGCGCAATTAATTTCCAGACAGCTATAAGACTGACTGTTAAAGATACTTTGACGGCGTATCTATGATTGACATGATCCATATTTGAGCATACATTGCAAACAGTTCAATAGTTATTTCATTGATTCTTTTGCTTTGATTCAACATTACCTTGCTTAAAGGTCGATCATTAGAAATTTATAGCCAATCGATTATCGCTCGATGCGCAATGACCGCACTGACGCTTTTATTTATTTAGCTAGAATAAATTTCAAAGCCAACCAGTTGAATTATGAAATATTTTCGGATACATCGCCTAGAAACAATGATTTAGTCACCTATTCTTCATTCTTAATTAATTTTTATGTTAAAAAGTACAAAACGAAGCAATTAAATTCTGAACGATAATAAATAATACATTAATTCTTCACACGAAAAAGTATTATTATCCTCGACCTTATCGATAGAGGTAAAATAAAAAAAATAATTTCGTCGTTCGTTATGGACCCGAAACGACACATTGTCTTGCATACTGTATATACGTACATATTCGTATCGCATGGATAAAATTCCCAAAAATCAATCAAAGCTTAAAAGCGATACAGGTGTCAAAGCAGCGCGTTTACCCGTAGGGTGCGCTCTTTGACTTCTTCCGCGCGCCGTCGATTAACTCCGCTCTTTTTTCGGCTTCTCGCATGGTTTACGTATATATATATACATGCCCTGATTGAGACAAGGAGCCGGACTCGGTCTGCCACATACAATTGATAAACCGCGGCACGCTTTATATATATGCGCCCTTCCGGAAATGGCAGTTTGTTACATTTAAATGACCGCGTTAATTCGAACTGCGTCGGACCAGAAATTGACTCTACGGTCCCCGCCGAGGTATTGACGCCGGGTCGCGGCGACCGTTTCGCAATGTGTAATAAAATTGGCTCAGAATTCCTCGCCACCACTATTGGGAGTTACGCAGTTTTTAAACTTCGTAAGTAAAAAAAAAAAAAGTCTATCGTTAGTATCGTGAATTTGACAACATTCGACACTGACCCATAGATAATTCAACAAAGCTTACCATGAACACATTCATATTAGGTTTTACATTGTGCGATAATTGTGACACGAATATATTTACGCGATAATAAACAAATTGTTCTTTTTCTCAACTTGCAATTAAGTTTGTAGATTGACGTAGCTACAAACGGCATTTTCTTCTCTGGCATCCCAATATTCTTGTCCAACCGAACTTACCCGCAAGAGACGGAGTCAAGGGTGTCGAACGCCGTTCGCTGTTGCGAGCGTTCGCTGATGCATCGACCGATACGTAAACCGAGCTGGCCCACTTCCGCTCTCCAGCTTAATATGCGCCATAATTAAAGGGCCGCCCGCCGGACCAATAACGCGAATCACTCGATCACCGTTGCGCGACGGGAAAGTCGCGTCGCCTTGCTGCGCCCGACCTCGCAATTTTAGCGATTACTATATACGTCAGAAACGGACGATGATAATTCGAGTGGGAGGCAAATAAATAGTATATACACGAACACACCTATACAGCAATACGTGAAAATCTTACTTTAATCAATCCGAGATATTGTTTACGCAAGATTTCCAATATAATAATGCTGTATGGAACTTTGCCGACCTGATTTTTCCTTCTGCCGAGCGTCAAGCGTTTATTTATATTCTTTGTTTTTCTTACTATATACATTTTAGCTTCGATTGCTTTGGATCGCTATATATATATATATATATATATATATATATATATATATATATATATCTGTGTATATATATCTGTGCGCACCCGGAAAAGAGGTCGAAGATGCATTTTTAACAAGTCGACGCTTCGCGGAGAATTTAGCGCTTCTCAATTAACGATTGGCGCGAGAAATTTATTTCTATCGCTTCTTGACGTATCGAGATATTTTTCCTTATGCTCGCGTTTATATGGTTCAGGCTAATGATTAATTTTATAGTTCTGAATCGCTCGTCGGTATTGTTTCACAATAAATTTATTGGGTGCGAATGTCATTTGTAATATATTTATATACGTACACAGATTTTTTTGCTTAGCATTTCATACATTATTAAATAAAACTTTAAAATATATCACTAAAATATATAAAAAAATATTAATGTAGAACCTTCCACCTAAATTGCACACAATAAGGAAGTATACAAAAAAAATTTGAAAACTACTTATTTCTATTGGATTCTTCTTTTTTCTTTGTTGAAGTACTAGAAAAAGTTGTACGTATTACGTTCATTATGCAAAACCTGACTCTGTAAACATATTTTCTATCGAATGGCATTGAATAATATATTGAAAAAATTCCAACTGGTCATATAAGAAATGTTTGTAAAAACTTTAATGTTTTTATAGGTATATATTTATAAATATATACCTATATATATATATATATATATATATATATATATATATATATATATATACCTATATATGGAGCAAAAAGAAGAATGAAAAAAAATTTGATCGACTCTTGTATCTCCCTCAATAATAAAACCAATTGATTTACCGTAGTACACGGGCGCGAAAAACATTTGTACAAAATCAATCTTAAAAAAAAAACAACAACAACCACTCGCCGATACGCTATAACGTGGGTTCGTAGTAAATTTTTCGAATCTCCGCCCCCTCTCTCCCATAGCCAAAATTCGCCTCGAAAGTCGCATTCGCGCGTGGAAAACAAAAATGACGCGAAAATGTACTCTCGTCTAGTGCGAAACAAAAAAAAAAAAACTGCCACAGCGCCGTTATAAAAAAAAAGCGGTTCTCCTCTTTGGCTCTCGTTTTCTCGCGATGGCATTTATGTTATATATATATATATATATATATATATATATATATATATATATATATATACATACGCGCGTGTACTTAGCAAACGGCGCGTCCCAACATATTTTTTCGGCGAAGAAACGTGCTTTTTACACGGCTTTACGACTTTCGGTCGACCCTCATCGTTGCGTCGGAACCATAGCTTACTCCATACTATATATCTCCCCTAAAATGTTTGCTCGTCGTTTGCAATAGTGACGAACATGGCATTTTTTTCGTCAGAAGGCTCTGCTTTTTAGGCGCCCGAAAAATGGCTTTAGAGCGCCAAGAAGAATATGGAATTGCGCAGTTGTAAAACCATATTTTATATCGAGAAAATTTTTCTTTATCACAAATGGCAAAGAAAATGAAATTTTCGTACACGGTGCGAATGTAATTCGTAATATTTTAATTTTTTTTTATTTTTAACTGCAAATATTCACCGTGAACAGAGATCTTTAATTTATTATAATATTATATTTTTATTCACTTATTTTATTAAATACGTCTTTCCAAAACACTGATCCTTGATGATTCAATAATAGTTATAAGAGTATAACGAGTTTTAATAATAAGTTTTTCATTAAAGTAGTTCAAGCGCGACGAGTCAAAGATATTCTGTAAGAATGTTTTTTAAAATTGATTTTTAAAATATATATTATGATTATTATGTAAAAATTCATGTAATAACAATTTTATATGATATCCAATTCTATTTCAGTTTTTTAAACGTTATCGATATTATTTTTATGTTCCATAACTGTCAGATTTAACCTTCAATCATGAAAATACTTCAATGTTTAACAGGGATAATAAAACATCTTTTGAAATTAATCGAAATCGTGTTTCATAGGAAGTATCAGTTATAAGTTAAAAATTATACGAATCTTCAGTTCTATTAACTTTAATTGTATTAAGCTTCAGTTTCTATGTAAAATATTTAAACAAACATTGTTTAAAAAGCACGAAATGGCAGATCTGTAGATATATTAGCCATGTAATAGGTATTATTTTCAAAATGCTTTTTCAGAAAAATTCAACAGGCAACTTCGGTGAATTTTTTCATGAAAATCGATAGTTTTATTTAGGAAACATTTAAAATAGATTTCATCTAATTCGTCAGTAATTTGAGATATACTGGAATCGCCTTTAGAATGCAGTGACAATGTCCCACATCATTGCTCGACTCTATGCTTTATATTTGAAAGATAGCATTGACATTTTCCGAAATTGAAAAACATGATATTTTAATCCTGTTTACACGTTGACTTCAGATCAGAAAATTTTGTATGTAAGAAAGAAAGAAACTTTCATCATATAAACCAATAAAATAAAGTAGATAATGCCAGTGTGGTATAATTAGAAATTTAAATAAATATTGATATGGAATGAGTAATCTAAAAACATTTAAATAAAAAAGAAAAGAATTAATTACCTGATAGGATGGACTTCAAATAGATTATTGTAATGACTAGCGAAATAATATACTACAAATTGTATTTTTACAATTCATATAATTTTTTTAGTATTTCTACATTACTAATGTTTATCCCTGGTTTTCGCTGCTCAGTAATAACGTACTGTATTTATGAAGGATAAAAGGAGATATTATAAGAATGCTAAAATATTTGAATAAGTGAAAAATTCGAAAATTCAATATAAACGTGAAACGTTTTCTCATTGCAGTATGTATATATATATATATATATAAAGGAAACCTTCGGCCGTTCTCATATTCCACTTCCACATACCCACTGTCCCGCACGCATGCACTCGTTCAAATATTTGGCCGCGTGCCGCGCGCGCGAGGCGAAATATATTCTGTTTTGTTTTCTGTTTTTTTTTTTTTTTTTTTTTTTTTTTTTTATTTTGTTTTCATATAATAACCGGCTCGCACGATCGTTCGATGTAATAATCGACCACATCCGCGGAAAATCTAGAGTTGAAAGCTTTTCCGACACGAGCTGCGGTGGGGAGGGATAGGGGTGAGGGTTAGCATTTATACGAATATACAATGGGTTTTACCCTTTGGCACGCGAAAGCTGCCCGCGCGAAAAGCATCAAACGGCGCCCGCGGCGTATTATTGCCGCGGTTCTATTTTTGCTTTGGCACGAGGCAGATTATCGAGTGTACGTTGAACTTCGTACGCTTATGATAGTGTAGCGCTTGTGCATTTGTATGGCTCTTTTGGAAAAAGATAGAGAGAGAGAGAGGGGGGGTGTCAGCGAGAGAGATAGATAGATATATAGATAGATAGATGCTAGATAGACAGATAGATAGGTAGAGAGAGAGAGAGAGAGAGAGAGAGAGAGAGAGAGAGAGAGAGAGAGAGAGAAGCATTTTTACTGTAAATTGTTGTTTCGTGAGGCATCGTTTCTTTATAAGTCAAAATGCTAACGCTTGGAGGATTTTTTATTTTAATAAAGGGTAAATAATGACGAATTTGATGCAGTAGCTAATAAAAATAGATTCTGCTCATATATAATAATACATTAAGGATGATGTTAATTTTTTGAAATACAAAATAAGAATAGAATTCTATAGAATTTTGATGCAAATGTGTTTTGTATCTGAAATTCATCGATGTATCGAAAAACAAAATACACCTATACTAGTTATTGAGAATCTCGTACCTCAAATATTGGAAATAACTTCAAGTTTAATCTAGATTTGTAAAAGAAACTCATTAACCCGATATAAACGTACAGGATGATTCATAAACTTTAAGTAAACAGCTATTCAGTTTATTACCGTATATAAGTGCGCTTTACTATTTTCGATTCATTTTAAGAGCACATTTTACCACAATTTCGCGGCTTAACGAGGCGATGTCCGCGAACGGTCGGAACGGTCGGTGAAATGATTATTTTTTGAAACGGCCAATTAAAAGAAGCTCCATTAAATCCTCCTCTGCCTTGGGATTCGACGCCGGTCTTACCTTTTGCAAGCTTCCAAGATCATTGGTCGCGACGTATTTTTCAGCATCGTGCTTTCGCGCGCTCGTCGAGCGTATTTTCGGATTATCGGTAAAATTGCTAGGAGGTCGTACTTCGACAGAGCCTTCGTCTGGCGTTTTTGAAAGATGTTTGCCCAATTTTCAGAGGACCGCTTCCCCTCTGAGAATCGAGCACAGAAACTACACTGAAAAAAATTTTACCACAAGAGATGTCTTTAGCAGTATGTCTAATATGCAATATCTGAAAATTATCTTGTTCCAATTTGAGGGCCCTCTACTCTTCAGCACCGTAAATTCTGGAGCTGACAACTTTTTTAGATTAAAAAAATTCGAACAATTCGAATAACCGAATAAAGAATCTACACTGAAACGATGTTAGCACAAGAGATGTCTCTAGCAGTATGTCTAATATTCAAAATCTGAAGGCTGTCTTGTTCCAATATTGTGGTCTTTACTCTTCGCCACCGGAACTTCTGGATCTCACAACTTTTTGGGATTCGACAATTCGTACACTTCGACCAACTCGAACCTTCAAACTGATTGAACATTTCAACCGATCGAGATATTCAAATATTATGGGATTATGAGCATGTATGTGTGTGTCAATAAGTATCCGTATTTGTAGACAGATGGCGTCCCATAATATTATAAGATAGCAGGCATTATTTAAGTGAAAGCTCATAACTCATTACAATTCTATACTGTTAACGAGCTACTAAGAAGTAGTCGGGCATTATTTGCCTTGAATGTCTAGTATAAATTACGTGATTTCCAGAGAAATGCAACAACATTTGTTTGTAGTTAGTTCCATCATTTTCTAAAAAATTACTAATATCAGCTTCTAAACAGCTCTGTGAAAAGTTATTCATAGGTTCAGTACGGAGTTAACTACGATTTGTATTAAACGTGTTTGGTATTTTACAATACGATGAAGAAAGAAAAATTTCCACGATGCACGTATGATGAAATAAGAACCAAGTTGGATTCTATCTGTAGGGATCTTCACTATTTATAACAACCGTAAGATATTATTTATATTATTGTAAATCGAATTTAAACGCATCTATACTTTTTGTTTTGAACAATGAAGATTAGACTACTCAGTAAATGTATGAATAATGATGAAATTGTTCAAATGGTTAATGATACGATTCTAGTTGATCGTCAAACGTGAACGAAATAGAAAAGACTTTAAGCGTGTGTTAGAAATCGACAAACAGACTTTTATACGTTGAGTTGGGTTTGCTTTCGATGGACGATAAGCTCGGATACAGTCGTGTACTACAATAATTAATATTATGATTACTTTAAGTCA
Organism: Sycobia sp. Sy_11; assembly: GCA_018907035.1. Classification (NCBI taxonomy): domain Eukaryota; kingdom Metazoa; phylum Arthropoda; class Insecta; order Hymenoptera; family Epichrysomallidae; genus Sycobia; species Sycobia sp. Sy_11. The sequence continues at coordinate 4,323,686 of JACCIC010000025.1, read as the reverse complement.
AACTCGCTGTTGATTTCGCGTCGCGTATAGTAATCGTCGCTGAAAACCGAATCTGTTATTATACACTAGAAATGAAGCGGCAAACAAAAGAATGGATTTTTCAAGATGAATCGGCTCTAAAGAACACAAAGCCAGCTCCATCGAGCAGAGAATGTCATGGCTTGATTATGTCGATATTCGAAGATAAGTAAAACGCATTCGTATTCAATTGTTAAAAAAAATAGTTTTTTCTTAATTCAACGTATTCGTTAAAAATACTAAGAATATGAATTACCGACGTATTCACCGTATACCGGCTTGACTTCAACTCTAATTCATGCAGTATGCACCAACAGGACAAAGAGTATGTACGTCGAACAGCTATATGTAAAACCTTAGTATTATGAATATTTTGATGTTCAAACAACACGAACAGCTGAAATGTTCGAGTGACTCGAACTGTTCGATCGACCCAGGCTGCTCATATTCGACCACATTAAGGCTTAAATAATAGTCCAAATATCTATTCTTTCTGTTTTCCAATATTCAAAAATTCAGCTCGAACGTGCCTATTGTCGCGAAAACAACGCTCTATTTTAATGAGTTTGACAAAGCGTATTTTTCAAATAGCTAATATAGAATTGTAGTGGAGAAGCAAAGTTTTATATTTTTAAAACTTTTACTAAAATTCACGAGATTCGAAAAACTCTCAATGGCCGAAATGTCCGAATAACAGGAAGACGATCAGTTCAGCTGCACGTGCGTTTCGAACTGCTTCAACGGCTCGAACTTATTCGAGTACTATTAGTTCGAAGAAAGTTTCGCGCTTATTAGTACATTCGATTGTAAATCCGATCAGTCCCTAGATTTTGTCGGCAGACGAACCGTGCCTTATTCCATTATTCTGCACTTTCTTTCGAAATAAATTGTGTTGAATTAAGTAAGTGTTCCGCGCACTATTCCAGAGTCGGTATAGTGCTATTGTAGTTTCCGAATACTATTGCAGCGGACAGGTCATTTCAGTATACGTGCCAATTTTTTCCCTCAGTATGTGCCTATATATCAACCGCAGTAGCTATAAACGGTCAAAAACCCGAGACTTTTATCTTTTCTTGCGACAGATTTGTACTAACGTATATAAATATATTAGCTTCGCATGTGTCTCTGTGTGTGTGTGTGTGTGATACGCACGCACGCCGATCGCAGCGTTGCGCAGTATCGACATAGTGACGCGTCGCTGGAACGACGATGTCTATGTCTATACGTCCTCTTCGGTATACACCCGTATGTGAGTATCGCCGTTCATTGAATTTTCGAGACACGCAGCGACGATCCGTTTTCCGGCATGTCTAGCGCGTCACTCGCGCGCGCGCCGCTTCCGGCGCGTCTATATACTGCAGAAGTTTCTACCATCCAATATATAATGTCTATCGAATGCTCCTACGTCGGCGTCCTGCCGCTCGCGCACGCACGCATGCCGACCGAGAGAGAGAGAGAGAGAGAGAGAGAGAGAGAGGAGAAAGAGGGGAGGGGGAGGGGTAATGGACACGTATCGCGCTCTTGATTAAACTCTAATGTGAAATAATGGAATTTCGTTTCATTGCGCTGCTTTTTGTTATTCTAGCTTTCTATATAGATATCGTACGTGCGTTGATTCCAACTTTTATATTGAAATATTTTGAGTAGGAATATAGAAGAGAGAGAGGGAGAGAGAGAGAGAGGAGAAATTGTTCAGTTTCTTAGTATGGTGTATCGGTTTCGTTTTGTCGGAAGCTCATGAGAGGGGCGGGGGGTGAAATTTTAAGAATAAACCTTAGTAAACCGCTTCTTTACCCTCTTCGACGCTCGAGCGTAAATACAGTATTTGCTATAACATATTTTAGTTTTATAAAATATGAGCTCCCGGTAAATTGTTTTTATTTTCTTTTTATGCTTTTATCGATAACCACCTCTGTACGCGAGGAAAAATGATTGCGCTGCATTCATGAATAAACGATCGATTACTTTTTAAAACAATATAGTCGAATCGAGTTTTTACGCTGTAAGAAGCTTTAGTGCGGTACTCCATTGTGTATTACATACACAGTTCCAGTTTAATCCTTAAGCGGCAAGTTTTTTTTTTTATATATAATGTCAGTCCCTCGGGAAATTTCCAATTAGGGTACAATTTGAACAATTGTAAAAATTTTCGAGATGGTTTTCATTAACTATTTTCTAATATTGCTTAAGAAGTTTAATTCAAGTATATAAATTATCGCGTAAATTGCTTTTACTTTTGCATAGATAGCATTTAAATTTTGGCTGTGTTTACGTTTTTTAATCGAATCTTGTATTTTATCAATATTTATTTCAGCATAATATAATGTAAATTTTTTAATAAGCTTAAGAAAATTAACAAAATATTTCCATTACTAGTACTGAATTCTACATTTTAAATCATTCTGACAAAAATTTATAATAACATCTAAAGATGCTTTCACTTCTAAATTAACTTCGATACATACTTTTATTATTAAGTTGAAATTAAGTTCGTTCTATCATGTTTTAGATTTAAATTATTTTGCTACGAAAAAAAAGGAAAACGTACAATTCTGTTGGAATGATATGTAGTTGACGTACTGCATTTGTAAAAATCAGCAAGAAATACGTTTTTTTTTTTAAATTATCTTTCCTTCCATGTTACGACCTACTTTCAAAAGTAAGTATCTTTTTTTTCGATTTTCCACTGTTCAACTTGTTCAGAACTAACCAAATAATTCAAGAACTACTGAGGCAGCGAAAAAGTAAAAAAAAACGAAGGTTATTCTTTACAGCAAACGGGAACCAAGCTTTTGTGATCAAAACTACCTAGTCGAATTTAATAATTCGGAAAATACCAGGAGATGTCATTTTCACGTAATTTATCTGCAGGTCAGAGAGGGACTTACCGAGACGCCTATAATTAATTACCCCACTCGAGCCTTACCGTGTCCCGGGGAAACGGCGACGGGGGGAGGGGTGACGCGCGCACAGGAATTATTTACGAAGCCTTGGCCGTTGACATTTGCGACTCGGTCCGGCTGTCCGTAGCAAGCGCGTTCAAGCACTGGGCCGAGGGCCGATGCTCGCGGCGCGCGAATCGTCACGTGGGTCGCCGAAAAAACAAAAGAAAATCCTCCACAGCCATGGAAATCCGCGAAGGCCGGCATGACAATAAGTTGGCTCGGCGGTGGTGGGGGGGGGGGACAGGGTATTCCTTTCGACAAAAACAAAGGAGAAGAGTCTCGCGGCTTACGGTGGCGTTGCCGCGCAAATCCCGCGAGCTCCGCGGGATTAAACGAAGCCGCTCGCGACGTCACAATACGAGGACGCGCGCTTATAATCCCTTCGGGAGGCGAGAAGTTAAGGGGAGTCGCGAGGAAATGAAGAGCCGCGGGGGGGGGGGCGAGTGGCGATTTTTCGAATTTCAACGGTGCCCGTATAGATAAAGTCGGGCTCAAAGGCGGAGATTCGTTCGGTTTCGTATTTTACGTGGGATTTTAATTTTTCATCAAATTCTATTATCGACAGAGGAGGTTCATTCCATTGTATAAGCTGGTTTGAAATTGGACGAATAATATTAATCAAATAATTAATTATTTTCGATGGACTGAATAAAAATTGAAAAGTCGTATATTAATTATATTAATGGTAATTATTATTTAATAATTCTCAAGTATCGAGATTCATAGTAAAAGGACGAATGACTCTCTGTAAGTTAACTAAATGAAATTTCGATATTACGTTGTTGTTTTGAATTGTTGAATGTCTATGTGACAGCTTTGATATAATTTATTATAAAATTTGTCGAATAATAAACATACAGGAAAATATTCATTATTGGAAATTAATACTCTTAATAAAACTACTTTTGATGAAATTCTAATTAGAACATTAATTTACGTTAAGCTCTGTATGGCTATTTTGATAACGACATAAAAGAATAATTTGAAAACTTATTGTGTCTTTTTCTTCAGTTTATTTGTAGGTTAATCATTATATTAACGTTGTCATGCTTTGTATTATAATGCTCATATAATGCCCGTTCTGTAGACGGAAACAATTTTCGAACAAAAAACACAATTTAATTGCCGGTAATTAATCGATTGTCAACTGTAAAAATCTAAAACGTAGATACTTATAAGAACGTTTATAATTGAGCATTTGATAATTTATTAGAAAATTTAGTTATTTTTTATGTTTTAGTGATATGCATGATCGAATCATACTGAGCACCTCGTGCGTAAATCCTTATATTCAGATGGATGGATTACTTAATAATCATCGTAGATTGGCGCCTATTATATCTAATCTAACAGTTTGATTACTAAACTACATGAATAAAATTTGTCACTGTATTTTCCCATATACTTCTTAAAGCTTCAGTTTTTCTCCTCCTTTACATAGCGTTGCTCTACTTATTGAACTGTCGTATACCGTTACTTGACGCATATGCGAGTTTGTTCGCGCCATTCTTTTCCGTCTGAGAAATTATATATATATATATAAATAGAATTTCAGATGTTTTGGAAGTGAAGTTTAAATTTTCGTATTACGAGCATGTTACAGGCGATGCAGGTTACGCGAACCGGGAATTGCATTGCGCTGGTAACATTTTTGTAATAAAATAGTATTCTGAAGATTTTTGTTTATTAGAGCGGAACGCGAGGTTTTCTCTACAATTTATTATTTTTTTCTCGTCAATTCTGTGCCTCGCAGATGTAAAATATTCACTAGCATTATTTATTTTATGAACTAACCAATGGGAAAATGGGTGTATATTACGAGATCAATATTTGTATATTATATATTGTACTAAAAGTAGATCAACATAATTTATTATACATATTATTAAAATGTACTAGATTTTTTATAAATGATGATTGAATTACTGGTAAAACTACATGTATGGATAAGTAATATGTCGTTACTCGTAGGATTTTATGAAATTACTGCTGCAAGTGTTTGATCTTACTGATCAAATATTGGACACTATTATAAAAAGATCCACGCGTTGTCATTTTAGTAAAATGAAAAATCTGGGTTAAATCAGGTTAAATCGTAACCGCGCAACTTAAATATGAAAAATATCGGCATCAAGCAACATAAAACTGCGTCTGCGGACGCGGTAAAACCACACGCGTCGAGAGATTCTATATCGACCGATACTCGATATTATGTTCTCCGTTCTTTTTTCTGAGCATTCGCTTATATATAATATATATATATATATATATATATATATATATATATATATATATATGTATATATGTATCGACCGAGACGCGCTCGACTTTTTTTCCTCGCTGCTTCTGCGTTGCGCGCGCCGTGTCTCGTCCTTGGCCGCGCCGTACCGAAAACAAGCATGACTTTTCGATCTCGACTTACCAAAAAACTCGCTCGTACGCGGCGGTACGCGTCCTCGATTAATTCGATCTTGCATGGAAATCGTCGAGGAGTGCGTTCGCGCCGTCGATTTACTTATTGTATAGTTTGCAACACGAGTATAGTGTCCGTGTTGATGTGAATATCTTTTCTTGTATACAAGTGAAAGTAACAACTCAAGATTGAGTAAAAAATTTTTATTGTTACGATTGTGCACATTAATGAAAATATTTATTCAATTTTAATGGTTCATACATATTAAGTGATTTCACCTATCATTATTGGAATTTTTGTTCACACTCGAATTCTAGAGAATTTATGGACTAGTGAGCAGTGCGGTCAAACCATAGGATCAGTCGACTACACGAAGGTGATTTGTAAAGTTTGGTAATCACTATTAAAATGGCGCTGGACTAACAAACCTATGTTATAGTTAGTCTGGTACATATAGAAGATCCTGCTGTTAATTACGTGAATTGGTTTTCTTTGTCTATGCTTAACTTTCATTTATAGTGAATACTCATCAAGTTTTCGCAAAAATGGAAAAAGGAAAGATAGTAAGAGTCCTGATTAGACATTTTTATTAAAAAATTGAATTTAGAGATTGTACACACAGGGCGTTCAGCTGAGGCTACTATAAAAGAAATGATTGGAAAAATTCACGATATCATGATGGAAGAAAAGAAAAAAGTCGGGAAAAAAATACGGGAGATTGTTAGGTATGAAGTGATACATCATATGTTCTGCTTGAAATTCTGCAGATGCTGAGTGGGTGATTGGTATTACATTTGTTGACTCACAGCCGCAAACGCAGCAATACTTAGATTTATGTAGAATATTATAGAACAAATTTACAGTAGTATTTACATATATCTAAATACACGCTTATATAGATCAATTACTTTTTTAATTAAATTGTACAGCGTGTGCGCGTGAGACGCCCATTCATCCCCTGAAATATCCTGCACATCGCTGTCGATTCGCATCGAACTATCCGTATCGCTCGAAGACCATCCCAAAAACAGCCATCCCGCTTTCTTCGATACGTCCCTGAACTCTCCGCGCGGTCACAGCGAGTTTACCCGCGCTCGCTTCCGTTCGCGCGCGCGATCCGCGGTGACTCACCCGCACGCAATGTCGGAAGTAACGCCGTGCGCAGCCTCCGCTCGTCTGCATTTAATACAAATACACATTTACTTCTCTACGCGCGCATAACTACTGCTGCTCTGCCGTCGACGCGTTGAGCCGAGCGCGAGCCTAATCATTGCGCGCCAATGCCGCACGACGACGCGACGCATCGGAGAAGCCGAGGGAATTTTTCCGCGACCGCCTCTTTTCGCCGCGAGCGCGCGACGTCTATTACAATCGCATAAACACACCCGTGCACGATCGCCGCGCTGCTAAACAACAGCGACAGCGGCCCGAAGAGTTGCACGCTGCGTCTGGCGAGCCGACGCCGATCGCTCGCTGTATTATATATAGTTTATGCCATTTATAAGTCTTTGTCGCCAGTAACGAATAATAATTGCGCAGGAGCTCGGGCAGCTCGATAAAGCGCGCGGTCGGAGTCGTCGACGCGGGCAACGGGCGGCCTACGCTCTCGCGTTTTATATTTTATAAGCGGGTATGCGGGATTTTGTATATGCAAATTTTACTTTATATATATATATATATATATATATATATATATATATATATATATATATATATAAATTGTTCCGCGGCCGAGGGCGGCACAATGATTTAATGCACGAATGCCGTGCGACGCGATGCGTATTCTATCCCGTAATGGTATTTTGGGTCGAGCGCAGACTCACTTAGGGCCTGTGGTTTTCAAATGCGGAACGATTTATATACGCGAATCACTCTTGTTTATTTCGGTAGTGTATCAATTTAATAAAATTTAATGAATTTATTTTTCTGAAACAATATTAAACAATGAATTATTTCAAATATTGAATATAAAATTAGAAATTGCCTCGTTCACTTGATATTTTACATATTTCGTATATCGAAAAAATTTATTTTATATGAAACATTTCAAGGTATGCTGGATTATCAATTTTCAATGCAAGATAGACGCAAATAGTACTCAATTCCGCAGAGTAATTAGAAAGTATAAATGAGAATATTAAAAAGAAAGCAATAAAGCCAAGGAGATATTTTTTTCCATGAGGAACAAAATAGTTGGCATAATTTCTTGGAGCGATCTTAAAAGGATAATAAATCTTTTGTTTTTAAAATTTTACTTTAATTATTATCATGTCGTTCCAAACAATGGATGAATGAAAGAATCAAATTTTTCCGGTATTCTGTGTGATCTCGAACAGTCAAATTACAGTGTAACTCGATTGCATATTTCATGAGAATTTTGAAATTTAATACTGGACAATAATTTTAATAATTAATCGTGCAAATGATTTTGAGAAAATAAAATCTCTACAGATATTATATGGACGTAATCATTAAGCTTCGACACTTTGTCCCTTAGCCAACAATTCGATAGTTGAACGTTGAAACAAGAGAAACACAGGTGCAAGGCCCATACAAACTCGGGCCCGTAGAGCTAGATAACGTGCGAGTCAATGTGCAGATGGCCCGGTATAAAGAGCTTCGTACAAAAAATCTTATGATTTACGACAACGGATGGGCTTAATGGGAGTAATCAGCCTTATTATCCGTTGGTGATCAATGTTTTACTTATAAATTAAATCCTAGCTACACTCGCGATTGACGAATTCGGAATCCTATGACGTTTCATATTACTCGAATTAATTAACTTATGTTACAAGTTATCTTTGAAAATAAGATACGAAAGTATATGAGATTGTCGATGCAGATCGTGGCTCACGCGGATTGCAAAATCAATCGTTTAGATTCCTATATATTACTCGGAAAAATTGTTTTCTTCGACACGGCGAAAAATCTCATTTTGATCGGTCTGTCACTTTCGAGCTATGATAATTACCCACTACTCTACAACCGCGTATATAACGATAAGGTAAAATGAGGAATTAAAGTTTAAGCGAGAGGGCTGCGCGGGCGAAATAACCTGGAATCGCCGGATTATACGACTGACAATTTTTCTATTTTCTTTCTTTACGACTTAGATTTTAACTACGAGAAACCGAACAATGAAGCTGATTGGTATATATATATATATATATATATATATATATATATATATATATATATATAAATAATTTGCTAGAGGCCGGCACATTTTCTCGCCATGAGTCACAGAGGCGATAGCCGCATTGACGTAACGGTACAATTACGAAGATATGACACGTTACAGTACTGTTGGAATTCTCTTAATATAGTACAGATTTTTTGCGAGCCAACATAAACGAACAATTCTATTGTATTCAATAAATGAACCCGCAGTCGGCGATCTTATGTAAAATGGCTCTCGGATTAATTTTGCTAAAACTTCAGAGTATTCCGATGAAAACTGGTCATGATGGCATATGTCAATTGTATGAACGGTTTTTGCTTTAGACGAAGTTCCACATCAAATTGTCCGTTGGGCATTACTTAAACGATTGAGACAAAATAATACGAATATAGTTTATTTATTATATAATTGCCCGTCATGCAGTCTTTAGACTGCGATAAGTGAGTTTATAAATGAAAGTTTAGATACACAGACGTGATACGAACATATAACTCGATTTAGGACCAAATTTGACCCTTCGCTGACTCTCGAACTTCGTCATCGTTCTTTTGCTTAAAAAGGCTAATATTGGTCCCTAGTTGAGCAATAATACTATTTTCGTTCATCTGTGTATACCTAAACTATAATATAATCATAACTTGCCCTTCTCAGTGTAACGTATACATTACAGGCAATTATAATTAACAAATTCACTTCTCAAGCTCACTTCGTCAATGTGAAACGGTGACATTGCCGTGATTTTTAACGCGAATGATCCTTTCTCCCAAAAATTATCCACAAAATTAACTTGCCTTCGATCACTTTTCATCAACATAGTCGAAAGAAGCTCATTCCGAGAGTTCCGTCAGAATTCATCAGTGACCCATTTTCCATAAGGCCAGTTTCGATTGAAATATATCGCCGTGCCGTCCTCGCGGCCGTTGCTCGTCGACGGGGCCGGTATTTAACGTGTAACAGAGCGCACATTGTATTCCGGCGAAAGGCACAGACGCGCTTCTGTGCTTATCATTCCACCTATACACGTATATATATACTACTTGCACGCGCGATCCAAGCTTGTCAGCTTCGCGTCTCTTCAATTATTATGGGCGCGCGTCAGTTTGCGCCGGTTTCTTGCTACTGGTATATATATACACACACACTATAAGCAGCATACGTAGTCGACTACTGCATCGCCTGCGTGGCCAAATCTGTACGTTTTCGTTCCAAATAGCATTGCAAGTATATCCTAGATATATATATAGAATTTGTCCTGATCTGACGTAATTTAGTCTTCTTCGATGGAAACGAAAACATGCATAGAATGACACCTTGAGGGCTAGTCTTACTACGCAACGCGCCGTATATGCGCAATTTTTGCCAAACACGCATTCCACGCGCTTAATGGCTCTTTTAATTTACTAGTCGCGCTGTCCGGGCATACGGGATACAGAATCGGCACGGTAGTTCGGTAATTTCGGTTCGCGTATTAATGAATAGACGAACGTCTATTTGCGACGCGCGTCAAAACTTTTATAACGTACAAATTTCCAACGTAAGCTTACGAGCTGTACTTGGTAAATTTTGATCATGTATGGGACAAAGACTCAGACATAATTTCTGAAAGTTTTTGAAGTAAGTTTGAAATTCATTTATGTACTTTCACTTATTAGGCAGTGCTTATTAGTTTAAGACAATACTGCCCTTTTAACGGACAAAAAAACTTAATCAGAGTCTCCTTTAAGACTTTATACCCTTTAAAGACTGACAATAATAGACTTTCTTGGTATACATAAAGTAAGAATAAAATGGACAAAAAATAAATGGGAATCGATTTTTATCAGCGGCTAAAAAGTTCTATTGTATAATTGTATCCTTAATTACATGCTTTATACAGAAATCCGGACTAATGAATCGAAAATTTGTTCATGATGCTAATGAATGTGAATATATTACAAGGATAGATTAAATTGTTTCCAGTCGAATCTAAAAAGTCCAAGTTGCGCTGCAACATTCTGAGCAGTAACGTTAAGAACTTATTAATAATAACTTTATGCGTTTCTAGACACAATAAATTTTAATCGCTCATAAAAGTCGGCAAATATTTCATTTTTAAATATAGATTTATATCTGTAGTTATGTAATATATAATACTTTCTTCTTTCCTCATTATCTTAGTTTACAACAAAATACCATAATAAAACTTTTTTACGAAGAGCTTTTTGCGTGAATATTGAATATCATCTAGAATATGTAAGTTATAGAGGTACAAGGAAAACAAATATAGATAATTGAGTAAAAAATTATTCTATAATCATAAAAATAGTAATGTTATATCTGGAAACAGTGTTTCACCAGCAACGAATGCAAGTTCGTCCGATTAGTGTCAATTATCGACGTAAATAAATATTTCGGTATTTCGAAAAATTCAATTTTCTCAAGTATGTACGATTGCAACTGTACTGCATTCGAAGTGTTTAGAGTTCAGTTTATCTTCGTCCTCGATATTTTTATTTTTATCATTCTTCAAAAAAAAAAAAAAAAAAAAAAACGAAGAAGAATTGATAAAGCAAATCATCGGAGGGCGTCGAGAATCGACGATGTTTCTCAGGGAAGCTTCGCCTAGCAGTACGATAAAGACGCGCAAGTGCTAAGGGTAGGCATTATATTTAGGGCGTGTATTATATTTAGCATTGTCAGGTGAACTACTACTAGTACGTTAGAATATAGGGAAAAAGCTCTAACAGAAGATTTTTCTCTTTACACTCGATGCTCTACAATATATTTTGTTCCGTTAACTACAGACTTTTGAATGCATAAATTTTGTGAAATAGAATTCAGATCCATTTATTGAGTATAATCATAAAATATTATCATTACATTGTAATTCAGTAAATTTGTAGATAGAGGGACGCATTAATTTGTCAAGGAAAAAATAATATTCATTCTGTAATGTTTATACAGAATCATTTTTAGTATATTATTTTACAGGGTTTCATATTTTTAGTTTGACTGGTGATTAACATCATTTACTTGTCGTTAATCACACTTTCGTAATGAACGTAGGCTAAATTATCCAATCATCTCCAAAGAATAAAGCAAAATCGTTACACGATAATTAGATCAGATCATATATGATATAAAATTTATGTTTGATACAAAGATACTCTAAATCCATGAAATAAACGTTTCTGTTGTTCAAATACTTGTCGAAATATTGAGTTTTCTTTTATACATCATTAATTGTGTGCACTAGAAAATATACGGTATGATTGGTATTAGAGTGTAAAATCTACGCTACAGTATACTTTAATACTATTATATGTATAATACACATTTAATACAGATTTACGTATCATAATAATACTATATTAAAAATAGAGTATCTAATTTAATAGTAAATTTAAAAAATTGATTTAAGACAATAATCCTACATTAATTTCCAGCTAGCTATAATCTAAATTTCAAAATTTTGAAAAATATTTGTTTATAAAGTTGTTAATAATTATTAAATTAATAATTTCGCTGACTGTAGATGAATTATAACACACGACTGCCAGGCAAGGTATGAAAATATTGAAATGAGCACCGTAAGAAAAATGTTCTAATGAAGGTATTTGAGATATAAAACCTGATTCAAAAGACTAATATAGATGGAATCGTAAGATTAGTTTTAAAATCATACGTATAAGAATCTTGCTGACATTTAATTAACTTTGACTTTATTTTTACAGTCTCAACTCTAGTTTACAATCTTGTTTAGTAGCAGCTATACTTTTTTTTACAGCTTTAAGCCTTCTTTTTTTTTTTTAAGATCTTTTAATCTGGTTTGCATCGAGTTTTAACGATCTCCAATAACTTTCTTGATTAATACGTTAATTACCACAGACGGCAAAATAACCATATATATTTAAATGCGCGTGTTGTAATTCACCTAAAATCAGCTGATTAGCAGAAAACTGAGAGGCGAAGGTGACTTACCCCAAGAGAGCGGATTCCTCAGCAGTGGCTGCAGTCGGCATTTTGGTTTTTTCCCTAAAACAGAATATGGACGCCCCGGATAATCACACTGGCGACCCTAGCGGCTCATTTACGCTTAAATCGTGCTTTTCATCGTCACCTTGCGTAATATAAAATTATCGCCATACTATCTATTCGGACCTACGTTCCGCGTGACAATGATTAAAGCACAGAAAGCCGGGCTTATCGGTCGGTGACACATTCAACGTACATGCATTTAATTCGTGTGTGGATAGAAGCGTGGATAGAAACGTCAAGTTTCGAATTGGATAAGTGGACGTTGTAAAATTTCAAGTATCATATCCGCAGTATCGTGAAAAACTATCATCCGCATTGACCATTGAACGCCGATATATATATATATATATTATTTCGATCTACTCTACGGTTGTTCAGCTCGAGTGAAATATCGCCACCGAGAGCACTTACGCAAAGTATGCCAATATGTATTTCGAGCCATTGCCAAAATTATTGAAAGTGACGCGTGACTTATTTTAAACGCTTCTTGAAAGCCGGCATATACGCGAGGGAATTGGGCCGATCGAATGTGTGTCGGAACGACGACGCGGTGCTTTTGCAAAGGCGCCTGACCCTATTGTTGCATCTCGTCGTCGAGGCTCCGTAGCGAATGCGAAAAGCTGACACGGCACTGTAGAGAGCGTCGGAGCTCGGCAACTCGGCGCGTCTCTTTCTTCTGGTTTGGGACGCGAAGCTCTTTTTTTCTTTTTCATTTTACCTTAGCGGTAAGTATCGAGGGAGTACTACGCGAAGGAATATAGGTGAGACGGGAAAAAATCTTGACGAAAGGCGGAAAATTCGGTTGGATACTCGTGCATTTTCGTTAGGTCGTATAATTTGGAAAATTTCCCGCGATTGGTTGGGTTCTATACTAATACGACATGAATGTAGTTCGTTTATGGAAATTTTTACTCATCCGAGGTTATTAAAAGTATATTTAATTTGAAGAAACTGATTTTGTAAAATTTTATATTAAGCCAAACGATCCATAGAAAAATATTTTAAATTCTGTTTTAAATAATATTTTCAGTCAAAAATATTAGAAAAATATTTAAGACTTCTAGATAGAAAAACTTTATATAAAATCTAGAAAGAATTACAAGACTAAAATTTTAATTAATATTTTGAATTTAGCTGCATGTACCGATAAATTGTACTGAAGAATTTCCTACCGCTTAAAGACTTCCCCCGGGATGCAGTTTAGTTTCTAGGCTGTTTGCAAGACCACAACTTACTGCGCGATAACCCATTCCCTCGAGTGAAACTAAAGCTATAGTTACTGGACACCTTTTTTTCTCTGGAAATAAATTGACTTTATGCACTTGTCTCATATATTATTTAAAATGTTTGTTACGAAAAAACTATACGGAAGCAAGTAGCTGATTGAAAAAAAGATTATTAATTGATCGAATTATTTTATCTTATAATATCGATAATTTTACAAAGTCTTGAAAACAAATATTGCTCCTCCCATAAAATATGTTAATATAATTGAAGTCGTTCCACAAAAGAATATAATTTAGTGCGTAGTAAAATTTCCCTAACTATTATTTGGATAATAAATTATATAGACCGTTTCATTGGCTGTTTGAATATCTAAAATAAAACCAAAAATAATAATCCAGCATCAATTGTTCATTGCTATCTACAATATACACGAATACCGCACCGATTATTCTTACAAATTCACAATTCTGCCTTGAAAAATATCAGTTATTCAATGGTCAAGCAATAAAGGAAAAATAACAGACATGTATATCCACCATGCAAGCAAGCAACACAAACAATAAGCAAGGCAAGAAATCTTATCAGTAGCAGTGGCAGCAGCAGCAGCAGCAGCACCAGCAGTAACGACATTGTGCTTACCTCGTCGGCCTGCTTTTCGTCCTGCGGCATGCGAGCGGGCCACGCGGGGAGATCGATAATACTCCGGCCTCGTGGCCCACCCCCAGCTTTCGGTCCTAGAAACTCCGGCCGGTCGTGCCTGACGCAAATGAAATTTCCACACCGAGCCTGCCCACCACCCCCGGATCTCTCTCGTTCCTCTTTTCTTTTTTCTCTTTATGCTCGTCACTGTCGTCAGCGTTCGGGTAATGGAGGAAGGAGTTGGAGGGGGGGGGAGGGGTTACGAGCGTCTCTGTGAAGGCGCACGAGGATGCAGGAGGACGAATTGAGAGATCTCGCGCGTCGTGAAATAGATATAAAAGACGTTTATTTGTTCGGCGAATCGTCCTTCTCTCGCTTTGATTGTACTTTCGGAATACGGATTGTGCCGGTAGAAAGACATATTAGGATGCCGTATTGATTTTATACTCAATGCGATGATTAGATTTAATATGGCGATGCTGCTAGGAAGAGATATTGGGATTTTGTATTGATTCTATTTCGATATACTCTTATGAATCAGCAAAGAAGATAAATTGATATATTTTATCTAGACATCGATCACAGTAATGGAAGAATTATACAGCAATACGTGTGAAAGTTAATGTGATGGTTTTTCGACGAGTTACTAATTGTAAAAAGGAATAATGAAATATTTCAAGATGTACATTATCAATTTAAAATTGGAATATCTCATACGAGTCATCTACTTACTATTTTTTTTTTTCATTTATGATCAGTATGTATGTTAAAATTTACAGTTTAATATTTAAATCCGTTTGAAAAATTGGTTGCTTTCACGTTAAAAGCTTCAAAACTCATATAAAGAATCTTTTGTTTTCTAAAAGTGCACGTTAGTATTTTGTCCTCGTTTATAATGTTCAGTCTTAAATGGTCATCGATTATGTATTTCAATTTGATATTTCTGTTTTATTTGTTCAAATTTCTATCCGAATAATTATTTATATTTCTATATGAACTTTTATGAACAAGTTTATGAACTTGTAGACTGTAAAACGATCATTAAAAAAATTGAAAGATTTGATAAGTTTCAAACGACGCGTCCCAATTTTTACGGATCTTAATCACTTAAATATTGTTTCAATAAAGTTATTTAATAAGGTAATCTAAATGAAAAAAAAAACTAAAAATTTACATTCGATGAATTCAGTGATCCAGATTGTCGAAGGGTATTATTCATTTTCAAATTCTCTCGTAACGAATCGAGAGAACAATTCCATTGTGCGAGCCGCTCTAGGGATTCGCGAAACGAAAGATATATCCAGATGAATGGAGAAGGATGTGGGAAAGTAATTGGGGACCAAAAAAAGAACACATAGCCAGCTTTTTTTTGTTCTTCAGTGGTTAGTTGCGAGTCCTGCCACCAAATACGAAGCACCCGCAGCGCCCAGGCGTGAGAGTCTCGCCTATAGCAAATAATACACATACCCTTGACTTACACTGATGCAGTGCCGCGCTTTCGATGATTAAAGAGACTATTCAACTTCGTTCTCTTTCGTGGTAGCTTCCTTTCCTTTTATCTCCGGGTAATTTAGATTAGATTCCGAGCAGCATTAAAAAAAACACGAGATTGTCACGATATCGATCGGTATAAGTTCTATTATTGGACGATTTTAATGTTACAATTGGTCGTTATCGATTTCGTAAACAAACGTATTTTTTAGTAAATGAAATACCATAATTATCCATGCAACGAAAGCTAGTGTGGTTTCTAATTTTTTAGTCCACGGTGAATCTCGTATTTCAAAAAATTACACTATCAAACAGAAATGAAACCACCACTGCAGAAGAAATATTATAATATGCACATCTGCAACGCAATAATAACCTTATTGCACTATGCATAAATCTGAAAGAATGCACTACTTTTGCGCACAGCAACACTGCAGCAGCGTAACCGGGGCCCAGAATCGTCCCGCTCCGGCGCTTATGTTCTAAAATGTTAGTATATCCAATAGAACCAGATCAACTAAGGCAGCCTCCACCGAAAAGATTATCGCGAAGGACAGTAAGATAATTTACAATAATGCAAGAGAGAGAGAGAGAGAGAGAGTCAATCCTCCAAATAATCCCGACCCTGTCCTTCGGCGAATCGGTCGCCCCACCTCCCGCGGGGCATCCCAGAGAGAGAGAGGCTGGATTGTTTTTTTCTTTCTTTCTTTTTTTTTTTTTTTTGTTTACCTGGACACGATCGAGACGCTCTCGCGCCTGTCGACGATCAGCGGCTCCTTCCTCCGTATCCCGAGCTCGACCCTCGGCGCCGCGAAGCTGAAGGCCCTCTTCACGGACTCGAGGACGCTCTGGCCCGTTGTCTGGCTCTGCTCGACGATGGTCGTGCTCTTGTAGACGTCCTCGCCCAGGTCGCCGAGGGACCTGTACGAGGCGCCCACGCCCGCGGGCATCGGCCTGGCAGCGCCCGCGGCGTCACGGGGACGCCCGCGCAGCTCGGAGCGCCGCCAACTCCGCCGGTCCCGCCAGTCCCGGCCGCGCCGGCGACAGGGCCCCGGCTCCTCCTGGGGGGCCCCGCCCGCAGCCCCGAGCCTGGCGGCCGCCCGCCCGAGTAACGCGAGCGTGCTGCCCCTCGGCGGCCGTGCGCGGGCCCCCGCGCCGCTCCCTCGCTGCTCCTGGGCAGGTGGCGACGAACGGCCTGCGGCTCGGCTCTGCCCCTGTCTCTGTCACTTTTTTTCTCGTCTCAGCTGCGTGCGAGAGCTGCGAGAGACAGTGTGTGCATGTGTTTGTGGGCGTGTGTGCTGGTTCTTGGCTCACTGATAATGCGGGTTTCGAACGATACACGCTATGCGAATATGAGTTACGAGGCGTTATAGGCGCTGTTTCGAAGATTGTAATGAGGTACGCTGAGGTGCGCTGAGGATGCGGGCCGAGCGAGAGAGTTCGTTACTTTTTTTTTTGTCGGCGGATGAATGTGGTGTATGTATAGGTGTACGTGTGCCCGTGCGTGTATGTATTTTACACGGGGACGCACCTATGCATGTCGATGAAATTGTGCTTCTCGAATTCCGATATCTGGAATGCACTGTGAGTGTAATCTTTGCACCGAGGTACTGATGTTTTTTGAATGTATATATATATATATATATATATATATATATATATATATATATATATATATATATATATATATACACAAATACCGGAGTTCCGGGATTCACTGCATATAGTACAGATATAGCAGAACAGAAATCCGCAAACAGATTAGGCAAATTTGAATTGTAGATGGAATTATCACGAGTGTCAATAAAAAGAACATTGGGCGATTTCCAGAAATGCAGTTAATTATTCGTAGGATTCTTTCAACTCAAAGGTTTGTATTTTAGTTCGCATTACCTATCGGTACCTCGGGAAACAATTATAATCACAGTGCTGATATTTGCACTCAGAGAAATAATGTGACAATGACAAGGCGTCGTTTGAAGACATTGTGTATGTAAACATAATTTTATAAATAATATATCTCTAACTTACTGTACGAGATTAATGGCAAAAATTGAAATGCGGTCTATGAACGTTATATATTGAACGACTCTATCAAATGACCCAGCGTATTTTAGAATAATTATTGTTTTAATTACGAAAAAATATTGCTCAGATATTAGTTTATTTTATTTATAATTGGCGCTTATAAATTTTCCTTGTATCGAAAAGATAATAATATAAAGATGAATATTGTGCATACGCTAAACAATGAAAACAATTCTATATATTGAAAAAAAACTAATATTGACTTATTAGCGAGTGTGCTAAGATTTTATGATCATGTCACCTTTCATGTTACTTATGAGTTCAACAGGTGGCTTCTTAAAACAACAATACAATACAACAATAGCTTTTTCAATAATTTCATTTGGATGGCAGAATTATTAGATTTATACTCTTAAATTCCTTTATGATTATGTAGGCTGTCAAAATTATATATGAATTTTACACGTCATTGCCGGTTTATTTCTCTCGGTGCATGTTGGAAGACGATACAATGTATATTACATATAGTTGTAGACAATGGCTTCCTTGATGAATGAGTGATTCGTGAGACGGCCGCATGCAGTATAAAAAAAAAACACGACGATTAACTCTAAAGACGCATCTCACATGCTATACCTACATTCATGCTTATATATACATTTATATATATATATATATATATATATATATATATATATATATATACGTATATATATATATATCTTGTACGTTTGTGCACATTCTCATATAGACACACGGACATGCGATTTTACCATGCGAAATTGAAATAATGCGTATATGCGAGTGTCGTCAATATTTCGATAATAACGTTATTTCATATCTCACGCACGATTGTGTAAAAAAAGTCCATCAAAGAATATTCTTATGCAAACACGCATATACTTATATATTTATAAAACAAAACAGAATACATCAATTTAGACATTATATTGCTCTCCGTCTCAATTCAAGTATATTGCTAACGACATGCGCGCACACACGTATATATTATTATCGCAACTGCATATGCAGTGAAATAATCTTTTCGCATTCGCATTCGCTTTACGTATACGTTTCAGCAGCGAAGCGCCGGATTCGCTAATTTATCGACGCGCACCCGAATATCCATCGGTTGCACCTTAATTTATATGTACGGACGGGTGACGAAACAATCCCTCTCGGGCACTGTAATGCGCGCGGAAATCGCTCTCGCTGCTAGCTTCGGCTCGGATCCGAGATCGCGCGAATCAACGAAGACCTTCTCCGGATTCGAGTCGCTATAACCTACATATGAATATATATATATATATATATATATATATATGCCTATCTAATACCGTTGCCGTCGGTGAGCGGAGCGCTCAAGAAACGACAAGAAACGTTGCGCAAGACGTTAAGAAAAACAAAAAAAAAAAAAAAAACAAAAATACAAAAGAAAGCTAATAAAGAAGATAAAGAGACCATTATAAAGTAATGCATCGAAACGAGAGAAGCGCAGAAGCTCGCCTGGACGCGGCTGCGGTCGCACTTACCGAATAATTAAGCGCATCTTTCGCCGCTCCCTCAAGGTCTTCCCCCGTTTAACGCGCGTTTTCCGCTTCGTATTAGTCGCGCTCGCCAATATATATATATATATATATATATATATATATATATACACGCACACCAGCCAATTGGTCGCTCGCTACGCCTCTAATATCATCTCTCCGCAGATATTGCTCGGCTTCTACCTTTCACCGCGGCGTCGGGAACGCTTGGCGCTGAGCGCAAGTAGTGTACGTGCACGAACGAGAGCTTGTTGCGCGCGACGCGTCCTCCCGGCGTCGCGGCGCGTTTCCGGGCCCAGTGGGTTTTCTTTTCGCAAACGCGCGCGCACGCACGCACGAAGTGCGCTCGCGCATCCTCTCGCTCCGGGACCGTTTCGATGCGAGGAGAAGGATTGGATATTAATTGGTCCCTATACGCGAACGAGTGAAAATATTAACGAAGAAAAAAATTTTTACATTTTTATCGTGCGGCAGTAATGACGGTTCATGGAGTCAAATAAATTAGTGTATCATGATGCTCTTGTGTATACAAGTATAATTCTGTAAAGTCTGAATGGCTTGGTAATTTCAATGACGTTTATCATTCGCTATATTTCCCTTTTTTTGGTTAATTTTTCGAACTACTTCTATTCTACCAAAAAATTCTTAAATTTCTTTTAATTCAATGGTAATACGTTTGATAATAGCAGCTTAATACACTAAATTATAAGAAACATTAATTTTTTTCTTTAATTAAACCATCAGAGAAACCGAACAGTTTCCGTAGTTCATACGCGCGCTGCACTCGCACAGAAATTACAAGCTACCGAGAAATTTTCCAAATTGCATTCGCGCAAACTTCGAAATGTTCCGCCGGCAGTGCGGACCCGGCACAAAGGGCAATAATCCCGCTCTTATCGCGCATTGTTTCGCTCGCTATTACGCCCAAATAAACGCGTACGCGCGCGTTATTGCGCAGGATCCTTTCACCAGCGCGTAACCGTTTTTCCTTTACCGATCGAGGACAGGACGCGCGAAAAATGGGGTGTGGGGTTTCAAAATGAGCAAGAAGTACATGAGCGACTGCGCACGAGCTCTGGGACGTGGGGCCGTCGACGGGCGAGACGCGGACCTGTCGGAGCGGACAATAGTTCGCGTCGGTCGTCGCGACGGTGAACCTGACAGGTATGATAGAAGTTGCAAATACGCGACAGTATCGGCGGATGGAGTTCTCCGACGTATGAGAGAGGGAGGCGGGGGGGGGGACGAAAGTTCAAATAGGGATTTATCGTTGACGTCGTCGTCTATTCACGAGCTGCCATTTCTTGTCAATACGTATAACATTATCTATAACGATGTTTAGATAATATCTTTCAAATGAATAATATCTTCTTGAATTGTGCCAAGAACAACCTTTTACTTAAGTAATAAAAATAATTACCCGATGCACGGAGATTTCGCGTAAGTCAGATGCGGCTGTATTAAATTTAATGAATTATTTGATATAATTTAAGGGGTAGTCGAAGTTTATTTTAGTCGTTTGCAAAAACGTAAACTATGATAAATAATATTATGTAGAATATATTATTGCAAATTTTAGTCTATCATGCCATTCATTGATGCTTAATCTACATTGTTTGGAAGTTTTTAGCAAATCCATCGAACGCCGTGTAATTAAGAACTACACTTTCCATTCGATCCTTATAGAAGAGCAGTTGACACTGTGCCAAGAAACTATTTACTTGTTAGAATACAAGAAAATAGTTATTTTCCTCCCCTTCTTCACAAAAAAATGTTTTTTGCATTGTTAAAATTGTTACTTTGACCAGTGATTAACGAACAGTGTAAGTAAACTCGTATAGTTCTCAGAACAAATTTGGTCGATTTATCCCTGTACCCTGAGAGAGAGAGAGGGGGGGGAAGAGTTATTTCACTTTTTCATCGCGCAGAATTTCATCACGTAATGGTCAGCGAACAGAAAAGCAAACTTTAGATACATATTAAATTTTAGATTTCTCGAAAAAATGTTTTTAATTGAAGGAGAAATATAACGATGGGACGAATTGTTGGAATTGCCGACGAGTGCAACCCAGCCCGCGACCGAGGTTCGCCCGTGAAAGAATCGCGGAATATCCGGAGAGAGAATTTTTTATCACGGTAAAAGCCCGCTTTCCCCATTAATCTCTTAATCACACCGAGAGAATGAGAAAGAGAATTCGAAATTTACTGCCAAGATTAAAGAAAAATTACTTCGTCGACCGATCGCTTGGAACATTTCGATTTGGTTTACTTTTTCTAGTTTAATCCTTTTAGTTCTATTTAAAAGCTAATGTTGGAAAAATAATTATTTAATCGCACATATCGTTAATTAGGAATGATATTAAATTTACCGATCATGAAACCATAAATATTTGAGACAAATTGGCAGAACAGTGTAGAAACACAATTAGATGACTGATTGAGTTAATTAATGGAGATAAATATATTCGAATTGTTACGTATTTATAGACATGCATTGATTCAACGTCATAATAAAATTATCCGTGAAAAATATTATAGATTGAAAAGTTAGATTTAATTAGATTCCAACTTTCTTTCTTATGTAACGTATGTGTAAATATAAATTTATAGTAGCCGATCACTTGAAATAATCTTTACAGTATTATAATACATGATTATTTTTATCGAATTTTTCATCTCCAATTAAAATAAGTAAAAATCAAATATGAGATAATACGCGATTCGAATTCTCACTGAAAAGTGTAATAAATTAACAATGATTTCCGCTATTTTACTCATTAGTTATAGCTACAGCAGTAGTGACATTAATTGTAATAAAAACAGTAAAATAGACGCTTCCGCGTAAGGGACATAAAAATTTTCACATTCTTTCGTCTCAAATTCTATAATAGCTTCTTCTGCAATCACTTTGACTTATTTTTCAAAATTCCGACACAATTTGTGTGCGCGAATTATCTGAATTTACCGAGAAAACGCCATGTAGACCGAGAAACTTTTTTTTCGAATTTCACTTTTATCGTCGCTTAATCGTGGACTTTCCGTTACCGCCGCCCTCCCCGCGAGTAACAATATATATATACATCAGAGAATCGATGATCGCGACGCGACGCCTATATCCCCGATTCATAAAAATTCGCCATCAATCCCTTTAATCCACTCGTGAATGTGCGCTCGGCATTCGTAATTCAATACGGGAAGAGAGGGGCTTGAAGAAATCGAGAGTAAAAGGTAATTTTCCATGGAAACGCGCAACACACGCCCGCACAGAGACGCGCCGACGAGTCGAGGAGCGGAGTTCTGGAGAATCCTCTTGAAGGAGATTTTTCCATAATTTCGTGCTGCCCCCTCTTCGCCCCCGCGCGGTCTCATTATGCTCGTCGTTCGCGCGCGTCTCGGCTTCGCACCTTCGAGTTTATTCGAGAGAGAGAGAGAGAGAGAGAGAGAGAGAGAGGGCAAGAGAGAAAGAGAAAGCGAGGGGGGTATGAAAGTTTTCACAGCAACTCCCCCGACGTTATAGATTTGTTTTGTATAAGCGAGAGGGAGGGGGACAAGGAGGAGAGGAGGAAGAAAACTCGGTAGCGCTGCTACTCGTGCTCTAGACGAGATGACCTCGAACTTTTTCTCTTTCTTTCCTTCTCTTTTTAACCCTTTCGTCCGTCTTTCCTCACTCGCGCTGCTGGCCCGCGCTGGTCGGACTCCGTTACATTATCGATTGACCGCGGGAGGAGGGAAATCGCTGGTTTCCTTCCGCTTCGTTCCGGTTTGCTCTTGCTCCCCCCTTCGCTGTCCCTCTAGTCGTGTAGTTTTTTTTTTCTAGTTCGACGCCCCAAGCCTTTCCAGTTTTCTCACACATATATTTATGTATATATATATATATATATATATATATATATATATATATATATTCGATCTGGAAGTTTATTATTTAGTAAAAAATAGGTCAACTGATAAAGAACCTTTCAAGCTTCAAGGATTATATAACATATATCTTGAGGAGTATAAAATAGAAAATGAAGGAGCTTTCCTTGTATACACGGTTGAATAAAACATTTATAACAAAGGGTCGTTTGTTATATATTAGGTTGATTTCAGTAATGCAACGAAAATAGTCCCCGTTTAACCTACTGTCTCAATTTGACTCACTAGTAAAAGCCGCCCTCAATTGAAATCTCATTATTAATTCCACCATTCTATATAGCGAGGGGGAGAGGAGGGGATGGTTCTCACTTATTGAAGTTCAAAGACTAATTGTTTACACTATTTATAGTAACCGTGATTCAATGAAATTACCCCGATTAGTTGTATTGGACGCTATCGACGGCGAGTATGCTTCCTTCCTTGACATTGATTGGTTCGCGAATCCCGAGATTACCGTACAATTTGTGAAACTACGCCCATCGTGGCGCATAGAAACATAACGAGAATTTTCACACTTTGATCCTTTTTTACATTAATTAACAAAGTAATTAATTAACAAATTAATTTTTTTTATTGACTCCCATTTATTAATTTTTTTTATTTAGGGGACTGTCGACAACGTTTCTAACGATCGAGAAAAACGTACTCATAATGCAAAAGTAAAGGAATCGAGAATTTCAGACCATCATGCCGTCTCCCAGAAATCGAATATTCAAAACGTTGTTATCTTTAAATGTTTTAAACGGATTAAGCAAAACATCTATTATTTTAACATTTATGTAAAATTCATTTACTCAATCTTAATACACGTTATTTAAATTTTACGTCGGTCTATATCTATATCGAATCATTTGCTTGAATTTCCTCAAAATCTCGAATTACAGCACAAAAATTAGACTTAATTATCCAATATCAACCCATAGCAGAGCACGAGCAATTATAAATTTTAATAGCGCCAACCCCGTTCGATTTTTCGCACGATTTTAAAGCTAAACGAATCGACCGTACGTATTGCGCGATCAGTCGAAAGGAGCTTGACTCGTATAGGAAAACGAAAAAAAAAAAAAAAAAAAGAAAAAACTCGTCCGAGCGTGCTCGGATATATAACGACCGCGAACGGCGACACTCGCCTATAATTCACCCCCGCCCCGCGTCCTTCTCGCGAATCCAGGAAGACCCGGCGAACCTCGCTCGCCGCGCCGTAAAATAAGCACCCTCTTCGATCCCCCTCCCCTTCCCTCCGCGAAGCTATCCACCGCGGGGTTCTAACGCGCACGGGCGCTCCCTACGAGCGGACGCTCCTTCTTTTACCTCGCTCCCCCCCTCCCACGCCCCTCGCCGTCTTTCTCCGGAGAATTTTCACGCTTAATTGCCGCCCTCCGCCGACCGCGTGCACTCTGCACGCGCTCCTGCATCCTATATATATATCTACGTACGAAGCCGCGGCTAGTTATATATATATATACGTAGTTATATACCTGTGTGTTGTAGGTATTGATTTTTCGCGCGCGCGCGCTCGCGTACATAATAAACCTCCGACGTCCGCGAGAGCATACAGCACCGGGGGGCTGCCGTGGTACGCGCAGCGCTACGCCGGGAATCGAGGTTAACTCGAGCCTATCGCCCTCTCCCTCCGCCCCCGCTGCACCACCGCCCCCCACCCCCCGCGCGCCTCGTCGAGACTTCGTCCCTCCGCTCCCTCGTTCGATCTCGCCATCCTCTGGACATTATTTTTCTCATTAAGCTTATTGCTCTTCTCTGCAATAGCTTTTATTAATTGCAACTTGCACGTGTACTGTGTATTCTTTTATAGGCATATAGAACTCTGGAGAAGTAACGGACGCGCCCGATTTGGCTAGTATATACTGAGCGCGACCAGCATAAATATAGGAAGAGTCCTTACGTTGCCGAAAATTTTGAAAATATTTATGTATTAAGTAATTATTGAAATATATGAAATTATTTTTTATCTATTTTAAATTTAAAAAATTTATTAATAAATTAATATAATTTAAATTTTTTAATTTATTATTAAATTAAAATATTAAATTAAAAAAAAATTCTTAAAACTTTTAAAAAAAATAATTTTCTCATCAATTTGATACTATTATATAATAATCTAATAATAACCTTTTTAATTTTCAAAAAATATTTGACTCATCGTTGATCGATAAAATTATACTTATTTTAAAAATATTTTACACTATTTGTAATCAAGGATATAGAAGTATTTAAATTTAGGTTTCATTTTTAAATCAATTACATAGAAGGTTAAAGCGAGTTTCCGTATAAATGAAAATGTTCAATTAATTATAATGCAAAGATATGCATAACATTCATAACAAATTTATGTTATTTATAAAATTTATTTAAACAAAAATTTATGAAATAATGTATATAAAAAGATTTAATTATTTTTCTATTTTTAATTAATTATTAGTTTTTAATTAACTATATTAGTTTTTAAATAACTAATTGTATGCTGTGATTGCATGTCAGTTTTCTTATTATCGGTTGAAGATTAAAAATACAAAATCATATTATCGTATTATATTACATTTAATAATTTTAATTATCAGTAAACATAAATAAATAAAATTTTAAAAAAAGCTTTTAATGTAATCAATGAAGCTTTGAAAGTTATCACGTAATTTATCATAATATATGATATTATTTTCTAATTAATTAGAATTTCTGCTATTATTTATGTAAATAATACATTATTTACTCATTTTAAATGAAAAATAACGATTGGAATTGTTTAATAAGATGACTTTAAGGAAAATTAAAGGGGGGGGGCGTTTAAAAATGGCCATATGCTGTGTCACACGAGAGGGAAAGGGGTAAAACAAATTCAAACAAAGCCCTTACGCAATTTACGAAAACTCCCATAGGGGTGAGCGATGAGGGTGTGGAGTTTCTGGCGATCTTACTTACAAAACGCGTGCAAGAGATGGCGGTGCGATTTCAATTTATTGCCGGCCAGCAAAGTTGCGTTGCGACGATCTCTCATTATGTTCTATTAATGGAAAATCGAGAAAAAGTTCATATTTCAAAGATGTACCATTAATACTAAATGAATTACTATGTGCTTAATTTTTAATTTTTATAATTCATTGTGTAATGACTACGTAAAAGAATTTGAAATTCAAATTTTGCATGTTGTGAACTCTATTAATTCTGAAATCAAATTCATATTTTTTTGTAATTTTCTCCAATTATTCGAATGAATGTTGTCGCGGGATAAACTTTTCATTTTATCGACTTCTATGCTATTATTTAACTTTGCGGAAAAAAGGCATTATTCAATATCAATATTTATAAAACTAGGTTGAAAAAATATTTGTGTGTGTGATGAATGAAAAGTTAATGTTTATTAAAAAAAAAATCAATAAAGGAGAAGCTTGGCATTGAATGGTTTTGAATGAAACACAAGTAAACTTAAATTGCCGTTATTCAAATAGAAAAAGCTGATTTTAATTTTCCTTACAAAAAAAAGGAGGAGCAAAAAACGAGGTAAACGGACTTTCGAACACTGGAACCGTTTGTTTGCATAAACTTTTTCCATTAAGTATATATTTTGTCTGTTAAAAATATACTTTGCTTTAGGCTAGAGATTGAAAAACTTTTTAAAAATGAACTAAATTCATTTCAGTGATCTATCTTAATTGAAAGTTATTAAATAAATAATAATAAATGATCGAATACAATTAGATTTAGAATATATATATATATGTATATATATATATATATATATATATATATATATATATATACACATATATATAATATAATATAAGAGTATTAATATAACTATTAATATAAGAGTACTAATATAACTATTAGTGAAAAAACTTTCAGTTTTATAATCACATGATTAAAAAGTAATTTATTTTGTTTTAATGAGAAAATTCACACAAATAATTCCCTATCGAACAAACATATTAAAATTAAAATATTGTCATTAAATATAACAATCTATGTTATTGACTTCTAGAAGCATATTCATCATTATAATACGAGTTCTATAATACTCATGATAATATTGTTTGTTTTATAAATACTTTCAGGTGCATATTCAATATAAACACTTGAATTTAGAATGTACAATGGAAACAAACGGGAATACAATGGAGATGTATGAAAATATGAAGAAAAAAAATGTTCTACGAAAATTTTCCTCCTTTAAATCTTGATTTTTAATAATTCATTAAAAACTACTATTATAAAGTTATAATATAGAAAATGGTTATTAAATATAATAACCAACCACAAGAAATGTTAGATTTTTTAAAAAACACTACTAAAATTTAAAAATTCAATGAATTTAATTTTAGTAATATAGCAAAATATTTGGGAAGATATGCGTATAGAATTTTATATTAAAATGTTAAATTTCATGCATGTATAATTCATTTAGTATTTTTATAGGTATAATTAATATAAATAAGTTATAGGAGTTTTTAACAGATAATAAATAAAAACTTTTATCAACGTACGTTTCGAAAATTAGTTATTTTTTGCCATTACTAGATACAATGCATAGATTATTTGAAACTAACTCGTATCCGAAAGTCTTAGCGTCAATCAAGAGTTATCATAATGTTTTCCCACGAAAGGATTAAAATTTCAAATGAATCTAAAATAATATCGTGAGATTTTTTTTTTTGACGTAAGATCGCCTTGTGCCTGCAATACGCTGCAGTTCATACTTATCGAACAGGAACGACAACTAGGAAATGAGATCATCGTCTCGTTATTTCTTTTTTTTTGTGCTGGTTTTTTTTTACGATTCCTAATTTTTTAGATCATTGTGCGATAAATGCAGGCGTTGAATTTCGAATTGGCGAATGTACAACGCGCGGATTATAGGTATTTAATTGGCTTGTTCATTTGTTTACACGCCTGTATTTACTTTATTAATGTTGCCTATTTTCCAACTAGATCATAAGGCTCGACGTATGTGATAAAATTGTTTAGTCGCCGTGCGAATATGTGAGAGATTTCGTGTGTCGATTGAATATTAAATTTTATTATGCACAGGCAACAGTTTTTAGAAAAAATGCAAACGTATCGAATAATGACGAGATTAATCATGCGAACGTATCTATTTATAAGAAAAGTTCCGCAAATGCTTGTATTGTTTAACGCAAGCGTAACGACGCGAGTCGTCTACATACGAAATTGTAAAATTCTTAACTCTTCGTCGTAAGCTGTAAATCCTTTACGCCTCGTTTCGGCTATGTAATACACTGAAATCGCAAATAACACGTAACTCATAGTATTTTAACGTTTGTAATCGCGACATCGGTGCACCGGTTTTATCAGAGCTACGCACACATATAATTCGTACGAAGCTGTAAATTGTTTATGCAATAGATTTACGGTCGGTCACGAGCTTGGGCAGAAACAGCGCGCGTCAGCGCCGCGTAGATCGCCGCTGTATATTTATCATAACGCTTTCCCATCGATCGGATCGACGAGACTCTGGCGTTGGCGAGCCGGAGAAATGGTCGGCGCGTGCGACTACACGAGGCCCCGTAACAGTAGCCCAAAGCACGAGAGTCCCTAGGTATATAGCGGAAAAACCACAGTTCCCTGTACTTATATATAATGGAAAAGAAAAAAAAAAAAAAAAAAAAAAAAAACTGATACGCTCAAAGCAGGCGCATCTCCAATTTATTATGAACGACAAGTGAAACGTACTTGACGAGTCGAGGGATAGGGTTCAAAGATCTATAAATAAAAAAAAAAAGAGAAAATAATAAAATAACATAATGCAGCTCGTGTGAAGTCGATGACGACGACGACGACGACGACGACGACGTTGGTCGTTACCTATATACATTAAAGGGGAA
This sequence comes from Sycobia sp. Sy_11, assembly GCA_018907035.1. Lineage (NCBI taxonomy): Eukaryota > Metazoa > Arthropoda > Insecta > Hymenoptera > Epichrysomallidae > Sycobia > Sycobia sp. Sy_11. The sequence goes on along the minus strand of JACCIC010000025.1, from coordinate 4,294,401 downwards.
TCCCGCGCCGATCGATTTCTTACTGGCTGGTCGCCTTTGTGGAGCACACGCGCGCTCTCGCTAGCTCGGTGCTCTATAACGCGCTTACATATACATATATATATGTATATATATGTGTGTGTGTGTACGCCGATGATGCACGCACATACACTAGCTCACGGGCGTGTATCTATAAAGGTACGAAAGCGCGCAAGCGTCGGTAATATGCGCGTATGTATTGTATACGTTGGGCGCCGAACTGCATGTCACATATACGGCGACGGTGACGACGGTATATAATATGTATATGTATATATAATATATAAGTATATGCGCACAGAGAATTATAGATATGTAGGTATACGCAGTGCGGAAGAAGAAAAAAAAACAGAGAAAATGTAAAAATAAAAAAGGTAGAACTGTAATGCAGTAGCGTATATTTTAGCAGCGGCAGCGACGGCACCCGCGAGACGATGCTCCGTTTTTTCGACGCTCGCCCCTGCGCACACTATATATATATATATATATATGTATATATATGTATATATACATAGTGCGCGATACGTCAGTGCGCTCGCGCGCGCGTGTTTTTAAGTGCGTGCACGTAATCTATATAGCTACATATATGTGCGCATGTAAAATACACATCACCTGCGCGCGCACGCACAAGCGAAGGGCGATCGACGTCGTCTGTATCGCTGTTATTATATGATCGTTGAGCGCTCGCGCGGCGCGTGTATCTCTCGCTTTCACTCGCGGCGTCAGATTGGGTAAGTGCATGATTAAGCTCCTACCTTGTCGTTGATTTCCAGCGGGCTGCAGTGGCGGACGGCGACGAGGACGACGCAGCGGGAAACCTCGAGGAGCCGAAGAACAGTTGCAGCTTTGCCTGCTTTGCCCCCCTAACAATACGTTCCTGGCTCTACTCCTCTAGATTTACGCGTGTGTATTATAGCGCCGTGTGGTCTTGTCTCTTCCCTTCGGGCACACTCCGACGTCTCTTAAAATTCTCTCCTTCTCCGTCCGCCGTGCGATACGGAACACAAACTTGCCCCCCAGAGACTCACGGTAACTCGTCGAACGGCCCTGATGATCCTCGTCGTCGCGCGAAGAGTCACGGCTGTTGCGACGTGTTTATATATGCAAATATGCGTATAGATATATACGTGTGTATAATATGCTCCGGAGGAGAGCGCAGCTCGGCTACTGCAATTTAAGCGAGGAGAGAGGAAAACGGCGACGACGACGACGACGACGACGGCAACAACAACGGACGCACCAGACGAACTGTCCGTCTCGAAGGCACCGTATAGTACTATAGTAGCATAGACCGAGCGGGGCCGAGGAGCCGAGGGGAGCGTGACAGAGACGGAGAGAAAGAGAACCGAGAGCTGGTCAATGGGAGTGCGCGTCGGGCTTTGCGCATTGGATAATATTGTGTGGACCTATATAAGATCGTAGCAGCGCGCGCGCGCGCGTAGCGTGTCGACATCTGCTAGAGAATGGGAGGAAGCCGGGACGCAAACAGCTGTCCTTCGTTCTCCAGTTTCTACATTAGAAGAGCTGGTCTTTAAATACACTTTACCTTATACTCGATTACCTTTCACTTTCCCGAATTGTTACGCACCTGTTTCGAAGATTTTTGTTTTTGAGTTAATATATAAATATTTATATATATATATACTTACTGTATATTGAGACGAAATTTTAAAAAACGATCTGAAATTTTTGTTAAAATACATATATACATGTTTTACAATAATTAATATTAATGCATAATTTTGTAAACGTTTATTTCATGGATTTCTCGTGGCCTTGCTGTGCAACTTATAAAAATGTAGAATTTTACACTTCTAGAAATCGATAAAGTAAAAATCTTTATTATCAAGAAATGGTACTCCGAGACAATAAATATCGTCCTTCGGCATATAAGTAAACTTATATACCAACAGCTGATAATATAAATGGTCAGGATAACTTTCTGTCCAACGGAATTGAGCTGAATTATCAACAAAAACTTTGCCGAAATTAAGTATTTCGAAAAATAGAATTTCTATTGTTATTTTTGTAATATTTTGTAATTTTTAATTTTTTATAAGTTTAAAACTGGATATGATTATTTTGATTAGAAGTTAGGATTTCTATGTATATAGTTTTATAAAATATATAAATAAAAACATGTATTTTTGGCAATATTTCTTATAGCAAAATTCATTCGGGAAAATTTTTTCGAGTAAATTTACACTTCCGCAAAGGTTCATTTGGTAAAATTTACCCTACTAGTTATTTTTAATTTAACTTGGTAAACGTAATAATATATAAGTAAAAAAATATAAAATCTGAAAATGGCAGAACTTTAGGTCTTATACTATAGTGCGATCAAAGTGGGGGGAGTTCATTTGGGTTTTCATTAGAGTTACTTGAATTAACCTACGCGAAATCCATCATTCAAATGCCAGTACAAGTCGTAATTCCTAGTGGCCAGTAAAACATAAACATAATACATTTACAAGTGTTTGTTAATAAATAGGTTTTCCAAAGTTATTAATTATGTTTTTAAATTGATAAAATCTTATGAAGTATATTAATACATAGTGTATTATCTATTTTATTTTCAAGATGTGGACAATATTTTTTATACAAAGGGTAGAAAATTGAATGTTGGTCCAATGTCAACAGTATTATTATTGTATATAAATTTGACTTGTTTGTTGAATTGTGACTTGACATTAGCTTTGGCTTAGATTTTACACCACGGTAGCCGACAAATCGTATCGAAGTTATGATTTTCGATTATGAGGTGAGAGTGTTGTAAATTGTATTTTAACGATTCCAATTTGGAAAACAATCGTACGTTTTTGGGGAATCGCGTAATTTTCCAAAATTCCTGATGACATGCACAAACTCAAACTTTGTAAAGGACAGTATTAGCAGTATATGTTAGCAAGGACGTGGAGTATAGATTATTTGCCTCATGAGACAGGTTACCTTGGTAATCATATGTTATACGCTACATGTGGGTAAAGTCGGCGATTATCATATGTGCCCGAAAAATTGCGGAACGAAAACGCGCGTGCTCGATCACCTGTTTTCCACGGCCGTAACATTTACTGCTATTCCTCAGAAAATGAGTAAGTTCCATGACAAAAAATTTTCTTAAAAAAGATGTTCATATTATAATTATAAATTATTATAAGAATAATTATTAGGAGTTAAATTAATACGTTAAATAAATTCAATAATAATTATAAACAAAAATATTATGAAAAGCAGTTTTTTTCGTTCCAAATTATTTGTCAATGCGCGAATTGCGCGGCAAATTTTAGGGCATTTTCTTTGAATGTTTTGGATAGCGTTACGTTGATGTCATAACTGGTGTGTGAACTACTCAAATACATAAATAAGAAGTTAATTATTACACTCGTAAATGAAATATATATTTTTTAACGCCCATAAAAAAAATATTTCCTCTTTTACACTGGTAACCGCATAAGAGATAGATCTCATTTTATGAAACGCAAACGCATATATTCATATAATATGCCAGCAGGTGACAATTTATATCTTTCAATTACAGTTATCATTTCAATTACGGTAATATCTCATTTGAATCCCTCGAGTCTCGTTAGATGTGCATAAACTTTCCTGAAAATTCGTTCCTACACATCGGTTACTCGAATATTAATAATTTCCTATTTTCTGTATGTGTGTGTGTGCGTGTGTATGTGTGGGTTAACACGTCTGCTTTAGTTTTGAAATTTTTATCATTTCAGAATTCTTACTGCTAATTTTTACTTTTTGATTTCATATTTAGTCATTGTAATTTTAAGAACATACTGAGAAATTAAAATAATGGAAAAGAAGTGTTTGAATTTATTCGTAATTTCAGAATATTTAAAAAAAAATTAGGTTGTACGTGCTGATTTAATTATATTAGCTAACAAGTAAGCTTAATAAAACAACTGCTCAATTTATCATAAAATAAAAAATACAAATGAAATGGAAAATTTTTCACCATAATAGTAAAAAAAATTCTAAATTCAAATAATGACATAATAGGGTTTCATTAAAAGTCCTGTTTCATTTTATACGAATAAAAAATATGAAGTGAATTGTGTCACTTAGAAACAATATTTATAATAAAACTCAATTTTATACTATTTTTAACTAGAATCGTAATAAAACCTGCAACTTTATAAATAATTAATGCCTTTAGTCGGGAACGTTAAGATGAGAAATTAAATTTACAACTATTAAAAATTCTACGGCATACATACATATATATACCATTTTGTTAATTCGACAAACTTGAAGACTTGGAAAGTCATAAAAAAACTTGTGAAGAAACTCGCGTAAACCAGAAAAATTCAACGATTGGCACTAGAGTTTTATATATTCTTAAATTTTATTTTCTTGCGGCTGACATTTTTACCTTAAATACTCTTTCTTTTATTTCCCTTGTGCATTATTCTTTGCTGTTTTTCTCAATGGACTTCTTGTCAACTTTACTCTGTCATTCAACTACCTTAACATTACGTTTTCATATTAATGATATGTTATATAATATATATATATATATATATATATATATATATATATATATATATATATGTAATATGAATAAAACAATTAATTTTATTTTAATTCATTAAAATACAATTAACTTTATCCTAGAAAACGGTTTTCTTCTTCAAAGGAAGATGATTTTTTTATTTTTTAAATTAGCTAATTTTATCAAGGAATATTACACTACTTATCGCTTTTTCCTTTTTCAAATAGTCAATGCAAGTGTGCACGTGAAAATTTAGAAAAGCTATAAATTTTCCTGCTGATTTCGAAGTCTATGCTTTCTTTAGAGCTCATTGAGTTATATAAATTCACTGTTTCAGTTGTTCATTCGTTTCGAAACTGTAAAGGTGTATCCACGTTTCATCCATAGTTTCATCCACAATTCCTAATCTGTATAGAAATTCATCTATTTTAGTATGAATAAGTCTTACAAGAAATCAGGACATTGTCTTTACTTTTAGTAAAAATCTTCTAGAGCTGTTGCAGATACAGGGTGGATGTATCGTATGAACTGTAACAAACTCAACTTTTATTGCTTTTAGTATTAAGACTCTTAAACAAAAATGACAAATAACCTCTCCAGACTTATTTTTTTACATTTTTTTTTTCAACAAGTAGAAGAGCTTATTGATTTGTTTGAAGACCTATTGATCTCTTCTCGTTTTTAATCGAATTTTATGTATCGACACAGAAATTCCATATTTTTGTGCAGAAAATAGATTGTTGTCGCTCAAACTAGTAAAATCTGTTACGTTTCAAATCATCATCGCATAACTTCAATGACTCTATATCAAAGTACAATTATAATCCTCTTTCTACTTTAATTCGAAACCCGCTGAATATCACGTGACAATTGAAATGCACAGGAATAGATATATATTTCTATCCTAGTTTCCGTGCTCTTCCGCCTTCTCGCACAGTTCCCTTCCTCTCGTTTCCATCAGGTCTAGTCATCAGTGTAGCGGTAATTAACATCGAGTTGAGTTCCTGTCGACAAGAGGTCGGAAGAGAAGGTGGAAGAAGGGGTTTACGAAGGAATATGTAGTATCACGATACGACACACACACACACACACACACACACATATATATATATATATATATATATATATATATATATATATATATCTTCATCGTTGCAAAATCGATTGGAATTGCGATTCTCCTGCGCTATTTGGAAATATTCGCTCACGCATGCGCTGTACAATCAATCGAATTTTGAACTACGTATTTGGAATTCTTGCCGAGTTTAATGTAATAATATAAGTATTTTGTTTTGTTACTTTTGTGCATACGATTATTCGTATTTTTTCATATTCTGGTGATAGTGAAACTTTTCCCTTCTTTTCAAATCAGAAATAAACTTAATATCGTTAAATCATAAGCAAAAATACACGTATTTGATTATATGGCAGCTTTGAAAAATATCATAATAGTTCATTTTCTATTTGACTTATAAATGCTATCTAGATATTGAATTCCAAGATTCATATATTAATTTAATATTTAAATAGCACAATAGTTTCCATCCAATTCATAAAACATACAGTCAAGGAAGAGACTAATATACGTTTTGTTCCAAAATCCTGCAAATTCCGACTATTTCTTTCAAGTACCCTCCTTCGCTGCTTTTTTGCGCATTCAATAGAGCAGCCGGTGCCAGACGTCCCGTAGAAGGGGACGAGAAAGACAGGAAGAATTTTTAATTTAACACATAAATTACATCAGCTATGTTTAATAAAGGTCGGCGTGCATCGCATACCAGATTTTCTTTTCGTTCGGAACGAATAAATGCTTTCAAGAAAAGAAAGAAGGGCCTCAGCCTCGTCCGACTTCCTCCCTCCACCCTCGAAAGCTCGCAAGAACTTCGCATTCAAGCTGTCGAGCTTCATAACGCATTTTGCGTGATATGAACGATATTCGTGAAATTCGCTGGACTCATATTTACCGAGATATCAGAAAATATCGCAAAATAAAGTATCTCGGTTTCCATATTTTCTTCTGCAATCTTGAACGCTTATTCTCTGATATGAAGAAAGTCTAGTCTGATGAGGTATACTATTTATGGGTGCAGAAATATAATTTAGTATTGAATTTTTGTCTTCTTCTGCATTTAGCAGTAGATAAGGCAGGTAAACATATTTTTTCGATAAATGTCACTCAAATATATAATAAAAATTACAAATCGAATTCAAAATAGAAAATTTTCTTCTAAATTCCTACGAAAAATAAAAAATCTTTTTCCAAATTACTCAATTTAAGTAAATCCCTATATATATATATAATACTAAATATAGTTACAATTACATATTATTCATATAAATTAGTCTGATAGCAGTAATTTCTATGTTTGCACGTAAATATAACAAAAAATATAAATCTACCAGTCACTTTGAATAATGTTAAGGCAAGTTTTCTTTCCTCAACGCTTCTATTCCATCTAATCCAAATCGCATCGGTCTCTTTAGCCACGAAGCTTCCGGGAAGAAGGCATAATGCAGTGCTTTGTTTGCTCCGTCGGCATTTGTCTTGCAGGTGCGCGAGCAACTCCAGAAGAAGCGTGTCGGTGGAGGAGGAAGTAGGGGAGGAGGAGAAGAGATATCTTGACTAAAATTAACGAACTACCGGCAGCGATAAATTCACAAGGGCCAGCGAGCGGGCAAGCGAGCCATTGGGTCGCAGGTGCTGGGTGAGAGAAGCAGACAGAGAGGGAGAGTCATCCCTCTTCTGGAGCGCAGATAGGTCTCTGATACCGGTTATTCGACCAAACGCAGGAAAAATCCTTGGGGGCGTCTAAATATATTGAGCGAAGTCGAACAGTCTTCTGTGTGAATTCGCAGTGGTATGTGTGAAATTGCCTGGCGGTTAGAAATTCGATCCTTTTGATTGTTTCATATTTTATGTAGAAATTTTTATATGGATAATACAACTGATTGTGTAATTAGTGGTGGATCTAGAAAAGGGGCGGGGAACCGCACCCATCTGAAGCAAAAGAAAGACTGAAATGTTCTACAAACATATAAATACACTGTGAAAAAATTATAATATTTTCAATGAATCGTTAGAAGGCTTTCATATCTAACTGAAAACGATAATGTGGTATCATTTATAGAGTCTGTTGGAAGCTCGATGGATTAAATTTTATGATGAATTTAAACGTTTATTTAATAATATAATAGAAAATCTTAATTCGATATAGACTTCACAAGATATTCAAATTGTTGCAAATGTCAAAATATTGCGATTATCTCTTGGCGATGTTAAATTTAGTAATCCTTGCTTCTCTATCAAATTTTGTTAGTCGTATTATTTCGCTAATTTTGTCTTTTTAATAATACCAGATTAATCTTAAAGCTACGCAGAAACTTTAGAGGAAACTTTAAGAGTACTAGAAGGAAAACGCGAAAAATTGACAGATATATTTTTAGTATTTATGACGTGACTGGAGAAGATTTGGACTTCAAAACTAAGATTCTCCGAATAACTGACAGAGAAGAGATTCGCCCAAATTAATCATACTCACATCCTGCAACATGTTGGAGTCAATTTGTTTTTAATACAACTCTAGATCGTCTATTTGAAAACTTAAAATTTTATTGGTCTAAACAATCATATCCTTTGGTTTATTAATTTGGCTTTCCTGATTGGATCATAGATAATTTTTTCAAAACTGTAGCTTCACATCTTCTGTATAAATAATCCAGTTCTTTTAATGAACCACTACTTTTATAAATAGGAAGTTGACATTGTTAAATTAGAGCTGAGGAAACAATGGAGAAGAGAAAATTATGTCATATGCAAGTCCGTTAATTTACTTCTCCAATTTGATTGAGATGGGTAGATAACTACACATCTTCTTCTGACAATTTTAATAACACTACTTTATTAACTTCTCTAAGAGCCGAAAAAATATTTTCTACATTCAAAAGACTGAGAAGTTTTGGATCGAACGCTAGTGAAGATAGATTTACAGTCTTAACATTATTGAAACTGGACATTATATGATAAAAAATAAGATATAAATGTATTAATCGATTGTCGAAAACTGCTTATAAACTAGATGCTGCTATATAGAACTGCTATAAACTAAAATTTATATTCTAACGCGTATATCTTTTATTTTGGTGTAATCCGACTAATATAGAATATACAATGTTTATATAACGCGATATTCGGAAGGTAACATCCCTCGTTCCTTTCCTACAGGTCACACCTAAATTTACTTTTCTTTGTAACGCTAAATATTTGGATTTTATTGGTAATACATTTACATACAATAATAACAGACCAGCAGACCAATTGCGATTCTCTATTCATTAAAACTGAGAAATGATAATTACAAATAATAAATAAATTTAATAAAGGCTTGTAATTGAAATAAATAGAGTAAAAAATAAGAATTCAATGATTGTCATATGAAATGGAATTATATTTAATAATTAGAATTATATTTAATAAAATTATATTTGCCAATATGTCGAGCATCGAAGAATATCCTTATCAAGGGACAATTTAAAAACATTTTGTATATAAAAATTTAGATGACTAATAAAACATATAGTAATGAACATAGAATTAATCTCTTTAAAAGTATATAACTGTTGACAAGAGCCTGTGTCAAAATATGAAATTGGAATACATTATCTTCTTCGAATTTCTAAACCTTTCAGGAAAAATAAAATTATTCCATTCGCTTAGTGACGATCATTGGATTTTTCTAATTTACTGCCTTCCATTAGAAATAATATCTGTGAAAATTATCATTCATACATTTTATTTCTTAAGTCTTATATATTGAATAATATCATTGTACATACTAACGTCTTTAATTAACAAAATATATATTTAGTCGGATATATGTCGCAAGTCAGCATTTATCATATAACAAATTTATAAATAAGTGGCCTAAATTTTTATTTGAAATTTACTCTACTCGGGACACGAGTGAATTTCATAACCTGGAAGCTTTATACTATCCAGCGGAGCTAGCGTATAGATTCTAATCTATAATCGTTAAAATTACTTTTTTAACAAGTAACTTTTTGTCTCTTTAAACTTTTCTCTAAGATTTATATCTTTACTTCTGCACTTTAACGTGTATCATATTTTTTTTGTGGAAAAAATTCAGTGTCTCGTATGTGAATTATAATTAATTTAAATATGCGATTAAAATTACAGAAAATTACATTCATAAGCTCTTTGATGTTTATTATTTGCATAAAGAACGTAGACTGTTGGCATCTGAATATATCTTTAGCTCGTGCGAAAATACAAATTTTCCATGCATTTATAATCATTGTACACCGAAAAGAATATTCAAATCCGATTAGACGAAGACCCAAAGACTGGTTTCCCGTCATTTCGGCCCATCCATTTCGATTTCTCGGACACGTCTTCATTTTTTTCCTGGCAATTTACACCGTGGAACGGAATAAATAACTAGCGGGACGGAAGTCGCGAGATACAGACAGCGGGACACAAAAAGGTGGAAGAGTCGCGCAGAGGAGGCCGGCATCGGCGATAGAAGGGGTATGGAGGCGGTCAGCGGATAGCGCGGCCGCGCACGTATATACCACGTATATACACACGACTCGCGCGCACCTCCATAAAGAATTCAGCCGACCCCTGGGTCAGCGGCGCAGCTGCTGCCGTGCTATCGCTACCGCAGCGGGGGCAGCGAAAAGAGGGAGCGGCCATCGCGCTTGCCCAGCGCGTCTAATGCCCGACCCCGCCCGGCTCCGTAATGGAGACGGACGCGCGAGCCGCCCGCGGGTTTTCTCGGGCGCGCTTCGTTTTTGAACGCACTTGGGCGAATGATCTTTTTGGCTCATCGCGATGGGAGGGGGAGCGGGGGCGAAAAAGGGGAGAAAATCGCATCGTTCTACTTTGTATATTGAGTATTATTTTTTATTTATTGTATTTCTTATTTATTTGATTTTAAATTTTAAATTTATTATTATTTTTCATTTTTAATTACAATTACAATGCTGGCTTATTAGCGTGGAAATTCACCTGCTGGACAAAGATTCTGTGCTGACGAAATGAGATCACAGAAAATTTTTGGTTAAATGAAGTAATTGTAATTTCATAAAAGTAAAATTTTGAAAATGCGACTTTACAAATACGTGTAAAAATATTATCTTTCTATGTTGTTAGATAAGGCTTCAAGGTAAATTCAAAATAATTATTAAACTTTCTCTTTCAAAGTAATCAAAATTATACCGAAGTTCGAAATACGTAAATCTTTTTCTAATCAAGAAAGATAGACATAGCTTATAGATAATAATCAAAAGTTAATTGAATATTAGTTTTCAAATACTAAATAAAGCAAATAAATATACACAATGTATGTTTCTATTATTTCGAACCTCTTGAATTTTTAATTACGTTAATTTTAAGTATTCGAAGGTTAAAAAAACTTTATTAACTTATCTCAAAGAAGAAATGATTTTATTTTATATGAATTATTCCTCATTTACTATTACAAAGGTTAAGAATATTATTCTATTTTGACATTCTACCTTTTAATTGAGTTATATTGACTGATTTTATCGGCATCGAAGACTATAGATAGAATATATCATTGACTAAACTGATTTTTAGATTTGTGATAATCAAAAAATTCTCGTACTTAATGTAAATTCACTTGGCCTTTCCAGTTTTCCTGCTTCCAATATGAAAAAACTGAGCGATATGATATCTGAACTTACTCAATTCATAGCAACAATCCTTTAGTTTATTTAATTACTTTTTATACTTGGAGATAGAAAATCAGTAAGACATAACCATTTATTGCATTCGACTTTTATGATTGCAACACATATCTGCCATTGTATAACAATATTAGTTTCGCGGTGTTCACTAACGAATATCCTCACCATCGCTGTGTATTTTCGTCACCATGGATGAACCCACCGTCTTCGCTAATCCCTATTAGACCCTCGCCAGTTTCACGAAGTGGGCGAACCGTTTGTCACGTTGTTAATATTTGACTTCCTGCGGATGTCGGCTAGACACAGCATCCATTAATACTCTTTATTTATTGGAAATCGCTACTTGTTATTCACTGTATTGATATTTTTCATTTGCCGAAGGCATTATTTCCATTTAACGAACTCGTCCATTTTCTCGCCCATTTCCTCGATTAACCCCGGATACTTTTATAACTTCCTCCTTTTTCTCATCCTTATCCTGATAGGTGGCCGTATATCCCGCTAATTATTAACTCAGTAATTCTCGACGGTGCTGTCGGATTGGTAATACGTTCGATTGAAAAATTTCTCGATCGCATCGCAATATTAATCTCCGGACTGTCCCCGGCAGAAAAGTGGATGGGTCGTATAAACTGATACCACGAACTGCTCGTGCTCGCGTTTGACGGGGGAGGAGGGAGGGTTCTGCCCCGGCTATTTCAATATACTGAAGCGAGCGAGTCGAATGCGAAGCGCGCCTTCGCGTCTGATCGACTCTCCTTCCATTGTTATATCGCGAGTTTGCAATTTGTTCTGGAATTTTCATCGAGATTTTGGAATGCCGAAAGATAATCTTTCAACTGAATACAGTGAAATTTTATTGAACGAATAGATAAAGATTTGTTGTTAACGTAGAACTTGAGTGAGATCTTTAGATTAAATAAGTGGAATTTTACTCATTAACCTTATTGTGGATGCCCAGTCTCTTCCAAGAATAATGAATGTATTACGTTCTCAATAATCGAAATTACTAAATCATTATAAGAAAATTGCTGTAATTACTCTAGTAGTGACTATTTTATTTATTAGTTGTTTAATCTATCAAAGCATTAATGTTTAGAAAAAGACATACCATTGGTCTATATTGAAAATTGTAATTATGAATAACGAATTTCAATGTCCTGTAGGCATTAAAATCATTCATATATGAGTGCGTCTTTTGTTTCAATGCGTATAATTTATATAACCTTTATTTAAACGTTCTATATATATGTAAATTTAAGTCATAATAATCCTGTATTTAACAATTGAGATAAAAAATATAAATTAATAAATATTTTTTTATTGGTCTTACAGTTAATAATTTGTATTTGTATATGTTAATAATTTGTATATTTTTTTATTAATTTGTATATGAGCAGTCGACATAAGTACAATTAAATTGTTATAAAAAATATATTAAATTTGTTTATAGAATTATAAGAAAAGATTTGTTATTCCAACCTATAATTGTTAAAACCCGTTTGTTTACATGGTGATCTGAAGTAAAAGATCATTATAAATCAATCTTAAAATGTCAGATATTTGCCATATGCGAAATTTCTCGAGCGTTGAGAAATAAAATAAAACAAACGAAAATGCTTAATTCAATGAATTGAAATGTAAACAAATATTTGAATTGGAATAAACAAATAAAAAGTTAGCTGCTAAAAAAATTTGATTTTTAATACTGGATCTTTTAACGTTTATAATATTAAGTTTTTCTTTGACGTTTGAAATTGGTTTCGGAAGTAACAAAAGGTAGAATAACCCACAAACAGATGCACACACGCACAGTAGAAAATTCAAATTCAAATTCCGAATCACACTGTGGGACAAATACCCAAAAATTAACACAAATGCTTAATTAAGTAATCCCTTTCCTATTAAAAAAAAAAAACTCTATCTTATACTAAGCTCTATAAAATCCAAAGCGGCGCAATATAGAGCAGCCTGAGTTATTCAAGAATCGCGGGCGAATACCAAAATCCCAAGAATTTCCTCGGCGAATTTCGTCGCGCGTATTGTGCACGAAATCTACGACTTCTTACATTAATAATTCATTGTGTGCGTATATATATATATATATATATATATATATATATATATATATACATGTATAATTCGGAAGAAGAACCTCCACCCTTCCACTCGCAACGAGATCACCGCGAGCATCTTTGATAAGCCCGTTTTGCAGCGCAGTTTCGAATTTGTACGTACAATTATGCAAACGCCCGCGTTGCGGACTTTCCCGCGTTTCCCTCCCTCCGAGCATTGCGTTAAGTCGTAAGTTTCTTCCGCCGGGCGATTTTCTGATTATATAATCTTTCGCGATTGGAATCGTATTAACACCGAATGGTTTCAGATATTATTCCAGTATTACACCGAAAGAAACAAAGATATAATAAAATGCTGGTGAAAGTACTCACGAATAGCTTATAAAATACAAAAGATTTGAGTGTGCTATCTAAATGCATGAATCGTGAGCATAAGGTGAAAAATATATGTTACTAGCATATATTTGCGAATATTTGAGGTGTTCGCTCTGAGAATTAAGGTAATCATAATTTATAAAAGAAATCTTACTCAGAGCGGACACCGCAATTTTTTCTCTCTGTATACCATAAACTGAGGTTTAATGATGAATGAACGTTGAACAGCCGAAGTATCTATAGGAATATGATTGAAATATTTCATTAGTTTTTGAAAGTGCATCGAATGGAAAGACCTCGTCCTCTTGACTGTTAACTAAACATAACTTAACAATATTTGATCTTCGTATTTTTTGACTAAGAATTGCATTTTTTAAACAATTTATTCGTATTTGAGATAGATTTTCCTTATAATTTAAGCGTAATATCTAATGCAAAATACTTCAAATCCACAAATATATGTAAAGAAAAATTGTTGTCATATTAAATGAGAATACTGGATCAGTAACCCAAAGAACAACTTCTAAAAAATAACTGCTGATTTCATTTTGTAATGATATAAATGCAAATATGTTAAGTATTTTCCTTTTATACGTCAGGAATTTGACAGTTTGCGAAAAATACTTCAACGATAACTCGAATAACACTCCATAAATACAATTCTCAAATCATCGGAAATTTTAAAGCTAAAACACCGAAACGACGACAAGTCTGAAACTTACAAACACCACCTCCATCAATTATATCACATCCAAAATAATTATAAGCTCGAAAATCGTATTTTGCTTTGTAATTCGACAATAGCAGATGCAAGAGACTCCGGACGTGCTGGCTAAAAATATTCAATGGATTTAGATGAACAAATATAATAGAGGATATAGATTGTTACAAAATTATTTTTTACTTTTATTCCTGCAATAAACAAAATATGTTCATGAGCTTAAAATTTGATCAGTGGATAGTTTGGGGTGCGTCATTGCACTTTTTTTACCTTACGAGGATGAAAGAATAAATTACCCTGAAAAAGAAGGGCAGAAAGGAAGACCGCGTAATCTCTGTAAATCCAGGTACACGATGTAGAGGAGGATGATTTTACTTTGAAAGATGGTGGTGGCCTCGAGAGAAAAGCTCTCGACTCATTTTTCTCGGTGGAAAATTCTAGAATGATGCATGGACTTATAGCGAGGACGGAATTACTGAAGAGAGGCGCAAAAAAGTTGTAAACATAATTTCAATTATAGTTGCATCGATAATATCAAATCAATGCTCTTCTATACATTTTTCTGTCCATTATTGAATATAATTTGTACGCAAGTTACTTTCAAAATCTTAACAAAAATACAAGAACATCTGACCGAGTAATAAATTAATACGCTAATACAGACGAAAGAAGAATCATTAAATGCTGATTTACTATATTTATACATAATAACGGATATGCACCAATGAACGTTAGGAGCGCTCTTCTGTATTAGTCGCTTTCCAGGCAAAGTCGCGACATCAACCTCTTACGAATTACGAAGACTGACATTCCAATGTCATCCTCCAAAGTGCACAAGCGCGATCGAGTATGGCATCCTCTTTCCTTTTCCCACCTCTGCTTTCAAAGGACACTAAATGGACGAATCGAATTCCCATTCGCGCCGCTTGTGCAGCTCCGATCATTCATCCTTTCTTCGCCCAGAACAGCGTGCAGCTACCGAATGTCGCGTCGCGCCTCTGTCCGGCCACGCGAGCAGTTCGCTCTCGAGGACATCGCCGCGATAGGAGGCGCTCGCCTCTCCCCCCCCCCTCCCCCCATAAACGCGAGCTCGGAAGCAGGTCCATAGGCGCCGCCAGACCCAGCGACGGGCGCGGAGCGGCGAAGTTGCCTTTTAAAATTTATAGCGGCGCGCGAGGCGGCCAGGGCGCGATGCGGGGTGAGCGGCCTTGGCTGAGCGGCCTCGGAAACGCGAGCTCTTCGCCGAGCGCGGCGAGGGGCGAGGATGCTCAATTTCGCAGCGGAGGCAACGCCAGCGCGCACGGCCGAGAGAAGACGGACGGCCCTTTCGAGGATCCCGACGGGGGGCACGAGGTGCGCCCTCGTTAAAATTAATCATGCATTAAGCGCAGGAGGTGGGGAGGGGGGCGGGGGGTAGCGATCTCGTGCCGCCACGGCGAAACGGCTCGGTCGAGGCGATGATTTACTTACGGTTCGTTGGGTTTTGCAGAATTTCCCCGATCCTTATTTGGCGTCTCTTTCGCCCCCCCCCCGTCATCCGATGCGAAATTTCTAGTCTGCCTGCTGGACAAATGCTTTGAAACTATGGCGTATGTTCTATATAGTTTTTCGCGTCAATTGTCGATGTTAGATTTGTTTGACGTTTTATTATTTTTCAGTTTATTATCATACAACGATTGTAATTCTTTACACTATACGCACACATAAACATAATATCTTTAAATAATACTAAAAAAAATTACAACTTTTATTATGCTGTTCTATGCAAAAACTAGTGATACCGGAACTAAAAAGTATAAATAAAAAATTTTGAATAATTGAATTTAAGTTAAAAAATTATACAGAGGACAAACAATCATAACGATCGGATTTTAATTCAATAGAAAAGGCTGTGTCATATTTATTGAGATTCCTGATAATGTTTCTACGATCTGAATATCTAGGATATATTTCAACAAAGGCCAGAAAAGCGATTATTTGACTCCTGACAAATTTTAGAAGAGAATCAAGGGAGGTAAATCCTAGAAGTAGACATTAGCTTACATGCCAGTTTTTTTATTGTACTATAGACCAGCAGAGCCGAAATATGTTATAAAATTGCGACCTTGAAATTGGATCGTTGCAACTCAAACTGATTGGCGGAATTTCAATTAATGTTTCCTATTTTTACGTTGCAACTGAGAGATTTTTCTATAGAGAATAATCTATTTAATTTATTTCGAAAAATACTTTTAAAAAAATCCGTTAATTTATATTTTCTATAACCTGCTACTCGAGACAGAAATTGCTTCGTCCTGTTTGCAATATTCATGCGACTGTGGAATAAGGAACCGAGTCAACAAAAGGTTCCACCGCAATTGTCGCATTAATCCCACTGCGATAATTCTTCGTTTCCCGACTTCCTTCGCCCCTGACAGCTTGAAATTTGAACAAACAGGCCCACCCCCCCCCGCAAGCTGAGCATTATCTTCTTACAACTTATACAGTCGTCTCCGCGCCTCGCGCCTTCCGACGTAAAAAATTTGCAACCATCCCCATCTCTCCTCCCCACCCCCCGCCGCCGCATCGCATGTATACGAGCGCTACCGCACATACATCCTAATTTTACAGGGGACGACGCGTGGGGCGCGGAGCTCTCGGCAGGCGCGGCACGTCGGGCCCGTCTTTCGGCGGAAGCTCGCGCCCTCGCGGGGCTCGCGTGCGAGATTCCGCATTTTAACCGGGGATGCGCGTTAAAGCGTCGCGGGGAAAATAAAAAGACTCGCCACGCTCGCGTGGCTTGCTATCGCGCAATCGTCGCCTCCCGTGCATTTCCCGGTAACTAATGCCGGGGGGAGGGGAGGAGGCGTGTGCCGCGCGGGGTATTCGCGCCCGCCCCCTCCCCGCTCCGCACCGTGGCGAGCTCAAATTACGCAGCGACTGTCGCGCTCGCTGGCTGGGGAAGCGCTTGTGGCAGAGAGGCTTCTTTCTTTATCGCCTCGGGTAGGCGCGCACCTGTCACGCGAGATGCCCGCGAGCCCTTTGAGGCGGGAAGCTTTTCGAACTGTCGGGGGCCAACGATTTCCATTCGGAAGTTCGTGTTTGGTCAAAAATTAAGAGGGTTGGAGATGAAGACCTCGGACGTGAAACAGGATATCGTTCGAGAAAGAGGAAGATCGATAGGAATGAAAGAAATGAAGGCTTGCACGTCCAATTTATGTTGAATCTGTGTGCCTAAAATTTTTTAATTTGTAACAAATTAAGTTAAATAGACATAGGAATCGACGCGCAGGTACGAGATATCATATCGCTACGTATAAGAGCCTTCTTCCTTCGTTTCTTCTGGTTCTTTCAATTTTTGTATTTTTTTTTTTTTTTATTAACTTTATTTTCAGTCGCATCAACAATAGAGTCATTAGCGACTTCGTAGGTGAAAATTCAGAAGGTTAAAATGAAACGATATAGGTTACAAAAAAAATATAACCAAAAATTAGGAAACGTATGTCTAAATCGGAATCTAAAAAATTAAAAATTATACAATGACGTTAATACTGAACCAATAGAATATCAGAAAACTGCTTTGAGAAGAGCATCTAAATTATCTGTATTAGCATTTAATATAACAAAGTGCAATTATAACCTATTTCTTATAGCCTAAAAATTTTTATAATCTTTCGAATCGCCATTTCTGATCTTACTCCACATCGCTGGGACACGTAATAAATGAATATAAAAATTTAGTAATTGTAAATGTCATAAAGTGACGTACCGGAGTTGCTGCTCGACGACGACGACTTTGGGTGGCTCCATAATAAACGAGTCCACTCTTTTGTTCACTCTGATGCCGTGATAGGCGACTGTTACGGCCCGATCACTGGCCACGCGCGCCTCATTCGTATCGTTCGCGCTCCGAGCCCGCGCATCCGTTCCAAACGGACGGACGCTATTTTTATTTCTGCTCTCGAGCACCCGATGGCTCTCGATTTTCATGGCGACGATGAAAATAAACCCGATCCGTGTACGACCGCTTGCACTATCTCTCTGTACTTTTTTCTTTTTTTTTCTCTTTTTTTTTTTTAACGTCAATATCGTAGAAGATCGTGCGATATAGATGAATTTAAAACTGGCCTGCCAAAAAAAGAAGTACAATTTCTCAACATGGGCGGAAAAACAAGGGTAGAATAATTTCAGATCACCACCGAGTCCCGCGATTAATCGACGATCCCTCGGTTTTCTTTCTTTTTCGTTCGTCTCCCGCAACTCCTGGTCGGGCCACGGTGCAGCGTCAACTGGAGTCGCACTTCCGGCGCGATCTCTCCTCTATAAACGGCCGTGAACATGCAATTACGTGAACGTTTGGGCGAGTCCCGATGCGTTTATCGCGAACGGCGGAGTTGTCGTCACGCATCGCGCGGATCGTCAATGGAAATCGAGCGCCTCGTCAGTTTTCCCGCTCAGTAACTTGGGCTCGTTGTTTGGCCGACGAGCCGATGCTGAATTTCAGTTTGCGTCGCAAATTCGCGCGATGTTAATGGACTATTTTAAATGTCGTTTGTTTGATTAAAATCATTTACTGATGATGAAAGCGGGCGTGTAGTAATTTTTTGGAATTATACGATTGTACACTGTAATTAAACAAGTCGATTTTTATTGGAAAATTATACGACTTATTCAGATGATAAAAAAATATCAAATTGTAAAAGAGTACGGAATAAAAAGAATGGACGTTATGTGGATTCTTATTTCATAAATTTCTAAAATAAAATTTTAAATTGTAAAGGAATAGCAATATTATATATAGAAAGTTCTAACTGTATACGTCAGTGATGAAAATAACTTTTAAAGATTGACTATCAAGTTTGTTTCATTTGGCATACTCAAAATTCGAGTTTTTACGAGTGCAAACTTACACATTTTATTCTCGAATAACTTTTGCGAGTTATTTTGACCTTTAACATGAAACCACATATCTTACTTGAAGATATTCCTAAAAGTTTTCGTACTTTCAGAATCTTATTTGTAAACTAAGATTTCTCATAGAAAGCACGCTGACCCTGACAGTCATCCGTGTTTACTAGATAAATTTTATTTCCATATTTTTTTTGAAAATAGATCATTTTTAAATTTTTTAGATTTCTATTTTCAATGGTAAACTTGATTTCAAAATCAATTGTAACTAGAGGTAAGCCTAGATTTTTCGAGCATCAAAAATTAAAAAAATTATTCACAATAGTAACGAATACTATAGAAAGATATTTATTTTACACGAAGGAGTTTGACTTTGCTCGAACAAAAACCTCGAAAGCCAAACTCTAGAGTCTTAGAGTAGCTCGAAATTTTATATTTGTATTGACTAGTTTTTTCTCGAAATTTGAATCCGTGAAAGTATGTAGTTCTAATCCCTTGTAAAATATTTCTCTGTGTAATCAGTAATTGCTACAATAAAATATGGATTAAATAATGAAATGTTACTGAAATACCAGCGAAATTTTAACTATCTTCTATCAATGAGGCAATGTTCCTAAATTAAAATTTAGACTGTTTATCATATTCTAATAAGGAATAATCATATAAAGACTAAAACAAAACAAAGAAAATAACCAAAAAAGTATCTGCACGTGTGTGAAATGTCTATCAAACAAAGCGAGCGCCCGAGACTGTATATAAGGCTTGGCTGTCGACACACGAATATCGTGATGTTGACGAAGACGAATAAGAGGAGGCCCTCGGCTCGACAAAAAAGACCATTGTCTTTCTTTGCCGCGTACAACCCCTTTCCATATCTCAGTCTGCGACAAAGCGCCAGCTCGTACATATATATATATATATATATATATATATATCCGGCTCGCTCTCTGCACTCTCTCGGGGATACCCGGCGCCGGGGGGGAAGGGGGCGCGCCTCGCATCTCGGGAATTTTTTTAAGCGCTCGCGAGACGGCGAGACGCGAAAGGGGGTTTTCGACGCGCACGCACAGCGATAAGTTTCGCGTATTATTATATGTGTCTACGCGCTCGCAGACGCGAGAGAGTTGCCGATTCTCGCGAGGGCGGCGGGGAGATCGCCGGGGGAGTCGGGTTTATAAAGAGGCACGAACGTCGCTCCTTTGCGCGGGGAACGCGAGCGATTGAAATGCCGCGCGCGTGCGCGCCCTTTACATCTACCGAGAGGTTTGAATTGCGCCAGGGACAGGCGGCGCGTTGCAGCGCAGCCGTGCAGAGGCTGCAAGGTCGATCGTCCGCGATAGAACGGTGTAGGGCACTTTTGTCGGAGTCGCCGATGAGTACAGGACACTTTATCACGATCGTATGGTCTACTTGGCCTGCAAGCTGTTTATTTACTGTTCTAGCCGTGTTGGACGATCGCTCAAAGCAGCTTTCATTCGTGTAACATTCGCAATTCATTAGCTTTTTCATCAGATGCCCGACGCTATTACGGAGCCGTAGTGCACTTCTTGAGCGAAGCGTGATAATTGATAATCTAAGTTTTAATTGTAGATTGCGTTGCGTCGGTCCTGGCAAATCAAGGGAATTCGAAACTTCTGTATAGGCTAATTTACCATATTATCGCGATCCATAATACTGTCAATTTAACATGTATTTGTAACTATAGACCTTATATATAACTTTGCACAGATCGATTAATATCACTGACAACTTTGTAATTTTCAACCAATATAGTTCATTTATTCTGCCAAATATGATTACTGAAATTCACGGATAAATACTGTGAATTACAATTTTTTTATTTAATAATCTGGAAAAATTGGTTGGAAGTACAAGTAACGAAACCAGTTGCTTCGATTGGCATTCCATTATTTGTCCGTATAAAACAATAATTTTTATAAGAAGAAAATTATGAGTAACGACGTAATAATTCTGATGTAAAGCTTTTTGCTCTAACATTTTTCTGTTCGTATTTTTACTTTGATTTTGCATAGTTCTAGAGATATAACAAAACACTAAGTTTTGTTTATTTAATCCTAAAAACTTTTTTTTGTGATAAGTTTTATGTTAGAAGAATCGTCTACAGATAAATACAGATATTATAAAATTAATAAAAACGATTGAATAATACTAAACTTGTACGAGCACATACGAACAACGTTTATATATATATATATATATATATATATATATATATATATATATATATATTTGTACTTATAGAAAAAGAGGATCGAAGAAGATGAAATTGAATTGAATACAGCGTAGATTCAATTTAGAATTCGACGTGCATTGAATAAATTTACACATTCATATTCATCTACGTATAAAGAATGAATTCAAAATATATAATACATATTATAACAATATAACAAGAATTCTGCATATTGAGTAATTTTATTCACAAAATTAGCTTCTCATAATTTCGATCCTGATAATAGACATTATATAATAGGTGACCGAGCGTAATTCACAGTTGAGACTATTTCGCCCAACTTCATTGTCATTTATCAAATGCATGTTAAACTCTGCACCGGAATACTTGTCTCGAGCTACAAATCCTAGTAAATCCACGCGAGATTCTCTCAACGCGCGCGAAAATACAGTCAGCCACATTATCTACAAGGGTAAGGGGGAGGGGGGTCCAACGATCAGATAAATTTCCCACTTGTACGGATGAAATTTATGAACCTACGATTCTGAAGCGATATTTCTTGCCGGGATTTACAAATTCCCAAATGGCACGAATGGCCATTATCGATTCGTCAACCGTAAATATCGACTACCCAATGAGCTTGGTTCAACTTAATGCAACACCTGC
Organism: Sycobia sp. Sy_11; assembly: GCA_018907035.1. Lineage (NCBI taxonomy): Eukaryota > Metazoa > Arthropoda > Insecta > Hymenoptera > Epichrysomallidae > Sycobia > Sycobia sp. Sy_11. The sequence goes on along the minus strand of JACCIC010000025.1, from coordinate 4,272,223 downwards.
GAAATAATTCGCATTTATTTTTTCAAGCTATGCGTGACTATACAAATAGCGCTATCGCCTGAAATTTTCACAGTCCGTGCTTTGTATATACACATACTCGCGCGCTAATCCGAGCCTACCTCTCGCCTGACTAATGCGGAATATATTACCATGGGCACAGCCGCATTATATCAAAACTTCGCGAGCGTGGGATAGCGATAGAGGTGGGTGGGGGCCCGGCTTTAGAAAAAATGAGAAAGGGCGAAATTAACCAATAATCATTATCCTACCCTAAACCCAAGCTGTATAAGACATTTTTTTACGTATATACGACATCGTTTCTTCGATGACATTTCATTTTGTCACTTGTAAAAATTGTACAAATGTAAGAAAACAGTTCGAGAGGCTTTTCTTATTCTATATTCAAACTGTCAGAAATATCAGACTGTCTAGTATTATAATAACGGGTAAAGATCGTTACTTCGGTGCCTTTTCTCTATTTAATAACTTTTACAGAATTTGGATTAAAGGAAAAAAAAGACAAACTTCCGTCTTATAAAAGAATTAGGATAAAGTGTCCGATACATTTTTATATTATCCAATACTCGTTAAAAAAGTTACTGCCATAAATTTATCTTAAGAGTAAAATCTCACATCTACATCACCCTAAGTATATTGAATCCAGCCAACGCGCGGAAAGAATCTGTTTCGAGCAAATCAATCGCTCTACCCCTGTTCGTCGTTTTCCCGTATCATCTTCTGAAAGCAACGGACTCAGTCGGTTGTGAGACGCGTGGATTTATTATGGACGCTGCGAGATACACCGTCGCTTCGATATTCGCTAGATATTCGCCGATTCAATGGTTCGTAGATGAGCTCGGATTTTATATATATATATATATATATATATATATATATATATATATATAGGTCTATAGATTGATTGATAGTGAATCAATAGCTATACGGCGACTTGCTCGCGCGGCCTGCTCGGGCTTTCCCGGTAATTGATATTAATTAGTGGCTATGTGCAGAGTAGAAGTCGCCAAGCCCTTCCCACTACCCCTGCCTTTGAAGATCCGTTCCGAGGGATCTGATGGGGATGTACTAATTAGCTATATAGGACTCGGGCGTGTATCCCGTGGCTTACCAGGCGGTCGCAATTTCAATGGGCGCTCTCTTGGTTCCAATTATTAATGCATTATTGTTTTACATAATAGCCAGAACCTTTGCGGGCTTGGTTGTATGCAGAAAAAGCTCCTGCACAATTGAAAACGTGGAATTGACATGGTGGTTTACATTTTTAAAATAGGACGCAGGTTCGAAGTCATTAGCATATGCAACATTATAAGTATTATTTGTTTGAGAAGTTAGAAGAAATTTTCTGTTAATCTACATAGTAAAAAATACAAAAAGTCCTTTATGTACAGTAATTTAGTTAATTTTTGCTAATGCCGATTATTAAATATGATAAATTTGTAACTTGACAAGCGCATCGGTGATCGTTACTGTACCAATAAGCCCAACTGGCACATTAACAATAAAAGCATTCAAAAAAGTAAACGGAAGATGTAATTTTGGAATTTTATACGTGCGATGTCCTAATTTTTCTATTAATCATGAGGCTTTTAAACATACACGCGATACGTACAGGCAGGACAAGGAATCCACTACCACCAACATGTTTCCGTCCACCGTATTTCTTATTTTACCACCGCACAAATGGGGCTCTATACCGTTTTTTTTCCCCCTCGAAAGATCCTTCTCAATTTTATACCCCTAGAAATCGTTCAAGTAGCTTAGATAATAAAACTTTTAAGCGAGACATTTTTTTCGCTGATCTCCTTCAAGTCAACTTTATAATTGTATACTTACGTTCCAAAACGTTCGCTTGATTTATTAAAATAAAAAACAAAAACGAATGGAAATTTAGATCTTCAAATTTGTATTTTGGAAAGCTTTCAATTTAATTCTGGACATTGTCTGAAATTATGGAGAATATTGTTATAACATCTAGATTTGGCAATGACACTTAAAGCAAACAATATTTATTACTAATATATATCGCTTTGTTTTATGCTGTTTTATTCTAGTTTTATTCTCCTGCACTTCATCTACGTGTAGTTAATGGAATTTACTTTTTGAGTCAATCAAATATTCGGAATCTATATCCTTATGCAATACATCTATAAAAACTTATGATTCGTATTTTTACAGTACATCGGATGCTACTGGTTAATCACAACTTACTTGGCAATAATATCGTCTTAAAATATTATATTGTTATAAATTTATTGCACAACTTGTACTTTTTATAGTATATATTTACTCAAAATTATATGCTTTATCGTGCGCAATAAAAAGTTATATTTCCCATACTGTTACACCTGTTTATATTGATTATAAAAGTCCTCTACCAAGGATCAATTTTCATCCGTAGAAGCCTCGATAAATAAATAAATAATTTGAATGATTTGATTAACTCATTTCGAAAATGGGTTAGATACTCCTAGATTTTTCTTTAAATATCATTGTTATCTGAGATGTTTAGTATCAGGAATGTATTATACACTTATACTACATTATTCGCTTTAGGATATTTCGAATTTTTCACGAAAAATCAATAAAGTTTCTGTTAATATCAAAAGAACAGTCGTCGTATTAAAATGTCAAATTCCATAAAAAAAATCATTGAATTGTATATAATAGCGTAGCTTAATAATTTCCTATGATATTTTATTCGACCAATTTTAATAAAAATTAGATTATTTATGAAAAACTATTTTACGGGAGCATCGAACCATTTTCAGATACGCTTTTAATTTTTAAAGAATTCAATCTTCCAGCGCAGACAATCTTCTTTAAATCCTTCTTATTACGCTAAAAGCTCCTTGAATGTACAAAGTGCTTTCTTCCATTTTTCGCGGTAAATTTTCTAAAGTAATATACTCGAAGTTTATTTTATCCTATTTCACGTTCCAATTCTTTGGGATATCGAATGTATTTCGTAAGAATAATTTAGTTTATAATTTATTTACCAAATGTAATTGTACGAGTTTCATTAAATACGTCCGTTTGTGCATGCATAATTAAATCAATTTGCGAACCGAATCGATACAATAGAAATTACGTTAATCATTAAAAGCAACGGAATAATTTAATTCGATCGACTTTATCTTCTATAGTTATTTCATAAATTAAATTCAAAATGCCGACGAGCGACAGGGAGTCGAGGGCAAAAAGATGCTCGATCGAAATTTTTATATTTCATTTCGCTTCGAAAAATCATTCGATTCGATTTCTCGCTTTATCTCGACCTTAAACTGCAGAAGCGACAGCCGACGGATTTTTATTTCACTCTGAATATTTTTGTATCGTCTTGTCTATAGCGAGCATTGGCCTTTTGCATAAAGCGGAAAACCGCGGCGAGCCCCGTTTCTTTACATTCACCGCGAGGCTCGTGCTTATACGATTGCCGTTGAACTTTACGAGTCCCCCTCCGTCTTCATCTTATATATATATATAGAAACGCTCTTCCAGTCGGCTGAGAGGTTTGGAATCCAGGCGTACTTTTTTTTTTTGTCGATGAAATATTCCCGATCTCTCCTAGCGTTTACGTAAAGCGCTTTTACCGATTGTAGTATGAGATTTTAATTTTACACCTTTTATAATTAAAGAGTATTGTGCGAAAATGCTCAGTTTCGATGGACAAGCTCACGTTCAATCATATATTTCCCGGCGGACGAATAGGAATTTTTCTTGGGCTCGGTCGTGCAGAAAGTACTTATTAAAGAAGGACATATCTGTTCTCTTGAGCTTCTTAACTTTTTTAGTACAGCTGTATGCGCTAAAGTAAGCGATAGCCTTTGTGATCATTAATTTTTTAGTAGCCTTAATATTTATTTTAATGCATCGAAACAAGTTTATACGTGAAATTTTTGCAATAAAAAATACGTGAATTGGTGCAATAAAACCTTTAGTCGGTTTAATAACAATGTTAATTTTCTGAACTATAAAATATGATCTTGAAGAAGTACCTAATTTTGTGAAAGCAATATTCAAGTTTTAATTACTTAATTTTGGAGTCAGAATATACTGAAATTCGAATAAATGTATAATACATATACTGTTATCATAAAAAGGTAGATTATCATCTCACAAAACTATTATTATATATTATAGATGGAGTTTTCTGATTTATATGACATTCCTCTCTATGGCAAGTTGAGTTCACATAATCTTTATATGCTCTTGTTTTAATAAGATAAAGCAAACTTCCATTGAATTGAAAATAGTAGTACTTATGCCAACTGTTGTAAACGAAACTAACAAATGTTTTCATCGGTCTTACAGTCGAATAAAATAATCTATTTATAATTAAATAATTAAATAATGACACTCAGTGTCCTTGTTTATAGTCACCCCCGTAGAATCTGATATATATATATATATATATATATATATATATATATATTAAAAATAATTTACATTACTAACAGTAGTATTTCGACTGATTCTTTTTTATATTTCATACTCTATGGGGCGACTATAAACAAGTACAGTCTGACTGTTATAATTTAATTATTTAATTATAAATATATTACTTTATAAGATGTTAAGACCGATGAAAACATTTGTTAGTTTAACATCCATACAAATTTGGAGAATCTGAACAAGGGTGAATTGTGGCAAAAGTGTTATCTTCTCAAGAAAGTTAGAGAATTTTTAGCAGCTTCACAAAGAACTCTATCGAAAGACTAAGGTAATTGCAGTATTAATATTCTGGTTCTGGGAGTAAAAATACGACACTTCAGGACAATTGTATAAACCAATCTCTGAGCAGTTTGTGCGTATATCCCCAGAAATAAGCAGGGACGCTTAATGTTGTCTTAAGATCAATTTAGTTCCTGAGGATGTCAACCGTAGCTATGCGAAACGTCGGGTGCCAAAGGCGAAGTTAAATTTAAGGTGGTGGGGCAGTCACGCGGTCCTTCACTAACATAGAATATAGTATAAAGACTGTAAGACCTATAAAAATGTTTATTAAATTCATTGAGAACAGTCGACATAAGTAAAATTTTTAATTTTAAATAATTAATTAAAATCATTACTAACATCCAAAACAATCCTTAAATTTTGTAATTAGTATTTAAACCAATGGCTTTCGTTGCGTTGTCCTAATTGTCGAAAGAGACACCTGCCGTTTCCCTAAAAACTACGGCCCTGCCAAGCAGCGAACAAAGCACTTCCAATCATCCGAGTTGCCGATCGGATTTACCGGGCAGTGTGGTGGGCGAACTCTTTCGAACGTATCGACTTTAAAACAGCCACAAATCTCGCGGGGACCTAGCGAAAAAACGCTTTCCGGCGAAACTTTTGACGCCATCTCCTTTTCTCGACCGCGCCCAGTCGAACCGTGGGCCGATAATGAAACAAGCGAGTTGAAAGCGCGCACGCGGCCTGATTGGATAATAGCGAGAGGAGCTTAAAATTGTCGAGTCCCTTTCTACGTTCGACCGTATGAGCTTGCCGAGACTAGTCGATGATTTTATTCCGATCTTAGCGTACGATTATAGGAGGATGTCCGTTATTAATGATGAAATCCGAATGTTAAATCGTATTGGGAACGTTACAATAGTTTATAGTAAAAAAATTTTTGCACTGCAGGCCATTCCTTTCGTATATCTTTCGCAGTACTGGTTGGCTGCGCATACGTGGAATCAGTGGTGGGGGAGGGGTTATGACGGATATGACGAGAGAGATGACTGTTTCTCTTTCCTTCTGTCTTGTACGCTTTGAATATTTTTTTTCCTTTTTATGGGAATGGAAGCTACCTGACCCCATTGGAGAATGCGAGGGGAGAAAGAGGAGAGCGCGAAAAATAAGAGAGAAAAAGGCGAGTTCTTATAAGAAACGCGAGGAAATTCCAATGGAGTGCTTAAGTACTTCCTGAACACAAAAGGGTACAGAGAGACATGTTCAGAAAGGAGTTATCCGTTTTTTATTTTTTTTCTATTGTTTTTTTTTTGGAAACACCTGCTTTTACAGATTTGTTGTCATGATAAATTGAGCTTTTATAGCAGTTTCAGGTCAAAATATTATATTCGTCATTTATTTTACAATTTAATGGTTTCATTATATCAAAATATCGATATATGAATTAGAATTCAAGCGACGAAATAATTCACTTTTCAATCCATTTAATAGGGTTGCAGATATTAATAGATATTCAGTTTTTGTTGTTTAAGATTCAAGTTAAGCTTCTTTTTTTACATAGAAATTGAATTACTCTGAACTTGATTGAAACTGAAAAGGATACAGCTATTCCATATTCGAAATTTGATTTTATTATATTATAGCATTAAATCTTTTAAACTATTATGTAGAATTCATCTCAGTTGAATACGTTAATTAATTATCATCAAAATGCTGTATGTTACGTTGAGTAACAAAAGAATAATAGGCTTATTTTAGGAATGAAATCTCATTACGTGCTATTAAATATTACAGACTGCATATCGCAAATATTGGACAATGAAAATAGAATTCTATTAAATAACGATTTACGTTCCACAATAAGAGCCGTCGACTTAATACTGTTATCCCATTTTAGGAAATCTCTAGTTTCCTATCAAAGTCCATTAAATTGGCGTTTTACGAACAATTCCATCTCGCCTTAATTCAAGTTTAAAAAATCTCAAATGTAATAGAAATCTCGATAAGGAAAAGCTGAGAAGAGAAGGATTTGTATGAAAGATATATATTACTTGGATGTAATACACACATATATATAGATAATTGTGTTTGATTGAGATATTTAGGCCATTTACATCGGTACATTTAGAAGTAACGAAAATTTGATTAAGTTAACTTCTTGTTTAGCCCACAGACTAGCTGGAGCAGACACCCCATTACCAATACATTTTTATGCATCGTAATGGAAAGTAGGTTGAGTGAAATCATATTTATATAAGCGATAAAAAAAACCTTTGTATCCTGAAATTTTGCCGGTAAATTCTTATATTTTATTTAGAGAAAGAAATCGATATGTGAACGTACTTTTTTCTTTTAAGATTTTAGCTTTTATATGTGGGTTTTTGCGGTACCAATTTACTACTATAACCTTTAATTTTGATATGTAATTGTTTCGGTATTATATTGAATGATCCACAAGTTCATTATTAAGAAATAATTATTTTAATATAATAATTAAAAAGAATTATTGTTCTTTTACAACTGATATCCAGATGGCATATGCAATTTCGAAAAGCACCCCCTCCCTGACGAATTTTCTATTCTTAAATATAAGCACCAATCCAAAAAGCCTTTTTTGCCATTTTTATGCGTTATTTATACAATTTTGTTCAAAATACCATTAGCTATTTAACATTTCATTGTTAGCATTCACGTTGAACTAAAGATACTCTCAGCAAAAGGATAAATTTTTGAAATGTTTGAATTTGCTAAATTTTTGAATAGTTCAAGTTTTGTCCAGACATATTTTTTACAACGAAAAAATGCGTAGAAAAAAAATTTATTTTAGGCATATTTACAATATTTTATTGGATTTTTTTTTAAACTTTTTGTTTTTTCTAAGTTAATTTTTTGATGAATTTCTGAATGAAAATTGAATTTCTTCAAAAAGCCACTATAATATGCGTAATTATTATCCCAAAAAACATTATCTTATAGATTATTAGTAAAATGGGGGGGGGGGCTTGGTGTTTTTCGAAAATCTACCCCAAACTGCAATCGTTAAGAATTTCTATGATGATTTTCATCTAGACAGTGAGATAATAATTATAATTTGTTATAAGTCAGTATGACAATAATTTATTAAGTATTTATGTATTATCATTATCTATATTTATATATCGTTATATAGATATTTTATAAATCAATATCAGTATTTTTCTCAGTTATGATCACATAATAATTTAAAAGTTTTCAAAATTTTTATGAATTTCACGAAATAGACTGCATTTTTTTCAAGTATGGATCAAATATTTTATATAATATTTTATCATTATTTAATAATCATTAAATACAATTATCAGGTAGCTGCGTTAAAGGGATCAATACACTAGAGTCCAAGTATTGATGTGTGCGTTGACTGGAAAAAAGTTAAGCTCAGTCACGAGAGTCGAACAATGGCAAACTCACATCAAAGATTGAATGAGTCTACTTGGTGAGCAGCTCCTTTCTAGTTTTTTTTCTCTTCCATTTATTTGCAAATTTTAATTTAGGGCACATTTTCGATTTTCCATTCGATTTCTAATAGTTCACGCGTAGGCAAAGGAAACTATGCCTTATTTTTCCCGTACCAACTACATTTGTGTTTTGTATCCATTGTTCGTTACATTTTACATTTACAGCACAAAATGTAATTCTTTCCTTTCTACTAACGTCGGTCTTTCAGCAATAGAAACATTTCCGTGCTGATTCTACCCGCTTTTTAGGAAAGAATACTCAATCCTTACATATCGAAGAGCTTGCGAATCTCAGACGCCGTGGGCCCGTACTTCCACCTATAGAATTTCCATTTAAAATATTTAAGCCCCAATATTTTAAAAGCAATCTTATCTATTTTCACAAACCAATGTACGAATCTAACAATAAATTTTTACGATCAATTTTACATATTTTCGAAATTATAAACATGGAAAGGAACGACTGATTACAAAATTTGCACAAGCTCGATGATATTTATATTTCCTTTTCGGATTCATACAATTTTTTGTGTATATAATATCTTTGCATCCTAAAACAATTCTTGTTCTAATTTTAATTTAGTACAAGATCAGAACGTACGGTGAAGTTTCCACTATGTATTGTACGTTTTGAAATGCAGATAATTGACATATTGATCATTTACTTATTAACATGTTCTAGATATTCTTCAATTTTGCTATTATACTGTATTACCCTGAAGAAATTATTAGTTTACATTTATGACGTATATTTTAGGCCAATTAATGTTAATTATTGATATGTTTATTGCTTTCATGTGTTTTCAGTAACAATTAAAATTGTGCGCTTGAAAGTGCATGTATCGCGATTAGACTGCGATATATTGTTCTATACCTTTTATTAATTTTCCTGTTTTAAATCGATACTTTACTACTTATAGTTCAAAATTTGTACATGCAATTTCTATTGTTGCGATATAATAGAATTATTAGTAATTATCTAGTAAATAAATTAACTTCTATAGAATAGTTTTCTGTGTTAGATAAATAAATAAATCGATATATCATTAATTAAAATTTCAGTCGTAAACGCGTGCGCCGCATTGATTCCCAAACGTAAATAAATTATTTTGCATATAGAGACCCGGCTCCGAGCAATTCATTTTCAAATTCCAAGCCTGTTAAATAATAGCAAGCCCATACCGTAAAACCCTTTACCTATATCCAATCCCTCAGCCGCGGAATCACTGCGCCCCCCCCCCCCGCCCCAACCCGGCACTGTACCTGCCAATCACAAGGGCTAAATATTAGAGAGCGGGTGTCTCCATAAATATCCCTTCCCTGTCCGCGCGTTCTGTATGTAGCGGGACCGCATGGGCTTCGTCTATATAATATATATATATATATATATATTTATATATCGGCCAGCCAGCGCCAGTGCCTCGTAAAGGGAGAGGCCGTCTAGGCAGCGAGCGAGGCCCTGCTCATTCATCTAATAAAAGCGAGTGCCCGGGCTAATATCTAGTAATATATCGAGGCCCGGGCCTCGCTACGCTCGAGCGAGCTTCGACTGATAAACTCGTTGCCCGCCGCGAATCCTGAATGAAGGATATCGTATGCCCGTGAGCTCCGCGAGCGAGCGATATAAATCGCTGCATAAGTAATGCCCTCGCCGCCGTCCGTTAGCTCGCGTAATTACGAATCGAGCGGACTGATGAGTTTCTGGAATTTCTGCGGTCGTGAAATGGGCGCGGCCGGGATGTGCTACGGGGTCGCGCGATTTGTCAAAGCACGGGCTCCTTGCCGATAATTGAGTAATTATATTCGGGACTGTCGATTGCTGGGTTTGATGAATGAAGCGTGGGATTGCAACGAAGTTGAATAAGTTTGAGTGTGCGGATGGTATCTTGAGCTCGGAGTATTTGAATAAGTCAATATCTTGTTTTGGCAAATGCACAACAAGTCGTGTTTACCTTGATCAATGAGTATGTCAGGATTGAAATTACTAGAACGCGTAATTAATTAATAATAGCAATGTTTAAATGCACAGAAAGGGACTTTTATTTTAGAGCATGTTACTGAATGAAATCTCTGTTATCGGCTCGGATCGATGAAAAATAATCTCTGAAATCGTCTCCGAACGACGTCTGATATTACATCTAATATCATTTCTTACTCTGAAAAATTATTTTTGATATTGTTTCTGGCATAATCTCTGTTCCTTGAAAAATTACTTCTGATATGTTATTCTGATCGATGACTGAGATCGCAATCGATGTAATTTTTAACGATGTAAAATCACCTCTAATCTCGTCTCTGGTATTTTCTCTGATCGATGCAATATCATTTCGGTTATCGTATCAGATCGATCAAAAATAAAAGAAGACGGATTCCGACTTTAATATAGTAATAGGTTTTTATAAATATATCCAATTAAAACACGATTGAAGCGCCTTTACTATTTTTAGTAAATGGACAATTCCAAAAGTCGATTAGTTTGCCGACAGAATAGCTTCATTTCTGCGGCACCGCCAATCTCAAAATTGAAATTGCAATTTGGCCGAATTTTGACCCCCTGTCGGTGTGGCCCATGCCATGACGTCGTCTTATATCGCCTTTAGTGCTTCCTGTTAATTTCCACTCCTTCTTGATCATCTTCAACGGCGCGCGCCAATACAGGCAGCTCGGACGTGAATATAGATGGCAGCGAATTAGCAAAGCTCGCCCGTCGATTCTCGAGCGATGCTCGTCGTTGCGAATTTGCAACGCCTCAAATCATTCCTGAAATGGTCGCAGGGGCCGGAAACTCTTGGACCCGTGCGCGGAAACGAGCGGATTTAGGGTGCGAATGTGTGCCCGAGTGGAATCACGTCGTCCATTGTTGGAGGTCGGATCTCCGCGCCCCTCGTGACGAGGGATCAATGGGGTCACCCGTAATTGTTGCGTGGATGGGAAACAGGGCCGAGACTATCATTAACTCCAAATCCGTCTAGTCCGGCTCGAGCCCCGTTTGATTAATCAACCTCGGTTAACTCTGGATTAATATCATAAATAAGAAGAGAGTATTTTTAATCAAATATTTTGGATCAAAGCTTCTTCTTTATGAAACGGAGGAAAAAATTATTCTTACGTTCTTAGCTGTTCCATTTATTTAGTTGTGATAATTATTTCGACACTAGCGCGTAATACAATGTCTATTTCAAAAAATGAAATAATACGATTCCTGATCCAAGTTTTAACGATAAATATTGCAGCCAAAATTTTTTCATGGAACGATTCTCAGTGAAAGGCTAATCTATGTTATAAATTTCAAATTTTGAAATTTTTAATGTTATCAGTTGGAAGTTGCGATCGTCTCGATTCACAAGATGAGCTGAATATAGACTTATATGTCGATTTACATCATATCTATTTTTATTCCAAAATGTGTCGATAAATTACCACTACGGAATATAGATTTTAAAATAGGAGACAAAATTGTATAATTGAAAGAAGAGTAACATGCAGACATTATTAAGTAAATGAATAACTAAAAAATATGCGGCATAAAATCAAAAATTTTATATTTTAAAATTTAGAGTAATCTATCTCAATAGAAACTGTAGTTTCAATTTCACTAGTTTGATTTGAACATTATCTGATATTCTACCGAAAAGCAAATTCAATTAAAACAAAGCCGTGAAACGTAGAGAAACTAGTGAAAAATATAATATATTTCATAAGCTGAATCAGAAATCCACTCGAGAATCCAATATCTATGCGATCTATCCAATATCTGTGCGGGATTAATAATGCAGCGTCACTAAAAATCCTTCTAAGTAAAAACAGTAAAACAAGAAAGAAGTTTATGGTGCGAAATTATTTTTCGCTAAAAACACATTTTGACACCTGCCACTCTCACTCATTCTTATTCTGAGCGTACTTCCCCAGCACTCGGTCGTAAAATATAAGTCGCCATTTTCTCTTACACCAACGTCCATAGCCCTCTAAGAGCCCCCCCTTTTTCTTCATCGATATCACGCGACGAGGTGAGTGAAAGACGCAGATCGAACGTCAAAGTGAAGCCGGGTATCCTGTACTCTCACAGGGTGCCCGCGCGGCTCTTGCAACGGGCTGCGTGCAGAAATCCCTTTATTCTCCTCGGCTTCGTCTTCCGGAATCAGGCTTTCGCCCTCCTACTCTCCTTCTCTCCGTTTTTCCTCTGGGTATACGGGATCTATCTCTTTCTCTCTACCTTTTTCTCCTATTGTTTCTCCCAATATAAGCTGATTTCTCGAGACAAAAGCCTGAGCTGGGTGCTACTCGCGTCCTTTTTCGCAACACTTTGAGTATTGCGGCTGATCGGGAACTTTTCCTCCCGAATCTCGTATTATGCAATGTTTCTATTTTTCGCCCGCGAGATAAATTTTTCCTACCTCATCGCCGTACCCTCGAAGATATTTTTATCAAGCTTTTTTGCTAAGTTCTATAAGACAACGTTTTTAGCTTAAGCATGGGAGAAAGTAGTTGTGGAACTTTCAGATGGTATTTTACAAATGTTATTTGTTTCATTTTGGATAATGAATTATTTTTAAAACAGTATCAGATAAAAATTGAATTATTTAGAACAGGAGATAGAATAAAAAGTAATTTGTAGAAATAAAATCACCTTTTGAATATCGCCAACAATAATATATACATGTTACAAAATGAAAAGTTCGATAATTTTGCTCACTATTGTAGAACCACATTATAAATAATCAATTCAAAGATAGTTATAATTATATAGATTTATAAATCAACGTCAGTATTAGACGTTACTTCATAAATATTTGACAGCTTAATTAAAGTGAATATGGCTAGAGTTAAAATTATTTAGTGAATTCAGTTTTCATTTTGATTGCAGTATCGATCAATGAAGTTGTATTAAAAATTATCGCAATTAAAATAAAAAGTTTTCCATCGTTATTAACTTATTCACTGGTCGAACAACAGAATTTAGGTTCGTTATTTATATATGTTATTAAAACATCCTACAATTCTACATTATATAAAGTTAGCTAAAACTTAGCGGATGGATTGAATGATAAACGAACGGATAGAATTTATTACATTTTAAATTCACAGAGCCGTTCCTTTAGAAATATAGATTAAGGGAATAATCTCTTACACCGGGCAAACGCAGTAGCCCGCGAATCCTGTAGGATTTGAATTACGAGCGCGCCCCGCTGTAGCGGCAGGAGGGGAGGAGAGAGAAAATTCAAGATCGTAACACGCGACAAACGATGAAGAACTCTTGGATTCTATCAGACAGTCGTAAGCCCGGTCGGTGATAACGATTCACCGGTGGATTTATATATATATATATATATACACGCTTCTCGTAACTCCCTTGATGACTGGCAAAGGGAGATAGAGATAGAGAGATATAGTGATGGAGAGAAAGAGAAGGAGAGAAAATCGGTATATCTATAGGAATAGTGAGGCACAGACCGGGCGTTGCGAACAAAGCCCGATAGCGATGCGAATGTAAACATAAGGATTTGCCGGGGGCGCATTCAATTTTATCGCCGCACTAAAATTTCACGAGGATTCGTCCTGTTCCCCCTCCTCACAGCTCTTCTTCCATTTCCGTCAATATTTCGATCGCACCCCACCACACCTCCGTCTCTGGACAAGCGAGATGTTTAAATACTTTCGATTTGGTCAGGACAGATGTAACGAAGTTTGGAGGTTGGACGGGGACCGATAGCCCTTTCTGATGGAAATTTTAAGCTTCGCATTTCAATTTTGTTGATTTTATGGTTCTTGGTTGGGATGAACTTACCTGAGACTCGGCGCGAGAGCTTCTCCTGCAGGGCTTTGGATACTGCAGGTGGATTTCTGAAATAAAAAATTGAAATAAAAGTAAGGTAAAATATCTTTTTCGCTCGATTTTTCTTTATACAATTACAAGTGGTAATGTGAATAATTAAAATCGAGATTTAATTCTCAAATAATTTCAATGATTTTGCGCTCTTTTCATTAGGAATCAAGAGTTGAGGAGTTGAGAATGAAACCCCAAAGAAAAGTTGCGGAAAATTTTTTAATATATTTAAGAAAAGCAGGCACAAACGGTATACCAAAAAATATTCACGTAAATTTAACGTAGGAAAGATAATCAAATCTTTATGGACGCACTTTTAACACTTTAGTCGTTCGCACCATCCGCCCCACGGATTCGTAATGCGAATAGATTTCTATGTCTATGTATTACATCATGCATAAATCTTTTTAGACTTTTTATCCAGCTTCGAAATTGGCCAATCTTACTTCTTCATATTATGACGGCAAATAATGCTCATCAAACGAGGGTAAAACATTAAGACCAGGCACTAAATCGAACGCAAGTGGGGATCGGGGCGTTCGGCCCTTATGCTCGTGTAAGGTAATATATATGCTAGTTTCACCTCTCACTCGCTATCGATCGGCTGTCAAACTACTTCGCATTCTGGCTCCATGATTTTTGTAAATTTTACGTTATATTATAGTGGAATTCATTAGAAATTTTTTTTTTTATAATTATTTATGTAGCAATGATGGAATTAATTTATGCTGTTATACTATACGTAAAAGAACATCATTTCTAGTAGACTGTCGAATCTGAATTTCAATAAAATAATTTATTGTTCTAATTGGTCCTATTTCTATCCAATTATTTACGATAATACTTCCTTTCAATCTTACTTTCTAGTTCGTGTTTAAAGCTCTTTTAAATATGAACATTTATTTATATCATAAGATCTATATTTGTAGTTTTGGATAGAAATGTAATAGCGTAAATAATAAAGAAAATTAAGTTATTCGAAGCTTCTGTGAGGAAACGATCTTAATCGAAAATTTTACAGATTTATTCTGATAACTGATAATAATTTTGGATAATTTATTAGTTCGTATAAACATAACTCTGATCGTCATTTCTGATTTTTATAGAAATATGGACTTCAACATACAACTCAACGAGTAGATGGCTCGATTGTGTCGTAACCTTTCGGAGACATAATGTCATACTTCTTTGATATCAATGAAGAGAATATGGTTCGTTGGGATATGATACATCGACAGTCTCGTTTACGGCGAGAGCGATAAAAGATACACGAGTTTTCGAATAGTCCAAGGCTGTCTATGGCCGGGTTGTCAAAATTTCATAAACCAAGTTGAGCATTGTTTCATTGTCCGTGCTGAAGATCGCTTTCTATATTTTCCTTCTAACGTTCGGTTCGTGTGCAGTTTTCCGGTATTAAACAATAATGTATGATTAAAATTACTAGATTTATGGAACACGATAAACTGACCTGGGCTATTATCCGCGCAAAGACAAAGCAGAGCTGAAGAATCATTATGCCGAACTTAATTATTCTTCGACACTATATTTTCTCCCATGTTTTTCTTACACATTGTGGCGAAGTTTAGAGTACGAGAGCATCTTCTTTTTTAAACCTCATAAATAAGTTAATTAAATAGAAAAATTCGCAGAGGTTCTACGGTATTGTGCCATCTCAAGCGAGCTTTTCCAAATCTCCTCCATCCAGACTTGCCTTTTAAAGCGACACTTTTAACATCCGCCGCAGTCCAATCTTCTTCTTCTTCTTCTTCTACTCATGCGACGACTACCCCACCGTTTTTCCCCGACTGCTCTCGCTTTAATCAGCACCTCCCCAAACGTCTAATTGCCCGGGCGCAGAGACACGGATAAACTGGCAGGCTAGTACATATATATATATATATATATATATATATATATATATAAGAACGAGAGGGTCGGCTCCGCCTGTGTTGGACGCGTGTCCACCTAGACGGGGATGGGACCGTTTTACCCTCCAACACCATGGGTCTTTCGGCGACCGGGTTTGGGAGGGGAGAATAATGCATCTGCGCGTAACCGCCTCCACCCCTCTCCAACGACCGCGAGGGGGGGGGGAATTGTTGTTTCTGCGCTTATATGCCCGGAAAACCTGAGTACTCGAGTTAATTGAAGGGTTTTGCGAGCGTGGACCCCCTGCCCTCTTCCCCCGGAGAGCATCAGTGCCTCTCTCTCTCTCTCTCTCTCTCTCTCTCTTTCTCTATGTGCTCTTGGATATAGAGACTGTAACATTAACTCATATATATATATATATATATATATATATATATATATATATATATATATATATACACACGACCAGTAGCGGTACCAACAGAACCGTGAGTAAAAGGGTGGCTGTATTGCGAAACTGGCCGCTTTTCGTTCTGTCTCGAGCTTTGTGCCTGTCCCTCTCTCTCTCTCTCTCTCTCTCTCTCTCTGTGTGTGTGTGTCTATGCGCGCGCGCGTGTGTGTACGTTGAACACCAGTGAGAGGACTTGGAGCGAATGGAGCGTCTTTCTATCCTTTCTATCCCGGTCGGGCGGCGAGCTCGCGCTGGAAAACCTTTTGTGCCCAGCTAAATTCACGGATGAATATTGCCGGTGTTTTATGAAGCTGGAGCAAAACGAGATCCCGTAGTAAACATTGTATGAGTTTCTCGTTTTATAGCGAGCGCGCCCGTATTGCTTTGTTGGGAAATTTTCGTTTTTTTTTGCGCGTGCGAGATGGGACGCTTGAATTATTTGTCGAGATTATCATACAAAAACTTATGTTTTATACAGACAGCGCGTAGTAATTAATAGCGTAGGTGTTGCGAATATGCATATATGTTATTCTAAAATTGCGCTCAGTCATCGGTAAATTCTTTTAGTTTCTTGCTGGCAATATTAATATTATTGCTATTACTAAATGTATGAATAAGTCCAATTATTTATTTCAATTTAAACGATTTACACAATCTTTTTGTGTACAAATTTTGATAAACTTATACAGGCTAAAAGTCTGCTACCAATTTGAGCTCGAAGAAATCATTGATATGAGTTGAAAATATTATAACTCAAAGAAATTGGATTGCTAATTTAATGTTCACTTAAAATATACGCAGAGCGAAACGATTATTTTGAACCCCGTTTTTCTTGAACGACTATACAGGATATATTATCCAAATACAATACTGAGAATTTCATAATTCTACTGATTATATGAAAATCTTTTAAACGATATATTACAAATGCTATTGCCTCGAAAATTTGAATTGAAGCTACTTAGATAGGGGCTTTACATTAGGAGGTTACATAAGCAAAGTATATATTAAAAGGTATACTTTTATAGTTAGCAAATAGAATACAAGTATAAAGTATGATAATTAGTACAATAGGGTTGTATATACATTCTAATTGATAGAAGCTACTATGAATTGGATGCTTGATATAATACACATGTG
This sequence comes from Sycobia sp. Sy_11, assembly GCA_018907035.1. Classification (NCBI taxonomy): domain Eukaryota; kingdom Metazoa; phylum Arthropoda; class Insecta; order Hymenoptera; family Epichrysomallidae; genus Sycobia; species Sycobia sp. Sy_11. Next base: position 4,254,750 of record JACCIC010000025.1, on the reverse strand, counting down.
TGTTCCCGTGGTATTCTATTGAAGAAAAGAATAATCTGTAAAAATTTCATTCAAATTGCTTACGCAGTTTTTCAAATTTTTAGTACTAAAGAAATAAGCACTGATTATTTATCTAACAATAAGATAAGAATTCAAATTTTTCTAAACTGATAATGACTTGTATATAAAATTCTTTTAAAGTATGTTAGAAAATAACAAGTGTATTGGCTCTTTCGTACAAATTCTAAACAAAAAGTAGAGCGGATATTTACAATATCAATGAGCAAACTTAAGAAGATTATTCTCAATTTTGATTGTTTTCATTAATCATAGAAAATAAATGTAATTCAATCTTTCAAACTACGTAATTCCATATATTAACATTTGAATAGTACCCAGAACGTATGCATACAATTTCACGCCAAACAATGAAAAAGGAGGAAGATTGTTAACATCTTTTCTCTTGCTTTTCAGTACACCCCCCTGCATTTGGCATTCTTTCTTATTAAAAAAAAGCAGAGTATAAAAATTGCAATATCCCCTGCTCTCATTTTCCAGCGGCTCGGTAAACAAAGAGTAAAATAAAGAGCAAATAAGCGAGCCCAATGGCCGCGAATGAGTGCTTTTTCTCTAAATTCAACGGGGATAGCTGCCCGGTCTATCTCTCTCTCTCTCTCGTGGCGGGGGCAGCGTTAAACGAACCATATATACCTCGTTTCGCGTTTCTTTACCCTGCCCCCTCCTCCTCCTCCTCCTCTTGCTCCTACTTCTCCTTCTACTGCTGCTCGCATCCGTCGGGCCACGGTTTTCATCCTCGCAACTGAGCGGGCGGTGAGCATCGGTAACGGCCTGTCTGCTCTGCAAAGCGTGAAAAATAACCCGTTATTTATATCCCCTCGACTTTGGCGCGTCGTTAAGTCGAGGCCGAAGCTTAAAAGCGCAGGAAAGAAAGGCATGCGCAAGACTCTCGGGCTTAAGCTGCAGGTTCTCATTTTCTATCGACTGATATCGTTAGTTTTCATAAGGCGGCAGCGAGGCGGCGGGGGAGAACGAGGAGGAGAGGGAAATACTGTGCTTAAAAAAAAAAAAAACCTCAAATTTCATTTTACACGCACGACTTTCCTTATCGCTTTTATAGAGGATTCTTCCCATGGCTGGAAAACGATATACGGTGAAGAGTGTAAAGGAATGAAGCAACGGTAGGAAATTTCATTATTGAAATCATAAATATTTAGGGTAAAGAAACCAATTTGAATATAAGTAAGAATTTATGAGGTTTTATAAAACTTAATAAAGTGATGGGTTCTTGTATTGTTTAAACGAGACTTCTAGTTAAGCCATTTCATAAAAGATATGCACGAGCATAAAAATAAAAATTCTGGCATCTATGAAATCTTTTGATTGTGGAGTGTGAGGTTGATTATGAGGGCTGAATCATTCGTCAAATGTCAGTTGAGTAACATTTTTGGACAAGTGTGTCAATTATCATGACTCTTTATTAGCGCTGGCTATGCGTACACGCGTTATGCCATAATATGTGTCCGGTGTTGCAATAGCATTTTTTACATCTTCTGTAAGATTCTGGTAGGGCCTGACGTTTCTTGAAATCACGTCTATTTGCCGAATGTGCCGCGATAGTCATGTGTTGAACAATCGTCTTAGTTATTATAGAGCTGAGTGATTTGGAAGTTAGATATTTGTAACTATTTATTAACCGTCAAATTTTTTCGTATAATATTTTTGAAGTCGCTGATTAATTTCTGTAATTACAGTATCGACAGTCATTTTATGGAATCTTTTACTATCTTTATTTTCAAGCCATTTCTGAGAACTGCCACTAAAATCTGTTTAACATTTTATGGAAGTTCTAGTCTGCCAAACTTTTTTATACAAAAGTAGCCTACAATGCTATAGCATGCATATGCAGAATTTCTTTTTCTTCTCCCCTATCTATCTCATGCCATAATACGATTGTGGAAGGGGTCTTCATATTCAATCTACAAATAAAATTTGAAAAGATGTGTGTTAGACTGCGATATAATTTGTATATATAAACAATTCATTACAGCACAACAGTCAAATGAATAGTTTCATATAGTTTGTTTGAAATTTTTTATAAAATAACTTGTGATAATTAACCTTACTCTATACATTTATATCGGTAACAATTATCCCACCGCTAAAAAAAAACAGAAAATTTTTCACTCTCAAGTGATCAAATATTTACACTGTTTACACGTTTTGATTTTGACCGTTTCAAATTTAGAGAGCGTGTATCATTAATCCACATTAGTACATATTAGCGTATTCATATAAATTATGCTAGTATATTAATATATTTAGAATAAAATGTATTTATTTGCGCGTATTCATGACTGGACATTAAATTCAATCACACGCATATGGACACCCCGAAAATCTGAACCAAACTCGAGATGATGGAACTATGCAACTTTTCTTCTTGCCATTCATGGAATCTTTACTAAACTAGTGAAAGCCATTCTTTAAATCTCCGTCTACGGTGGCGCATCGCATCGGTACGTGTCTAAAATTCAATTTGTAGGCCTAATTCTTTCATCCGCTTTCGGGGACCCGTCGAAGTTGCCCGCCAGTCGAATACAGTGAGAAAGGAAGCGACGGCGAGGTGAAGAAGAGCTTCAAGAGTTTCGGAACTTTCTATCATGAAACATTCATTTCAAATCTCTATATGTATGAGGCACGATGTGGATTATTCTTTCTGATTTTTGAGAAACTGAGAAGCCGATTAGCGACCGACTGTATAATCTGGAAGGCATTATCGACGAATTGCTTCAAGTTTGTCGTTTCGCAATTCCGCATTGAATCTCAGACCTGTAATAATTTTGAAACGTCGACATTGTCGTTAACTGATTTTACCAACAATCTCGATTTAATGAAGGCAAAGAAGATTTGCGCGAGTTAGCGGCCTGCCCTTGAAAATTGATATGTACAGGAAGTTGTTTAAGCAATGCATCAATTATTAGAAACCAACAAAAATTACAATGTCAGCCTCTTGTTTAGTTAGTAATATTTATTGAATGATAAGTTATATTTCATGTCCTGCATTTTTTTCTTTTATGTTATTTAACGTCGCTTTATGTATGCTCCCAAAATCCGGTGTTAACCAACGACAGAAGTCTACGATGCGTTTGTAAACAAAGGACATATAAAAATTATTATAGTGGTGTTTGTGTCAATCGGCCGAGATTGGGACTTGAACTCTGATCACCGAATTACTATAGGCTCTTGGCTCTAGCCAAAGAGACATCGTAGGTCTCAATCGTCTCCTGTATTACAAACAACTTTATTTGTTTGTAAATCATACAAATTTTAAGAAACATGTCTTTTTCATAAGAAAAAGTCTCAAAATAGCTGAGTCTTACAGTATATGTCAATATTTAATATCTAATAAAAATATTTCATTCTCGGACGATTGACAAACACCGCTGTAAAAATTTACATGTGCTTTGTTGAAAAATACATTGTAGACCTCCGTTGCAGATTAGCAACAGTATTTGGGAGCAAAATAGAGCGACGTTAAATAAATTAAAAAAAAAATATATTACATTGCTTTTAATAACTTACAAAAAATAATTATACTATGTCTCGCACTTGCTTTTCTTTATTTTTTTGTGATATTTTTTTTTTAATTCTAAATGCAAAAATATAATAGATAATACTAATTTTAGAAATCTTAAAAAAAAATAATATTTAATATTATTTTGAATTTTACAACTTATCGTGTTAGTAATAAATTATTTTTATTCGAGCTCTTTTAGTTTAAAACATTATTCAAATTTAGCTTCGAAAAAAACAACCTGTATCGTGGAAAATTAATTTAGTTATAGTTGAGCCAATTTTATAGAATTTAGGAGACTCCAATTTATACCTTCTCCTAATATTTTCAATATTTAATTACATTATTATGATCTAAGCAGTGATTCGAAAATAATTTACATATTTCTTGAAGGTATTTTAGAGTTATCTTAACGAGATCGCATAAATTAAGCTTCAATAATAGATTGTGATAAAGTGGAACAAAATTATAGTTTTTTGACGAATACATTTTTACACTGTAAACGTAGTGATAGTGTGAAAGTCGCACAAATCCACAAATTTCTTATTGTGCTCTCGCGTGACAAATGCTATCTTCCGAGACGAAGAGAGCTGTTGCGTGCGATGCCTAAGATTTGCTCGTTACGTTTGTACACGTATGTATTTTATTTTGGCTATCTGTTGCAGATTCGAATATTGTGAATCGTGCCCAAATCGAGGTTTCGAGGTTAATCTGACTTAAGGTACGAGGAAAACTTTTTTTTCAGCGAAAAGTCATTGTCTACTTCTACATAATTTCTTGTTATATCGATAGATCTAGGTCAACGTATTGCTTACTGATTTCTTCATTGATTTTAAATAATAATAAGTGGCTTGAAATAAGCATTTATTTTAACATTGATCCTTTTTTTCGTGTTGAATTATCTACCATGAAGCTTTTCCATTTCATTGAGAATTTCCGAGAATGACGGATTTTTTGTAACCTTAATGCACAGCGTCAATGGTACTGATACGGTCATAATCGATCTCTGTAAGAATTTTTTCACCAGTGAAATTGACAATTCGGAGATCTCGTTGCATTTATGAAGCTTGCATACAATTCAATTTGTATTGGCGTTGCTTGCTCGAAATTGGAGATTAGTCTGCAGCTAATTATCATTTGATGAGAACACTGTTTCCACTACACCTAAAGCGCGAAAAATTTAAAAAGTTGCGGGCTTACTAAACCATTATCGTATTACTGTCGTGTGACCGATAGGCAGACGTGAACAAAGATATTTTTTCTTCAAAAAAGTGGGAAGAAATCATCTTTTTCGTTCTAATTATATTGTTCTGTATAAAACGTTGTTGTTTTAGGTACTTTCAAATAATAATATAAAATTTATTAAATAAAAGTTATTTAATCAGCTTCATAATTAAGAATGGAATTATACTTTTTAGTTTTTGTCGCTCTGTATGCACTTCAGGTAAGAAACGTTTAATTTAATTTCTTATACGAGGAGTTGATTCGTTATTCTCTCTTATTTCAAGGTAATTGCAGTAAATTATTATGACACTGCACACAGTCTTGATGGGACTATAGTGCACATACGTGTATTAATAAATGAAATAAAGGACACGGTAAATACAAATCTGCCACAAGTAAACAATAGCGATCTTAATATAAAAAGTGAAAGCAGAATAGCTGCAGTACAAGTACATATAATATAATTTAATCGTTAAGGCTGATTTCAGTTAGTGAAATTAATATATTTTATAATTTATATTTGAAGAAGCAACTGGATCAAAAAGCAGGCAGAAAAGGCATTAATGTGTGTAAAAAGCGTTTGGAGGATGCTTTAATACCTATACTCGATGATGCTCACAGAATTGTTGAGCATCGTTTAAACAATGTATTACAAAGTTTGGACAACTTCAATGCGGTGAGTAGTACTTGATAACGTATCAAGAATAAAACGAAATCTTCAATGGAATTTCAATATCGTCTTAGGTGTTGGATCCAATAAAATCTAGATTAAATGGGACAGCTTTAGATAGCGAGGTTGGTGCATGTAATAAGGATCCAAAAACGTGCAAGTTAACGGGACAATATTCTGAGCTTATTAGTAGCACCGATAATGCTGTATTTTCGATTTATAAGGAAATGTCAGAACCTCTCATATTAGTTTTGGATAAGAACTTATCCAACAAGATCGATAATAATTTAGTGAAGCCAGTAACCGCATGTTTAGCAACTGTTTAAAAGTATCAAAGTTTATTGTTGCATTATTATACATATTAACATATATATTCATTGTTTAACTATCTTTTGAAATTATGTATTTAAACATAAAGTACTTGACTAAATATTAAATAATTGCATTTATTATTTTATTTTTCATTTAGTATTATTTATTCAGCGATCAATAAGTATCTTTTTTCCTAAGATCATCATATACGGTGATATATGTAATTGAAGTTGAAGAAATGTGGAAAGTTAAATATATATTATGTTATTTTTGAGACGATTGCCCTACGTATTTTTTATTATAGTATTAAGAGCAAGGGATTATATTAGTATTATTAGTATTATTATTTTTGTCTGATCCGTCAATTTTATTATCTCTACAAATTACAATAATTTTCAAAAAATTAGTTTTAACCTTGTTATAATACATATGTTTTAACACAATTGTTTGTGAATAAGAGATTTCAATGTGTAATATAAAAAATGGATAAAAAACGAATAAATATTTTTATCGGATTTGAGTCCTATGATAATGACATTCAAACGGTCATTATGTGGGATCGATAAAAATATTTATTAGTATTTTAAGAGTCATTCGACATAAGTATTTTTTAATTTTTAGAAATTGACAAAACCGATTAAAAAGATTTTCCTAAATTATTGTCTATGATATTATATTTGAATTGAAAAATTTTTATACTTAATTATTATTATAAAATTTAGACAATATAGAAATATCCTCTATCATCGATGGAGACCGAATTCTTCAATATTCGGTGATATGATTGAGTTTAGTTCACCGAAGAAGTATAATTTTTTACAAGAAAAATAATATGTTTCAGACGTATAATGTTGAGACCGTGTGACCTATAAAAGTTTATAGAATTTTCTTCTCGATATTTTTCTTGTAAACTGTTATAATTTATTTCTCATAGGTTCTAAGGATATCAGGGACAATAGAAACACATTGTGTGGTATACTCGCACACATGTTATTTTGCCATTAACATAATAAAATAGAAAGATGCTTCAAAGCATACATTTTTTATTAATATATCTCCTAATATTTGTAAAATAAACTCAAGTAGAAGTAGGCGTTATATCGAATGATTCGATTGCCCATGTGACTTAATATATCCTCCACAAGATAAAATTATTAATTTTTACACTTAAAAAAAGTTCTTCCAATTGTCGATCGAATTATCAGTGGAAATTTTTTCAGATTGACCTTTTTTTTAACAATGATGCATCTAAAATAAAAAAAATTTTGGTACAAAAAATAAATTTCTCCTACATGTTGAAATATTTATTCACAACACGTGTTACATAAAAAATTGGAATGATTTTCTTTCCTTTACAGTATTTGTTTAATGCCTCGAAATAAGTGTCATCGTGACAATTATAAAAAAGTTCTTATTGTTGAATGATAAGATCCCTTAATTATTATAGATAGATAGATTGAAAAATGGAAAGACGGGGAGAGCATTATTTTAATTTTTCTATAGCATGTAGGCGTGCAGTTCCGCATATAAAACCTCGCCAGTATCAGACAATATCAGTTATTTTAGAAGTCAGTTCAGTATCGCATTGTACAAGAAATAATTTATAACTTAGAAAAGAAAGACCAGAATTTGTTATCTTGTGCGAGATATTCTTTATTATTGTGAAACAAAATGTATTCTAACAAATTTTTTTTATAAAACGTTTTTGATATTCCATATTGATTATTCGATTCTTTTAATACTAGAATGATATATTAAATTAAATTAAATGTAACGCATTTAATTTTAAAAATAAGCGAGTAAATATTTCGTGTTATTTTTAATTTGGATACATAATCGTGTGCCAATATAGTATATTACGACACAAGACGTATAAGTGACTCATTATGGTATAGCATGAACTTCGAGGCTAAGCAAGGCGAGGCTCCTAAAGTCAAGTCATCCAATGAAGCACTTATAGACCGATTGTCGTATATTATTTTATACTATAAGTAACATTAATTCGCGACTCAATAATAAATAAGTAAAAAATCCAGAAAGGGAGAAATAATATTTTAATATTAAATTTATCATTTGGCATCGGAAGTTCCTATCATCCATGGTTTAACGAATATGTTGACCAACAAAATTGATCAATATTCTGTCCAATAATAAAAAATATGATAAGAAAAACTTTCGATCTTCGTTTATAGAATTAATTGAATTAATCAATCATAATTTACCCCTTGAATAATATGAGCAACTCTCTTAAATGCATAATCAATATTAGCACAGTAATGAAATCATGAAAAATTCTAGTAATTGATTTAATAAACAAAATTCTAGTAAGCATGCAAAATTTTATCAGTCTGAGATCTATGACAATGGAATATTACTAAGAAAGAATAAATAATATTGAATACGCAAAGCTATTTTCATAATTAATTTTTCATATAGAAAAGTTTTTACGAATAATTATTTTTACATTTAAAATTACATTATCATAATGATATAGACAAAAGCAATCATTAAATAATATTAAAGTATTGATCATTAAGTTTCTCTTGAATATTAGAATAAATATAAATAATATAAGTATTAACATTTGAATTGAAAAATTTATTAAAAAATTCAATATAATTGTTGAGAAAGTCTTTAAATTATAAGAATAAAATTATTAAAAAAAATAATACATGATACAAATCTTATGGAATAAAATATTCTAATATTTAATGAAGTTAAAGAAATATATAATATTACTAAAGTTAAAAAGTTTAAATTCTAAAAGCTTAGTTAAAAATTTCCGATTCTAGTAAGATATTGCATTGTTGAAACGAGAATAATTGACTTTCCATTCATGTCCTTTTATAAAGACTGGCATTTCAACAGTTTTTTCTACTAGTAATTTCTCAGACAAAATAGAGTTTAATTCTATTACATGTAACTCTAGAAATGAACCTAACGTGTTCTATTCCAATGATTTCTTCTATAACATCGATATAATCATCATTTGTGCAATTTTCTATTGCATCTGTTCTAATGGTCTATTTGTTGGATGGAGTAGTATTGAAGAAGGCACATATATTTTGGTGCATGTACGTTCTAAATTTTTTTACATATTACTTACACGAACTTTTGTAATTTCTTCGCCAACTAAATTTAAAATTCAAATAACATTTTTTCAAATAAAATATTATACCTATTTATTCTATATAAACTATATTATTTTTTTATTGGTTTATGTCAAATAAGAATAATACTTTGTTTGATAACTAAAATAAGCTTTCTGCAGTCAGACAATTTCTTATATTATCGAAAAATACTTTTTAAATTTTTTCCTTAGGTTAATAGCATACTATACAACTAAAAAATAACTTATTCAATACACCTCATCTTGAAAAATGAAATTAATAATTTTTTCAATTGCTGTCGCTATGTATGGAATTCAGGTATAAAATATCTTTTTTAACTATTTATTTATAAGGAGATGGTCAATATTATTTTGTCGATTCGAAGGTATTTGGAGACACGCCTAAAGAAGCGGCAGATCTTCTTGATGGTAAAATAAAAGGGGTAACGAAGAATATAGAGACTGTACGCGGTCTAGTGAATAGTCAAATAAAGGCACTTTCTTCGAAGGATCTCGATATAAGAAAGGAAAAGAGAATAGACGAAGTGCAAGTTAGTATATGTAACTTATTATCTACAATTTAATTCAGATAGCTTATTATTATATTTTAAGACTGCGCTCGATCAAAAGGCTGGAAAACCAGGTATTGATGCGTGTAAAAAACGTTTTGAGGACGCTATAATAGTTATACTCGCAGCTGCTAAGGAAACAGTTAAGCATCGTTTAAGTAATGTTTTACAAAGTTTGACGAACTTTGATGCTGTGAGTAGTACTTGATGCCGTAGGAAGAATAAAACAAACTCTTCAATGAAATTTTTATATGTTCCTAGGTCCTGAATCCAATCAAATCTCAACTAAGTGGAACAGCTTTAGATAATGAGCTAAAAGATTGTGACAAAGATGCACAAAAATGTAAATTGACAGGAGAATATTTGACATCTGTTAAGACCGCTTGGGATTCTGTAACATCTATTAATATCGATATGATAAAGCCCCCTGCATTAATTATGGATAAAAGCTTATCAGATAAAATAGATAATGATCTAGTTAAGCCGGTGAATGATTGTTTAAAACCTCTTTAAACCTGTGAAATATATTATTGAAATATATAAAATTTATATAAAATAAATGAAGTAAATGATTTTAATCCAGTATTTAAAAACCATTTAACATGATTTCAATAATATATTTATATTATTAAACGAGTGCAAACTAGTTATACACTGAAAGTCATTTTTAGGAGAAATATTTTGGTATTTTCTTTTTAAATTTACGAATTTATTTTTTACGTCTGAGTTCATCAATCCAGAATTTATGTTTCACGCATTCATACTTGGCCCTTTCTTGAAAGTAATTCATAGGTGGCTATTGCTTGGTCATTAAAAGTTTTTTTCTCTTACTCTTTCTATCTATAGTTAATATTAGTTACTACACCTACACTATCAGAAAATACTGTTTTAACAACAATTTAGTAATACAATATTCATTAATAATGCACAGTTTGGAAAAATAGTTTGAGTTATGCGACTTACTGTACCATATCGTCACCGATTTCAGTTAGCATACCACTTTCACAATACCAATAAATCAAACATTATATAATTTACTTTAAAGCAGTATTCTACTTTAGACCCTCGGAAATAACGCTATTTTTGTGAAATTTTTCTCAAAATGCTATTGAAGATATGGATGTAGGATTTGAAATGCTTAATTAATACAATCTTGAAGTACATTTTTTTAATTTATTTTATATATTTTTTATACATGTAAAGTATGGTCAAAGCCAACACCTCAAAAACGAGGTAACGTTGTCGTGGTCGTAAAATCTTGCCGATGGATGGTCTGAAACAATAAAATAAAATAGTTGTATTTTCAGTATGACTCCAGAAACCGAATCTAACTAGAATATTTTATGTACGTGCAAAATCAACAAAATGGCGGCTAAAATACGAAAGAAAAAAATTGCTTTTTTTTCGTCTTTTTTTGCAATAAAAATATAGTTAGAATTAAAATTTTAAGTTGATTGTAGTTATGACTGTTGATACAAACATATAGAATATGTCTTCAAAATTTCATAAGGATCGGTTCAATAGTTTTTTAGTTTTCACGACCACGGTACTTGAAAACGCTGTTTTGAGAAAAACGCGTTTAAAGTTTTTGTAAGTGAACAATCGTAGAATAAATTATCTTACGCTCAATCAGCGATGCCTGGGCCATACAATATGCCTTCAACTTGTTCCACGTGAGTATTTTCATCTAATTTAGCCTGCTTTTTTTGAGTTCTGCTCTCCTTAGAAGCCTCAGTCGAGCGGCGGTTCTCTCGAACAATGCGCTGTTGGTCGCGCATATTGAACTCCATGGCGGTTTGGCCGATTTTCAGGCCCATAATTTCCATTATTTTCAAAAGTGGGCTGAATCCTTCATTAAAAATGCAAGCAGCAGTGAGGCATGCAATTTTAACGATTTTTTTTCCATTATAGACATGCTTCGGTGCCATAGCCCAAACTGTTGAGTTGAAACACTCATTGTTATTTTGAGTGTTTCTACCCAAACATCTCTCCAGCAAGTCCGTTTTTGTTAGATCTTCGTAGATCGATTTCAGCGCCTCTTGTACGTCACTAGCAAGAGTAGGACGATGTTTATAATTTTTTAAAGCATTGTTTGCTTCGGCCTTCTTATACTTGCACCAGCTGTCTGAACAGTACGTATGCTGTAGTTTGGAGTCTGTTGAGATTTTGTGGTAATAGCCGGCCCAAATTTCGTTTCGTATGCCTTCTACTGAATTTGAATTCCTTTTAATTGCAAGACTGTAGTTTTTAGAGAACTTCTTCATTAATTTGAAACTTAAATCAGCAGTCTTCACTTTTTTAATCACGTCTTTTGGTTTCTTCACAACTTTCTTCGATTCTCCAGTACTGAAATACAGAACTGAAATAGAGAAGCAAAATTATAAAGGGAAGGTAATATTGAGAAGCAAAGGTCTATATATTTTGATGAGAATATATTTAGGTGTAATGATTTACAATAGGACAACAGCTGCTGCAGCGAACATGATCAGGTAGATGGCTTATCTGGCGCGCGCGCTGAGCGGGTCGGAATAGCCCGCTTAGGTAAGTGCGTTCGAAAGGTAAAAAAGTATAGTTAGACTACCTGAATCTTTCTAAAATTTTTTCAAAGTTCTAAAGTACAATACTGCTTTAAATTACCCGTGATATAATTTTTCCAAAAAAAATTCAGTTTCTGCTAGCTTAATATTGAGTTAGCAGATTTTTATTGATACTATCGACGAAAACATACTTACCAGAACTAAAAATTCTGCATTTTTGCCATAAACAATCCATGCTGTTACAATTGGAACATAAAAAATTTTTTCTTCAAGAATTCCTAACGTTTGCGACTTTCATATAAAATTAATAGGCTCGTTTGAAATTACCGACCAAAATATATGTGTCAACCTTCAAACATTTAGGTTTTGCCGTTACGATCTATGTAGATGTAATTGTAGAAACAATATTTTCTAAACTTATTTAATATGCTTCTTGATGGAAGTTAATGGACAATTATTTGACAATAAAAAAAATTTTTTTTATACGTTTTATATTATCAAAACATTTCTTATACATTGGTAACCATGTTCATACGCCACTCATATAATAAAATAGAAATAAAGATCACAAGCATAAATTTATGAGATATATATGTGGGCGAATAACGATATGGATTCGATAGGGTATGTAAATATTGAACAAAGGTAGAAGCAACTATTAATATAAGACCGAAACAATATATACAAGTATACTTTATAATTGTCTAGAGTCTACTTTAACATTCACCTACTATCTCGACGGTAACACGTATATTTAGATACATCACGTACATTTAGATAGATTCGCACAGGTGGTTCCTCGGCTTCGGCGCGTTGTTGAGACATACGGCAGTCCTATAATAGGTCATCTTGATTATGCGTCAGTACGCAGTAGTGTATTCTAAATCAATTCCATTGGTTTTTCTTCGTTCATTAGTTCTTGATCGTTAATGATTTCGCTGTTGCTCTCGAGATCCTCCTTGAGATAACTTTGGCAGTCTCGTCAAGGAGACGTATGGTTCGTTGAAGACGTCATCTCATAGAGTCCTCCATAGTTGCTAAACATCTTCATAGTGGTCATATGATTTTCATGTTATTACTTCATACGGCCCAAAAAACTTTATTGCAAGTTTGAATTTTGGATACTGTTGGTTAATTCCAATGCGCCCTACATTACCTCATTCGTATTTGGTGTCGATTGTTATGTTTGTCATATCCACAGTAATTTTCATTTTTTATCCGTGATCTAATTATTTGTCGTCCAGTTCTATTTAATGCATTGTCGAAATTCGGTGTCCACTCTATGTTTGATTGGACAAATGTCCAACTCCTCGATCAGCATGACCAATTGGTCGACTTGCGAAGCCAAATTTTTTTTTGCCACAGACGCCCCAAATATCACGTGGTCTGTTATGATTTTAAAGAGTTGCCAAACTTATCTACCTGGCTGATTATTACCAGAAATTCTAGCTCGTAACTACTATCTCGAACCTCAGCTGGTGTTCTTTTCCTGCTTGGAAAATAGACTGGATGTAGCTTTTGACTATTTCTAGTTCACTGTAGTAGAAATCCTCTGTAAGTATAACATACTTGGTTACATAAGTAAGTAGAATTCTATAGTAATAGACACTTGATCTTCCTGCCTTGATTAGAGAACTAGTGAACAAGCATCACGATCTTCAGAGATATTGGTGCAATTCGTTCCTTCTCTACAACAGAATAAAAAAAATCTATTAGTTCGCGTAACCATTGGCATTTTCGCCCGTTTATTTATATCTTCGTCTGTTCCGAAACTCGCAATATTTTCTTATGATTGTCCAGATTCTTTCTCCAGTCTCTTCATTTTATGACACTGTCATCCAACAATATCGTCAGTATTTCTTGTTTAATGGGTTCATTTAGTATAAAACGAATCATATAAATACTGTTGGTGACAACATATCGAAAGGCCTCGATTAAACTTATATTGACTGTTACACATAGCGAACGTGGTGTATGCCCGGCTCTATTCTCTTACTTTCATATGAAAAACCCGTATTTCAAATAAATCATCGAGAAGTACGTTATCCTGAAGGTCATCTAGTACATCTTCGACGACCTAACAGTTCTTCTCACTTCAGCCTCATTTATAAGGTTGATACATTCTAGCTGTTCTACAGCTACTATCTCAAAGTTTGTACTCGTGCTTACTCAAAACATTGTCGGATCACGAAGCTATTCCGAGCTAATATTCGGAATTCTTACATCGTATCTTTTATTATTCCAAAACAAAAACTTTTCTGATTTTATCTCAAACATTTTTTTTGTTTCCATATTGTTTATCCAATTCTTTTAATACAGAAATAATATATTACGTTAAATAAAAGATAAAGTTTATAATTATAAAAATAAACAAACGAAGATTTTATGGTATTTTTAATTTGGTTGTATAATCGTGCGGCAATAAATTCTTTTTGCTCAACTTGTTTGAAGATATAAAATATTAAATTCACGTTCAATGATAATTCGACCAATGATAGTACTAATATTAGTTATCAGTTACACTTAAAAAGAATCGGTAGAGTTCAACGCATTTCAATTTTTAGTCTAGTTCTTATATTTTCAATATTACTACTTTATTTTGATCTAAGAAGATATTCTAAACTTGCTTACATATTACGTGCAAGTATTTTTGTAATTTCTTAGCCAACTAAAGTCCGAATATCATTTTCCGTATTATACTTCTTTATTCTATTTAAGCTATATTGTTTTTATTGATTTCTGTTAAAATAAGAATAAAAATTTGTTTAATAACTAAAATAATCTTTCTGGAGTCAGATAATTGTTTACATTACTGAAAAATACTTTTAAAATGTTCTCTTTAGGTTAACATTATCTTATAAAAATAGCTTATTCAATAACATCATTTTCAAAAATGAAATTACTCATTTTTTCAATTGCTGTCGCTATTTATGGAATTCAGGTATCAATATCATGTTTCACCTTACACTTTTAAAGGGAAGGTCATTATAATTTGGCCTTCTTTGAAGGTATTTGGAGCAAGTTTTAGAGAAATGGCAGTTCATCTTACTGCCAAAATAAATGCTATAAAGGAGAATATGGATCTCATACAGAGTATGGTGAATGAACATATTTCGCAACTAAGTTCAACGGATCTCGATATAAGAAAGGAAAAGAGAATTGACGGAGTACAAGTTAGTATCTGAAACTTGTTATCTACAATTTATTTCTGATAGCTTATTATTATATTTTAAGACTGCGCTCAATCAAAAGGCTGGAAAACCAGGTTTTGATGCGTGTAGAAAACGTTTTGAGGATGCTGTAGCAGCTACACTTGTAATTGCTAAGGCAATTGTTCAGCAACGTTTAAACAATGTTTTATTAAGCTTGACTAACTTCAATACGGTGAGTAGTACTTGATACTGTAGCAAGATAGCAGAAAATCTTTAATGGAATTTCTATATGATCTTAGGTGCTAGATCCTATCAAATCTAGTTTAACTGGACCAGCTTTGGATAATGAGATAAAAAATTGTGACAAAGATCCAAAAAAATGTAAACTGACAGGTGAGTATTTGACAAGTGTTAGTGACGCAGCGAATGCTATAACAGATATTATGAAAGATATGTCGAAGTCTCTTACATTAATTATGGATAAAAGATTATCAGATCAAATAGATAATAATCTAGTGAAGCCCGTGACTGATTGCTTAACACCACTTTAAATGTGTGAACTATATTAATGAAATTTATCAAATTTATGTAAAATAAGTTTTGTCAATAAAATATTCAACGCAAATTCAATATTCAACGAGTATAATTGTTCAAATTAGTTAAATGAATCAGAGATTTTTGAAGGAAAAATGTGGACTTATGTTTTGAAGGAAAAACAAAAAATGTAGCCATTTTTAATAAATAAACTAAATGTCATTTTTGATAAAAACTTGTTCGTCTTTTCTATTTTACTTTTTGTTGCAGAACTCATCGCTTCCGACAATATTTTGCGCATTTTCGAGCGTTTAATCCTTTTTTTTATATAAGTTCTCAGTTGCGTATTCTGTATTCAAATTTCTTTTTCTCCTTGAATATAATGTATAATGATTATCAGTCTCTGCTAACTTAATTTCAAATTAATAGACCTCTACTGAAATTATCTGAAATATATGAAATTATTATATTAAATTATATATCAAAATATATATGACAGCGATGAAAATTTTCCGTTTTAGTCCGAAACTATCTATGCAGCTATAAAAACAAACATTTTTCATTAGATTATGACAAACTTCTAATTTGATTTCATTTTAACAGAACCTGACGAGAATTATCAGTAATTATGAATATGTATAGAATAGTAGTAGTAATTATCAATCATTACATACCGGAATTCAAAACTACTTACTATAAGAGACAAAACTTTTAAAAATCCCCCGACATCTCAGTCAGCATAGTTCCCTTATCGACTTTTTTCGTTCTTTTTTCAGCTCTGTTGTAAAATTCATACTCTAAAAATAAACAGCAGAGAAATTTTCTTTGCTGTTTATTAATTAATTTAGAACTCGTTTTAGAGTGAGAGAAACTTTAAGATAATTGATTATAGTAGCGAATAAGAAATAGTGCAAAAAAGAGTGTTATAATTTTTAAAAATGTATGAATTTTGTTCAGAATAATAATGCGGATATTTTTAATTTTTGTTACTGATAAATAAATAAAATCAATAGTGAAAATTCCAAATATTTTTGAGCTAAGAAATCATAATGATATACTATGAGATATTGCTTAGTTCCAGTTACATTTTTCTTTTAGACAATAACTTTTCCTCTTAATAATTTTTAGTATTAGAACTTTGGTAATTCAGATCAAAAAAATTAAAACTTTGGTAATTCAATTAAACGGATAAATATTTTTATCGGTCTTACAGTCTTTATAATATCATATATTAGCTAAAATAATGACAGTCAGACTGTCCTTGTTTATCATCACCCCCGTAGAATCTGAAATAAAATTTATTACTATAATAAATTATATCAGAAAATTAAAAATAAAAATAAAATAAAATAAATAATAAAATAAAAATAAAAATAAAAATCCAATAATAAGTAAAATAAAAATAAAGATAATAAAAGAACTTATTCTATGTTAGTAAAGGACAACCTGACTATTCCCACCCCCTTAAATTTAGGATTGAATGAACCGCTACGGTTCATCCTCAGGAACTAAACTAAAATAAAAAACCCAGTATGCTATTTTATATACCCCATCCCCACTCTAAATTTATTAGCATAACATTTATAGGACCCCTCCCCTTTTTTCAACTTAAATGCGAAATACAAATTCCATATTAAGGAGGAATGATAAGTGTTATCCAATTTACTTGACTTTAACATTAAATTTACATTATTGGGATTTTTCAAAATATGAATATGTCCAAGAGTTTCTCTTTTATATTTATTTTTAATACCTTGTTCTAAAATATTTACATTTTCAAAATCAAAAGAATGTAGCAAGTTTAAACTATGTACTTTGAGCCCGCATGTACCATTCATGCTTCGTAAGCTATATTGATGTTCATATATACTTTGTTTTAGGCACCTTCCCGTTTGTCCAATATAATATTTGTCACAATCTTTACAATTTATTTTATATACTACTCCTGTTTTCAAACATTTATCATCCTTATCTTTACAATTATTAAATAGCTTTCAAACATTATTATTGTTTTTAAAGTAAACTTGAATATTATTAGGAGTGTGAATAAGTCTTTCCCGTTTTTTGTAAGAGATGGCGCCACCAATACTGTGCGAGTATTCAATGGTTACATATGTCATAATCAAAGCTTATTCATATGTCAACAATTCCATACTAACACATTAGTTAAAATTTTTTCGCATCATAAATTTATGATATCGTGAAAATGTCGAAATTTGAGCCGAGTCGACGTCATTTGCGGGAAGTTTCACTTTATTGGTTCAATTTGAAGAAATCTGCTGCCGAGACGCATCGATTGCTTCAGGAGGCTTATGGAGAAGGTTGTGTCGATGATTCAAGTGTTCGCGTATGGTTTCGACGCTTCAAAAGCGGTGATTTCGACGTGGAAGACAAGGAGCGTTCCGGGCGGCCGCAAATATTTGAAGATCGAGAATTGGCGACTTTGCTTGATGAAGATTCTTGTCAAACGCAAGAAGTACTTGCTGAAGCATTGGGAGTTGACCGAACAACCATTTCCAAGCGTTTGAAAGCCATGGGAATGATCCAAAAGCAAGGAAATTGGGTGCCATACGAACTGAAGCTGAGAGACGTCGAACGGCGTTTTTTCACTTGCGAACAGCTACTTCAGCGACATAAAAGAAAGGGTTTTCTGCATCGTATCATGACCGGCGATGAAAAGTGGATACGTTACGATAATCCGAAGCGAAGAAAATCATGGGGACTACCCGGCCATGCATCATCATCGACGGCCAAGCCAAATATTCATGGCGCCAAGCTCATGCTCTGTATATGGTGGGACCAGCTAGGTGTGGTTTACTATGAGCTTCTGAAACCGAATGAAAGGATCACAGGCGAGGTCTATCGACGACAATTGATGCGTTTGAGCCGCGCACTGCGAGAAAAACGGCCACAATACTCCGACAGGCACGACAAAGTTATTTTGCAACATGACAATGCTCGCCCACATGTTGCACCGCCGGTGAAAACATACTTAGAAACGCTCAAATGGGAAGTCCTACCCCACCCGCCGTATAGTCCAGACGTTGCTCCGTCTGATTACCATCTCTTCAGATCGATGACGCATGGCCTGGCTGACCAGCACTTCCATTCCTACGAGGAAGCCAAAAAATGGGTGGATGACTGGATAGAGGCCAAACCGGTCGAATTTGTTCGCAACGGGATTCGTATGTTGCCAGAAAGATGGGAAAAAGTTGTAGCTAGTGATGGCCAATACTTTCAATAATTCATTTGTAACCGTTTTTTCACAATAAAGGCTCAAAATTTGAAAAAAAACGGGAAAGACTTATTCACATAACTGATATGTTTTTTAAATGCACTTCTAATTCTTTCAGATAATCCTCTTACATATGGTAATACCACGATTTTATTATTATTATCCCTCCTTTCCATATTACGTTATCTAGTGCTATTATAAATTTGAACCACTCTATCTACAATCACTTTATCCACAGAGTCTATTGGATAATCATTGTTAATGAATATGTTAACTAATTTTAAATTATCTTTTCTAAAATCTCTGTGTGATAACTTGATTGCTCTAGCGATGACTCCCCTTACACTACCTATCTTGTTTACGAATAGATGGTGTTAGTTAAAATTTAACAACCTACCTGACCATGTAGGTTTTCTATACCAATTTAAGTTCACTCTGTTATTACTAACTCTAATAAAATTGACATCCAAAAAACTTCATTTATTATCTGATTCTAATTCCTTTGTATGTTGAATTCTATCATGAATGGAATTAAAAACATCCACCATTTCGTCTACATACCTTGCTGGCACAGTTGTAAAGATGTCATCGACATATGTTTTATAGATAATTGGTTCAAAATTCAACTTATTTAATGCAATATTTTTTAATTTTTCCATTACTAAATTAACAATCACCGATGATAAAGGTGATCCCATTGGATAGCCATATTTTTGTTCATAAAAATTATTTTGAAAAGAAAAAATTGTGTTATTGAAAACCAAATTCACCGTATAAGTCTCTATCGTCTAAACGCAAAACTCCCTTTAGAAGTTGTGCCGATATACCTGGTTTCATTGCCTACAAATTAAACACGATATTCCCTATAAATGTCGTACGAAGACACCTGGAAATCGTCTTCTACCGTTCAAACACGAAACTCCCCCTAGAAGTAGTCCCGACATATTTGGACAACGTTTCACACCGACTAAACAGGATAATCTTCATAGAAGAAGTCCAGAGGCATCTGGACATCGTTTTCTATCGACTACGCACAATACTCCCCTTAGAAGTCGTGCCGATATACCTGGACATAGTATTATTATAATATTATATTATTCTACCGTCCGAATACGAAACAACTCGTACAAGTCGTTTCGAGACATTTCGACATCGTTTTCTACTTACTAGACGCGATACTCGTCGTAGAAGACTTTCTGAGACTTCTGAACATCGTTTCCTACCGACTGAACACAGTACTCTCCGTAGACGCGTTCCGATATATCTGGACATAGTATTCTGTAAAAAGGAATCTTCAGATTTAATCAACATTGAATTATTATGCTCATAACACTTTTTATGGATAAGTATTATTATTAGTCAAAATTTTGTTGAAGGAATGCATGTTACTTTGTATTAGAGATCTAATCTTGTCTTTTATGATATCCTTGCTGTATTTGTAAGAATCTATTTAGATAACCCGAGTATGCCCCATCAAATAATCTTTCAAGACACTGAGAATGTGGATTCTTCATTATGGTAAGAAACTAGCTTCTATAAACTTAAATTTTAGGTATGGGGATAGATTGGTGAAAGAAAACTATATACTGATTGCTATTCTGAATGTTTTTTTTTAATTATTACACAAAATCTTATATAAATATGATATTTGAATTCAAATTTATTTGCAAACATAGATCCTCTGTATCGAATCTCATACCACGTATTCATTGTACTCATAATGTATTTCATTATTAGTTAATATCACAGTAGAGTCATTTACCGACGGCCCCGTGATCTCGGCGTGCTGCTAACTCGTATGTCATCTCGACCCGCGAATAACTTAGCTTAAAAAAAGGACTTTCACTGAGTGATGCGATTATCCTTTGCTGTACCTTAATATGCATATCCTCGCCAACATGTGCTACATAATTTCTACACATGAAAATGTCTTTTCGATCTACGATCGAATTATTAGTAGAACTTTTTCTACATGAAGCTTTTTTAAATATAATATATTTAAAAGAAAAAAAATTATTAAAAAGATTAACCTCACCTTGTTTGTTGAAATTTCCATTGGCATCACCCGTTACATAAAAAAAATTAATAATTTTCTTTGATTCGTAGTAGTTTTTAATGTCTGAGAATAAATTTCATCGTGATAAATAAGAAAGTATAAAAAACATCTTATTGTCAAATGATAAGATCCTTTAATTATTATCGAAAGATTTATTTTAAAAAAACGACACGAGGCGAGAGTATTATTTTATTTTTGTCGTAGTATACAAGCGTGCAGTTCCACATATAAAACATCGCCAGTATCAGTTATTTTAGAATTTAACTGAATATGAAATTGTGCAAGAAATAATTTATAACTTAGACACGAAGCACTAGAACCAGAGATAGACTGCGGCATCTTATTTTGTAAGTGATATCCATCATTATTAAGGAAAAAAGTATTCTAAGCAGTTTTATATAAAAAGTTTTTTATTTTTCATACTGATTATCCAATTCTTTAATACAAAAATGATATATTTATTTAAATAAAATATAAATGTTATACTTATAAACATAAATGAGCAAATATTTCATATTATTTTTAATTTAGTTACTACTAGTGGGCAATAAATTTTTTTTATCGAAGCTGTTTGAATATAAAAAATATTAAATTCACGTTCGATGAAAAATTAAAGTTGAAATAACATTATTTTATTTCACTTATATTACTCGATTGAAATATTTATTTTTAATATATTTTATGTAATAAGGAACTGTTTTTGAAATTTTACCCTTAGGTCACAGTATATTCTAAAACCAAAAATAACGTATTCAGGTTAACAGCATCTTATAAAAATAACTTATTCAATAAACATCATTAAAAAAAAATGAAATTACTAATTTTTTCAATTGTTGTCGCTATTTATGGAATTCAGGTACGAACTATCTTCTTAAACATATGACTTATAAAGAGATGGTCATTATTTTTTTGCCTTATTCGAAGGTGTTTGGAGCAACTTATCAGCAAATGGCATATCTGATTTCTGCGAAAATAGATGCTATAAAGAAGAATATGGATACCATTAAATTTCTGGCGAATCAACATATTTCGCAACTAAGTTCAACGGATCTCGATATAAGAAAGGAAAAGAGAATTGACGGAGTACAAGTTAGTATCTGAAACTTGTTATCTACAATTTATTTCTGATAGCTTATTATTATATTTTAAGACTGCGCTCAATCAAAAGGCTGGGAAACCAGGTATTGATGCGTGTAAAAAACGTTTTGAGGAGGCTGTAACAGCTACACTTGTAATTGCTAAGGCAATTGTTCAGCAACGTTTAAACAATGTTTTATTAAGCTTGACTAACTTCAATACGGTGAGTAGTACTTGATATTGTAGCAAGATAACAGAAAATCTTTAATGGAATTTCTATATGATCTTAGGTGCTAGATCCTATCAAGTCTAATATAACTGGACCAGCTTTGGATAATCAAGTAAAAAGTTGTGACAAAGATCCACAAACATGTAAACTGATAGGTGAGTATTCAACAACTACTAGCACCACTTGGGATGCTGTAACATCTATTATGAACGATATGAACAAGCCTATTGAATTAATTATGGATAAAAGGTTATCAGATCAAATAGATAATAATCTAGTGAAGCCCGTGACTGATTGTTTAAAACCACTTTAAATTTATGAGATATATTATTGGAATATACAATATTTATGTAAGATAAATTGTGTAATATATTTTACCACAGCGTTTAAAAACCATTATGTGTACAAGATATTTTACGTTATTAAACAATTGTAATAGTATCAGCTAGTGAAATGAATCAGAGACTTCTTGACAGAAAAATTTGAAGTACTTTAATTTTTTAGGCATGGAGATAGATTGATGTGAAAAAACTATAGACCGATTGCTATTCTGAATGTTTTTGCTCAATTATTACATAAAATTTTATATAAATATTTGAATAAAAATTTATTTTATTTACAAACATAAATGCACTGTGTAAAATTTCATATCATACATTCATTTTACGTATTTATAATACAATTAATTCTTAGTTAATACCACTATAGTGTAATTTACCGGTGGCTCCTTGATATAGACATGCTGCTATTTCGTATGTCATCTCTACCCGCGAATAAAATCCTGTCACTGAGTGATACGGTTGTCCATTGCTGTACTTTCATATATCCTTGCCAATATACGCTACATAATTATATATATTCTCTCTCTTTCTCTCTCTCTCTCTCTCCCTCTTTCAACGTGAAGAAGAAAGCATCAGATATTGCTGCACATAAACGCAATTATAATATAAAGACAGGAACGAAAAAATATGTTAAGTAAATTTTTTTTAGATTGGCTGCTTAAATTAGCAACTCTAATTCTCTTTATTTAGATTAGCTCTTGTAAATATTTTTATAAAAGATTATATTTTTAATTTTCAGGAAATCAAATACAGTCTTCGCTGTTTCTCTCAAAAAAATAATGATTTTAGCCCTATGGAACAAAATTAGCGAAACAACTATATATTCTCTATTTCTATTAATATTGTCTAGATTATGCTAGATAAATAATAATATTTCTTAGTTTGTTAACAATAGTTGACGTAAGTATTTTTTAATTATTGAAAAGAGATAAATTTTGTTTAAAATATTTTTGAAAGTTATTGTTTAGAATATTATATTTGAATTTGAAACTTTTTAATCTTACTTAATATAATAATTGATGAATTTTAAGGGATGCTGATTTGATAACAATAATTTTGTATGTTTAAAACATAATACTAATTTTTGTATGTAATCGACGATGCGAATTAAAATTTAAGTCTAGCACAGACGATTGACTTTTTCTTCCAATTTTTATCTGCTATAAACTATCATTTTGAAATCCGGTGATATATAGAGAGCTTATAATATTTTCGACTGATAATTCTACCGTCAACTGTAAAAACCATTGTAATTTTTTATATATTATATATAAGTTATATATTTTTATATAACTTATATAAAAATAAGAGACTACTTTTCTGATAAGTTATTATATAAGATGTGTCTTGATAATAATATTAATAAAAATAGATACTAACATACATTAAAATGTAGGAAAATTTGATCGTCACATATTTATTTAGTTTTTTGTACTTTGTTTAGTATTATTACTTTGTTTGGAATTCTTATGATTTTATTGCCATTTTTTATAGTATTATATTATCGTAGTCGTGAATTAGGTCTTACTATCTATTCTAATTTGTTGTGAGTTTATCCGTTATTTTGCTTTATATATATTTCTGTATTCTAACTCTTATAATTATTATTATTTATAAAGTTTTCTAATGAAATCTATAAGAAAATTGTCTGCTATAGTAACAATAAAAATTTATTAACTTTAAATTAAAATTATTTCTATTGATTCATAATTATTATTTACGCCATCATGAATTGGATTCTTTTCATCCATTACTGTGTCTTTACTTACGGGAGTTTATGACTTTATAAATTATAGAAAATTTTTTTTTTATATATAACAGTTATAACTTCAACTTTCTGTAATGCGATATAGATTAAAAAAAGAAGGAAAAAAAAATTATTTATAACTATATCAAAAATACAAATTTTTCCAAAGCTTCCATATCGATGGAATTTTTATCTTGTACTATGATAGCCTTTAATATTTCAGAATCAAAAATGTTCTATTTTCTGTTATGTAAAATAGTTTTGATTTTTTATATCGATTATATAATTATTTTTCTACAAAAATGATATGATAAGTTACATAAAATATTAACTTTAAACTATAAACATAATGAAAAAATATTTTGTTTTGTTTTTAATTTAAAACAGAATCGTGTCAGCAATAATTTTTTTATTCCAGCTATTTGAATATAAAAAATAATGAAATCACGTTCAAAAAACATACCAGTACTTTCTTATCAATCTCATACCTTTTATAGTCTTTATATCTATAATATATGTTTTTTACTTCAGTCTGATCAAAATAGACGTTCTGAACTGTTTTACATATTACTTTGAGGGATTTAAGTAATTACTTACCACCTAAAATTAAATATCAAATAACATATTTGTATTCTATTTATATTATTCTATACACACACATATATATATTGTTTTTTTGTTTCTTTACGTTGAAATTAGAATAAAACTTGTTAAATAACTTTTTAAAATTTTGTCTTTAAGTCAACGGCATAATATAAAACCTAAAAAGTTGACCATTCAAAAAACCTCATATTGAAAAATGAAATTACTAACTTTATCAATTTTTCTCGTTATATATGGAAATCAGGTACAAAATATTTTGCTTATCTTTTTATTTATAAAGAGATCATCATTATTGTGCCGTATTCTCAGATATTCGGAGCAACAAATTATAAGCCAGTGGTAGACCAGCTTGCTAATCAAATGAAAAATATACAGAAGAATCAGGGAATCCTATACGAAACAGTGAAACGATATTTAGCTCAAGTTCCTTCTTCTGACTATGGTATAAGAAAGGAAAGCAGAATAGCAGCAACACAAGTTAGTATATCAAACTTATTATCTTCAGTTGATTTCAGATAGTTGATTATTTATATTTTAAGACTGCGCTGAATCAAAATGCTGGAAAATCAGGTATTGTCGCGTGTCAAAATCGTTTTAACGAGGCTGTTGCAGATATACTCGTTGTTGTTAAGGCATCTGTTACGCAACGATTAAATAATGTATTACAAAGTATCGTCAATATGGGCGCAGTGAGTAGTACAGGATATTGTGCCAAGCTGAAAATAAAATTTGTAATCATACTATTATATGTTTCTAGGTATTGGATAATATCACAAGAAACCTCACAAGTGGAGCTTTGGATGGTTTGGTACGTCAATGTGATAAGGATCCAAAAAATTGTAAACTGACAGGGGAGTATTCGACAATTGTTAACAACACTGCGAATGCTATAACATCCATGATGAACGATATGGCACAACCTCCGGCATTAATTATGGATAAAAATATATCAGATACAATAGATCGACGTCTTATGACCGTTACTGATTGTTTAAGTGGTCTTTAAATGTATGAAAAGTATTTTTGAAATCTATGAAATTTATATAAAATAAAATAAGTAAATGAATTTACATCTGTATTTAAAACCTATTTAATATAATTTCATTAATGTATATGTATATATATATATATATATATATATATATATATATATATATTATATATATTTCATTAATGTATGTATGTATATATATATATATATATATATATATATTATACGAAAAATAATAATATTATTATTTATTACACTACAATCCTTTACCCTTCAGCTTAGGACTTTATAGAGATTCGAAATAGAAAAGAAGTTATGTACATGGAAAATTTCTCAGGAAAATACTTAAAAATTAATCTCTATAATATTTGCATTTATATATTTGAATTTTTCTTTGTTTCTTTACATTAAATATCTAATAATGTGCTTTATGCTTATCTTATTTTCTCCATCTCTCTATAAAATTCTGCTTGTTAATATTTTTTTAACACTAGTTCTCTTCAGCTTCGTTAAATGTATTCTCTATTTTAGATTTTTAACTATTTTCTTTCTTTGTTCGGATGAATATAACTTTATATAGCTTCTTATCGTTTACAGTATATATATATATATATATATATATATATATATATATATATATATAAGTTTACAGGAAGATTAGATTTGTTTATAAATCGTCAAAAGCTGGCACAGCGCGGGCGTCTCGAGCGCATCGGAGATGAGAGTGGGGATGAAGATAGTTTGAGTTCGAAATAAGCCTGGCCGGCGAACTCTAGTAGAAACGTTTTGCGTGCTTTTAAACTCGTATGTTTTATTATAATAGTGGTGATTTCTTATGCGAAGATTATATATAGTGTGTGTGTGTACATATCACTTTTATTTTATAATAATTGAAAATTATAATAATGTATAATTAATAATGCTTAACTAAAAGTTATAAATATTGTGTTTTCAGTTCAAATACAAATATGAATGCTTGAAACTACATGTTAATAAAATTTTTCTTACATTCGTACCTTTCGCACCTTCTCACTGGCGCGCCAAATGATAACATGACTGCTAGAAATCTTAAAATTAAGAATTACACTAAAATGTAATATATTAAAATAACAATATAAAACTAAAGGAAAGGTGCAAATGTCAAGGTAAAAATAATTGACATTATACAAATTGTAAATAGAAAAATATGAAGTTATAATTTATTCGTATAAAGAAATCTCTTGTAATTCAAAAGAAAATAAGCTTTTATATAAAATAGAAAATATATGATAGTCAAACTGACTATGTACTTAACTGCACGAAAAATAATTAGAAAGTGCACTTTGATCTTATTATACGCTTGTACCTCACAGAAGTATGCAAGATGCCGCGGAAGACTAGTGCGGCCACTGCATCTCGGGCAGGTAAGACCGTCCCTGATGCCCAACAGGGGATGTGTTTCGTTTTGCTACTATAGTTTCCAATGGGTGATACTTCGAATAAAGGATATGCAACCATGTTTTCATAATAAAACCATACATTTTGAAGAAAAAACATTGGAAACTTACTTTTAAACTTCAACAAAATTTATTATTTGTGAAACAAAAAGTTGATATTTGGTCCTTTGGCTCCCACCGGTCTCTTTAGTTCTCACTAGTTCTCTTTGGCTTTCACTGAACACTCCCTGATTTTCTTTGGCTCTTATTCTCGTTACTTCAGACCTATTTTTCCTAACTGAATAGCACAGTTTTCATGACCATTTCAAATAATTAATCGTATTTAAAATTAAAATTATTCTGAATGAAGTTAATTATTTTTATCAATTTAAAGAAATATCGAGTAAAATAATCAAATGATTTGGAATACTTGTATACAAATTGATTAATCGTCTCAATAATTTAATATTTTTGAATTTCAAAATTCATTTAAGAAAATAAAAGAAACAAGAATAATAATAAGTTAATACAAACATAACAGAAAGTTAATGGTAAAATATGACATATTCTACTAAATTCATAGTATTAATAGATTTACGTATTTTTATTCGTGTATACAAAATCCAAGCATATTTTTTAACCAACTTGATTACTTTATTAAAATGGCCTTTCGACATTCGATATATAAATGCTGATATTACTTTTAACAAAACGTTTTGTGAACATAAAATTTGAATGTAATTAAAAAGTATAATTAATAAATTTTTGAGATATATTTTTGTTTCTCGATTGAAGTAGTGCATAATAATTGTTAACATGTGTTTAATATAGTCGCTTACAATATAATATTGATTGTATAAGAAAAAGTGATCCGTGAACAATATTAAAATGCATTCAAGACTGGCAGGCTGGTTTAAAAATATGTCTTAATTTTATGCAAATGAATACGAATACTTAAATTTATGAATGCTATGAATTTATGAACGTATTTAATTTGTAACTATTATTCTGTATTATTGTTTCTTAAATTCTTTTTTATGAATAAATAGTGAAAGTCTAAAAAATGAAATTTTTTAAATGATTAATAAATGAGTAAGATATTCAGTATTGATATTTATTAAGTTTTTTGTAATCAAACATAATCTAATGTAGTTTAACTTATTGAAACATTGGTGTAGATATTCAGACTTCTTTGAATATTTTTTTCTCTAATTATTTAAAGTCAACAATTACACGAAAATGAAAATAATTCTAATTTTAAATACGATTATATGTTTAGAAATATCATCAGTATTACACTCTGAAATCAGAAAAAATATTTTGGAAGTTGTGAGAAGACATACAATTTTCTAATCCACCAATAATTGTATATTTAATGATCAAATAGAAATCTATTGTACCGACACAAAGTTTATTTCAAAACAATGAAAGGCCAATCAGAATAAAAAAGTGAGTGGGTAATTAGTTTTTTATTATATTACATACAT
The DNA here is from genome assembly GCA_018907035.1 of Sycobia sp. Sy_11. Taxonomy (NCBI): domain Eukaryota; kingdom Metazoa; phylum Arthropoda; class Insecta; order Hymenoptera; family Epichrysomallidae; genus Sycobia; species Sycobia sp. Sy_11. The sequence goes on along the minus strand of JACCIC010000025.1, from coordinate 4,225,888 downwards.
TTTTTACCTCCTGGAAGAAATAGTGTAAAAAAGATCTTGAGTGCATTGAACAGTAAGCACTTCAAGAGTAGCAAGATTTTTTCTTCTTCAAATTTAGTTGAAGCAATGAATAATTGAACAACAATGGCATTTTTTAAAAATCATTCCTCAAATCAGCATCATATCTTGATTTTAATTGCGAGAGCAAATCGATATGAGGTGAGAGTATTGTTTTGTTTTTTAGTAGCATATTGACGTGTAGTTCCGTATATAAAACTTGGTCTGTATCAATTATTTTAGAGTTCAGCTCAAATGACTTTGGACAAGAAATAATTTATAACTTAGAAATGAAAAACTAGAGCTTAAATGTGGAATTCTTATCTTCTATGTAATATCCTTTAATATTTCAAAATCAAAAATTTTTTTAATCTCTGTTATATAAAACATTTTTTATTTTTCATATAGATTATCCAATTCTTTTGACAAAAAAATGATATGTTAAGTTAAATAAAATTTTAAGTTTATAATTATAAAAAGAAGGAATATATATTTCATGTTGTTTTTAATTTAATAAAAAATCGTTTAAGCAATAAATTTTTATTCGAGCTCTTTAAATACAAAACATATTGAAGTCACGTTCAAAGAACATACGATTAGTTGCGTTAGGACGTTAGTTATAGTTTATAGAGTTAGAATTTATAGAATTTATAGAGCTAAGTGACATTTGAGCTAATTTAAGTTATAATCTTATATATTCTGTTGAGCCTTATGTATAAATGTTAATTAGTTCATTCTGTCAAAGTAGAGGTTTAAAACTGATTTACATATTACTTTTGGAATTTTTGTAATTATATAGCCACCTAAAAGTAAAATTCAAATATAATATTTGCATTCTATTTATATTACGTGTGTATGTATTTATTTACGTTGAAATTAGGTTAAAACTTAGTTAAATAAATTTTTTAAATTTTCTCATTAGGTTAATAGCATACTCTAAAATCTAAGAAGTTACCCATTCAAAAACCGCCATATTGAAAAATGATATTACAAATTTTATCAGTTCTCGTTATTTACGGAATTCAGGTACAAAATATTTATTTATCTATTTACTTATAAAGAAATCATTACTATTTCGCCTTATTCCTAGGTATTCGGAGCAGATTATAAACCAGTGATAAATGAGCTTTCCAACCAAATAACAACTATAGAGAGGAATGTAAGACTTACACGCCTAACAGTAAATGAATATTTAACTCAATTCCCTTCCAATGACGTCGGTATAAGAAAGGAAAAAAGAATAGATGCAGTACAAGTTAGTATATAAAAAGTATTGTCTATAGCTAATTCGAATAACTTATGACTTATATTTCAAGACTGCGTTGAATCAAAAGGCTGGCAAACCAGGTATTGAGGCGTGTAAAAAGCGTTTTGAAGATGCTGTTGCAGCTGCGCTCCTAATTGCTCAAGCAATTGTTCAGGAAAGTTTAAATAATGTATTAAAAAGTTTGGACAATATGAGTGCGGTGAGGAGTAGTACAGTATATTACAAGTAGTAGAAAATAAAATTTGTAACCATGATATTATACGTTTCTAGTCTGTGAATAGTATCAAAACTACAATTACTGGTCCAGCAGTGGGAGATATAATGAAACAATGTGATGCTGATCCAAAAAATTGTAAACTGACAGGGCAGTTTGCGACATCTCTTAGCAAAACTGCAAATAATGTATCATCTTTAATGGACGGTTTGAAGGCTGCTCCTACATTAATTATGGATAAAAACTTATCAGATAAAATAGATAATGATTTAGTTAAGCCTGTTAACGATTGTTTGAAACCTCTTTAAATGTATGAATAATATTTTTGGCATTCATAAAATTATGTAAAATAAATAAGTATATGAATTTATTTCTTTTTAAAAACCATTTAACATTGTTTCAATAAAATGTCAATATTATTAAATGAGAGCAATAGTATTATTCTTTATTATAATTTTCTTTGCCTTACAGCTTAGAACTTTTAGACAAATTCGACAAGGAAATGTATTTTTTACATGTAAAATTTATTACTTTCAAAAAAATACTTAAAAATAAATCTCTATAAAATTCGTTTTATATATTATCTACTTTGTTTTTTACAAAGATTATCTAATGAGTTTAATCGTATATCACATTTTGTTTCTCTAATCCTCTACTTTTCAATATATCTGTTCAAACTGGTGTATTGGTTCAAACAATATATCAGTTCAAACAGTCTGTTTGCAGCTTGGTTTAATACATCTTTTATTTGATATTTTTAACGGTTCTGTCTGTGTACATATTAACACATAATTTAAATGTCACCTTCCGATTTATAAAATTGATGCGTTTTATCGCCAATAATAATTTACCTTAACCAATTTAGTAAACAATGATTTATTTTTTCTTCATTATCCAATCGTAATCTGGATTGAATACTTATATCTGTAGCTGACAAACAATTAATTAAATTTTCAAAAACTTCTGTTGGTATTACTAATTAATATAATATATTGAGAGTTACATTTTTTCTCTTCAGTGTGCACTTTTCCTTTTCAACACTTTTTCCAAAGATTGATAACAGCATTTTTATTATTTGCTCTTAAACTTTCTCTTTCGCTCCTACCTATCTTGAGATTAAACAAAAGTTTTCTCTTTGTATATTTTTAGTACACAATTCTTTTTATCGTTTTATATTCTTTTCATATACTCATTTTGTTTTTACGGTTTTTAACTAATTAATTGTTCTTGGGTGTTTGTGACACCTAAATAGCTTGCGGTATTTTTTGTTGACACTCATTTTATATACTTTACTTTTTTTTAAAAATTTTTTAATCCATTTTTAAACAAATTATTTTTTGTAAGACATTTCCCAAGTACTTTCTTTTCATTTTGCCTCTTTAATATTTTTAGCCTGTTTCCATATCTCAACTTTTTCGCTCCTATTGTTTTCAGAAACTAGTATCTTTATATACGTCTGTCTAACTGTTTTGTTTTTAAATAATTTTGAAACCATAAATGAAAGCATTACGTTATCTATTTTGAAATTCGCTTTTATCGTTCTTCCTAACGTTCTAAATCTTGAAGATATACGAGTTGAATTCAAATAATAAGGTGACTTTGCAAATATCGAGAGCTACATCCATTCGATTATTGAATTTTTTTATTTTGTGTTGGTACAGATATACCCAGCATATATTCACGGCTTTAGTTCTATAGCATTATTTGTTTGTTTGTGACAGGCATACAAAGTTATAAGTGTTTCGTGTGGAGCAAATAATTAAAAAGCATTACATTTTGTGTCAATAATGGAAACAAAAACAGTGCTCTAAAACTCTTGAAATGTTAACATTTGTATATGGTGAGACTACTTTGAGTGAAAAGAATGTGTATAAGTAAGCTGTTCCAAGAAGCATAGCACATCAACAACAGATGAAAACGTTCAAGTAATGAAAGATATTGTGTTAAAAAATCGTCTAATCACTATTAGAGAAATTACTGAAGATCTTGGCATATCGGTTGGCTCATGCCATGCTATTTTTCGGATGTTTTGGGCATGAGACGTGTCTCAGCGAAATTCGTTCAAAAACTGCTTAATTTGATTAAAAGAACCGTTGGATGACCATAGCTCAGAAGATGTTGATTAAAGTCAATAATGATACTGGTTTTTTCAAAAAGGTTATAACTGCTGATGACTCATTGGTATATGGTTATGTGGAAACAAAAGCCCAATCGTCTCAATGGCAGAGCCAAGTCACCAATGGAAGAACCAATCGCTCCACCAAGAACCAATCACCCAGAAGAACCAAGAACGAAGAAAGCACGCCAAGTTCGATCAAATGTCAAGATTTTGTTCACTGTCTTCTTTGATTAACATGGCGTAGTGCATCAGGAATTTTCTTGAAAATGATAAAAGCAGCGGGCGGCCATGCGCCACGAATATTGACAATAACATCGATAAAGCCGCAGCTGCGTTAAGAAATAACCGTAACTCTAGTTGTAGATTGATTGAAGAACCTAATGAAATACCAAAATCGGCCGTTCAACGTATTACAAACGACTTGAAAAAAGTGTGCGTACGGTTTCTTCCTCTTGTACGATAATGCACCAGGTCATACCGAGGCAACTAACACTCAGTTTTTGGCTGAAAAATGATTCATGTACTCAGCCACGCACCATATTTGCCTAATTTGAGTCCTCCTGACTATTTACTGTTTACAAAATTAAAAATGGACTTGAACGAGAACCGTTTGGCGTCAATAAACGATATACAAGAAGCCGTGAAACGAAATTAAAAAGTATCCCAAAAGAAATATAAGTAAGATATATATGTAAGTGTAGTTTGAAAAGTTCGTGACTTTTAAAGGAAGAAAACAATACTAAAAGTAAATTAGATTAAAAATTAAAAATAATAAAAATAATAAACTATATTCTATATTAGCAATGAACGATCTGACTACCTCCACCACCTTAAATTTAAATTCTCCTTTGGCATTCGACGTTTCGAACCACTACGGTTCATTATCGAAAACTGAATTGTTTTTATTTTTATTTTATTTTTATTATTTTTACTTTTTTATCTACTTTATTTTTAGTAATAAGTTCTATCTTAGCTTCTTCGGGGGTAATAAGAAACAAGCAGAGTCAGACTGGCATTATTTTAGTTTAATATATCATAGTATAACGAATGTAAGACCGATAAAAACATTTATATTAAGCTTATAGTTAAAAAAATAACGAAAAAACATTTCATATTGTTTTGAACTCCAAACAGAAACGTGTTAGCAATAAATTTTTTATTCAAACTCTCTTATTATAATAAATATTGAAGTCACGTTGGAACTATATAAAATGACTTGCCTTATGACGACCAATACAGTCATAGAGAAATCGTAGAGCTAAAAGAGATATAAGTTTCAGTCTAATACCTTCCTATAATAATTATATTATTTATTATTTATAATATATATTCTATTATATTATATTATAATATATATTATATTATAATATATATTATATATATATTATATTATATTATTATATTATTTATAATAATTATATTATTCTACATATAGATACATACACACACACAGAGTGAGAGACTTGTTCATTTACGTTGAAATTAGAAAACAACTTGGTCGAATCACGTAAAATTTTAAAACTTATAAAATCTGAAAAACTTATTTTAATATTTTAAACTTATTTAAATAATTATATTGATTTAGAAAACGTTGTCCTTAGAATAACAGTGTGACGTCCAACCGAAGTTGGTGCCACCCGGGTAATCCTAACGGCGATTTTAAGCCGTTATTTACCGGCAAATGCCCCCTTGTTTTTCGGCCAACCCTTTCGCGTGTTGAAGCCGGGGACACGCGGGGCAGATCGCGGATAGAAAATAAATCTATTTATTTTCTATCTATCTAAAATACTTGCAGGCATGTATGTATACGTATATATATATATATATATATATATATATATATATATATATATATAGTCAATTCTATTGTATATTATTTTCAATAGGTTAATACATTCAAGAATATTAATAATACAGACTAAGGAAAATATAAAACAGTAATTAACTTTTCAATACTGTAACGCGATAAGTTTATAATATTCATAAGATAATTTTAAGAGTTATTGAATAAATATTAATTTAATAGTATATGGAATATATCTACTTGAATTAGTTATTATCAGTTAACTAAAATTATTATTAAGAGTAAAATCATACATTTCAATCATTGTAAATATTTAACAGAAAATTATGCAATTATAATCTAATATATAAAATTTATAAATATTTTTGTTTCTTTATATCTTTTGTAATTTTTTACTTAGAGTTACGGTTTCAAAACTTATGTTCGTGAAATTTCATAGCAAACTAAATAATAATTATTAATTATTTGTATTTCTAATAGAAGAACGTTAAAAAAATTATCAAAAAAATAAAATACTTTTTAAATATAGTATCATATGCTGTTGTGTAAATTGTCTTACCTTTATCAATTAGGAACCATTTAGATGGATGATAAAAATTATATGACCCCAACTTATCATAGGAAAACAACACCATGAACGTTTAACCCTTGTATTTAATTTGTATCTCGAGTTTCTAAGTTAAATAATATTATGAAGTTTATAATTATAAAATGAATGAATACATATTTTCTGTTGTCTTTAATTTAATACAAAATTATTTCAGCAATAAAATTTTATTCGAGTGTTTTCAATATAAAACATATTGAAGTCACATTCCCAAAAGATACGATTTGTTGCGTGGGGACGCCAGTTATATTTATAGAAAATTCGTAGAGCTAAGCGGCATTTAAGTTAATTTATGTTACAAACTTATATCTTCCCATAATTCTTATATATAATTACTTCATTTTTATCAAAGTGAAGGGTTTGGACTGGTTTACATATTACTTCCAGGAATTTTTGTAATTATTTAGCCACCAACAATTAAAGCTTAAACATCATATTTATATTTTATTTATATTGTGTGTGTGTGTATGTTTATTTATGCTGAAATTAGAATAAATTATTCTAAAATTTAACAAATTACCGATTCAAAAATAGGTGATATTGAAAAATGAAGTTATTAATTTTACCAATTGTTGTTATTTATGGAATTCAGGTACAAAATATTTTTTTTATCTTTTACTTATAAAAAGATCATCATTATTTTCCCTTATTCCTAGGTATTTGGAGTAATAGATTATAAAGCAGTGTTAGATAAAATTGTATACGAAATAAAAAGTACACAGAGGAATGAGGGACTCATTACCTCAACCGTGACTGGATATTTAACTCAACTCCCTTCCAATGATCTCGGTATCAAACAGGAAAAAAGAATAGACGCAGTACAAGTTAGTATATAAAAAGTATTGTCTATAGCTAATTCGAATAACTTATGATTTATATTTCAAGACTGCGTTGAATCAAAAGACTGGGAAAGCAGGTATTGAGGCGTGTCAAAAGCGTTTTGATGATGCTGTTGCAGCTGCGCTCCTAATTGCTAAGACAGCTACTAAGCAACGTTTAAACAATATATTACAAAGTTTGAGCAATATGGACGCCGTGAGTAGTGCAGGACAAGTCTAAGTAGAAAATAAAATTGGTAATAATGTTATTATAATCTGCTAGGTTTTGGACGTTATTATAGGTAAAATCAATGGTACAGCTTTGCGAGATGTTGTAAAACAATGTGAGGCTGATGAAAAAAATTGTAAACTGACAGGAGAGTATTTGAATACAGTTGCTAGCACAGATAAGGCTGTACTATCTATCATGAGCGATATGGCGCATCCTCCTAAATTTATTATGGATAAAAGCTTATCCGATCAAATAGATAATGATCTAGTTAAGCCAGTTACCGATTGTCTAAAACCTCTGTAAATGTGTGAAAAATATTTTTAAAATATATAAACTTTATGTAAAATAAAATAAGTACGAGAGATCACATCTCTGTCGAAAAATCATTTAAACTACTCAGGACTTTTAGAGAAATTCGATACAGAAATGTACATTTTATATATAACATTTCTTATCTTGGAAAATGTTTAACAACAAAAAAATTTCTTTCACATTGTTTTTACATGGACTATCGAATAATGTGCTTAACTCTATATTATATGTTCTTTCTCTAATCTTCTACTTTTTAATATTTTTTAACACTCTTGTCCCCATCTTGGTTGAATATATCCTTTATTTTACAGTTTTATCTATTCTTTCTTTGTATTTGTTTAACATATCTTTTAAAATCTTGCCTTCCAATTGATAAACTCTCTACGTTTTATTAGTTACATTTAGCCAATATTGATTTATCTTTTCCTCATTATCAAATCGCAATTTTTCTAGGATTCTTCTATTTTTAGCATTCAATGAATGGATTCAATTTTAGGAGCTTCTGCGGTTAGTAAATATTTCTATATCTGGCAAAATTCGAATTTTTCTCTTTTTCACACTTTTTATTTTCAAAATTTTTGCCCAAACTTTGATGAAAAAATTTTTATTATTTATTCATAAACTTTCTCCATTGTCCACTTATATCTTGAATTTAAGGATAAGATTTCTCTATCTTTTTTTCATACTTGTCTTCTCTCTGTTGGTCTATTTGTCTGTCTCCAGTATACAATTTTATACAAGTTTTATACAGCTTCATACAAATTTCCTTGACGAAATTTTGTTGCCCCTGTATATTCTCTTATATTCTCTTCCTCATTTTACTGTTTTTAAATTCATTAATATTTCATTCGTGTTTTCTAAAAATGAGTATTCTTTATTTTAAAACGATGTACAATATATATATATATATATATATATATATATATATATATATATATATATTCACACACACATACATACATATATAAATTGTAACCAGCGTTTTGACAATATCAAATCCCTGTCACTTTCGGGCTATGTAGCAAGTCACGTGCATGAAAAACAGGTTGGTGTTAAATTATAACGAAACGTACTTCAATCAATCTGCAACTAGAGTTATGGCTGTCCATTAACGCAGCTACCACTTTGTAGATGTTATTGTCACTCCTCGTAGCGCATGGCCACCCGCTCCTTTTGTCATCGTCAACCGACTCTCTACTTATCGTAAAGAGGTTATACCACTAAAAAATAAGAGCACGAAATATAACATATTCGCCATAAGCCACTGTTAACATTTTTTTCGTTTCCGTTACACTTTTACCAACTCTAAACTAAAAGTTAATTGTTGTTCGAACGTGGTTCGATATTCTTATTCAGCTTAAAAATGACAGCGACCACATAGATATTTCCACGCAAACTGTTGCTAAACAACTGTATTTAATCTGTGGAACTTGAAAATTTGTAGAGAGATAGAGGAAGTGGAACCTGAAAACTTGTAAAGAGATAGAGTAACTAGTGGCCAAAGTTTCATAAAAATGGCGAAATTAGTACCAATTTCAAATCCGTAGTCTTACAAATTTGGAGACACTTTGTATATTTAACATTTTTTATGTAGTATATAATTTAATGATTTTTACAATCAGACATATTAAGTATATGTATTTACTGAATATTTTTACGGCTTTTATAAGGTTCTACTTACCTCATACACATGTCAACATTCTGCTAATACTGATTAATATTAAAGAAATTAATTACAAGTTTCAATATTACAGTGAATATTTTGATGATAATAGTAATTAAATTATTTACACCAATTTAAGCCGAGCATTTTTTCTGTTGGTAGTTCTGTTGGTAGTCTGGCTAGATAAGTAATAACCATTTATTTAGCAATTGAAATATTTAAAGAATTTACTGAATATATGTGTGAGAATTTTGAAATGTTAAATGAGCAATAAGAAAATGTGCATATCTATAATAAGATTATTCATTTTTTTATTTTAGTCAGTAATTTATGATATATGAAAACAAATAATTAATATGAATATTTACACCCGAATAATACTTCCTTAAGAAAAGAAGTTGTAAGAATTATCACTCCTTTTCTTGGTTGTTAGTCCAAAGTAGTAGACTGATTTACGTTTATCTACTGGTATTTCAATCGCCAAGCTATAGCAATTGTGTTTCTCATTATCGGATAAGGCAATCAGCCTACCCGTTCTAGATTTAGGGCTCGATGAGTGCTTTTGCATCGATGTAATTAGAAGTTATCATTCCGTCGAGCGGAACGGAAATGAGAAGCAAAAGGTTTGGATGTCGGAAGCCCTCTTTCGCGAGGAGGTGCGAAGGAGGTTTTTCCTAAGGCAATTCGACGATATTTTGATGTAAAACCAACAATAGTTCTTTTAACAACCATTCGTTGTATGGCCAGATGGATTTCTGAATGTTCTTACAGGAGATACGGGAAAAAAGGCTAATCAAGCAGAAGCAATAAATTGATAGCAACAGATAAATAGAGTGAAGGTTTTTCGGGTTTCTTTTATTTGTAATGGGAAGAAACATTCATTTACTATAGAACTAGTTTTATATCAGTCGAGTTTCTTCAATCTGTTTCTCAAATTTTCAATCAATTTTTCTTTCAGCCTTTGCAGAAATACAAATAAGTTCGTTAAGTATATTTCATTCGTATTATCATATCATTAGATTGTTTTATTAAATCTTTTAGATTCGTTAGCATATATTGTTAAAAAAAGATTTGTTTTGGTCTAATCTTAATATTGCATTATTTTCATTAATGGCGATTCGCATATCTTTTTGTGATCAATATGTTATTATCAATTACAATGATATTACATTATATGACCAATATTAGTTTGGATTACTGCCGGGAGACTACAACAGTAGTAATACTTATCAGTTGAATACTAATTATTTGTTGAAAGTAAATATGTATTTGACAGAGTGAAAATTGAATTCACTGAGTATATCAGTAAAAATTGTACTAATTGTGTATTTTGAGAGTATGTTGATATAAACAGAGAACATAAAAATTTTGAAAATTAATTTAGAATTTTAATCTATTTTATTTACATTTTTAAGTAGATGAATAATTTAATTTTAAGCACTAGCAAAGTGCTCCTATCATTCAACTTCTTGCTAAGAACATTTTTTTTTTAATAAATGCTTTTATTCAGAAAAATTATGTACATATACAGTATGGCGAAAAAAAATAACAAAAACCAAAAATACTTATTATCGCTTGTAAAATGATGGTATAGGTACAATATTACTTATTATACTTATTATCGCTTGTAAAATGATGGTATAGGTATAGGACCACACTCGTTACAATAAGCTTCGAAATTTAATATATATATATATAGACTTATAAATATAGTTGTCGCATATTACAATATTATTACTAAAATACATTGTGGCGCTAGAAAATTAGTTCATGCCTAGACGGAGAATGAAAAAAAACTAGCTATATTAACATAACATTTGAGACAAGGAAAAGAAGATTATTATAATCTTACTTATATTTAAATTTTAGCATGGATTTAGCATCTCTTGCCGTGATATCTGTTGAGAATCTCAGTGGCATATTGTTGGTATATTGATAGACACATTTGTTGCTGTTTCTTCCAGGTATGTGATAAATGATGGGGTTACCATTGTGATTTATTATATAATTATTTTTATCGAGTGTTTTAAATTCGTTTACGGTTGCGTAGCCTTTGTTTATTGTTGTTTCGCCTTCTGTCGGGTCTATCTCGTGAATTTTTTTAAGCAGATGATTGTTAACGTTCGATATTGATTTAATGTAATTTCTGATTAGTTTAATAATAAATACAACGATCCTGATTATTTTTGCTTTATTGTATAGTTTAATGTTTGGGATCCATTTTTTAACAGGATCTGAGTAGAGGCGATAAAGTTTTAGGCATCGTCTTAGCATTTTTCTTTCGAGTATTCTTAATTTCTCCATTAAATTCGGGCTGATATTGAACCATGTGGGGCATGAATAGGTTAAAATCGATCTTATTAAGCTTAAGTACGTAATTATCTTTGACTATTGGTTGATTGTTGAGTGATAAATGTTATATATCTTATTAAAAGCCTTGTTTGCTTTATCTAATTGCATTATCAAATTGGTTGGTATGATTTTGTGGGTGTTGTAGTTTGCAGTGATTTGTAATGCTTCTGTTCAAGATTCTTTCGAAGATTTTACTTATGACTGGTAGCAGACTAATGGGCCTTAGGTTGTTAAGTGTGTTCGCTTGGTTTGGTTTTTTTTTAATGATTGGGGAAGTGGCTATTATTTAGTAGATTATTAAATAGAATGGTGTATAGTTTTATTATGTGCTTTGGGAGGTTTTTTAGTACTATGTTTGGTATTTTGTCTATACCAAATGATGATTTGTTGTGCATCTTTTTAATGAGCCAAAATGTTTCTTTATTTTTGATGCATTATTCCTTGGGTTCGATGCAGGGTTGCTAGTATTAAATTGTCTTAACGCTGGTAATGTGTTAAATTGATTTTTTAATAGTGCTACTTTGTCATTAATTGTATTGTGGTGTGGCAGTGTGAGTGTACCGTTCAGTGAGTTTATTTTGTGAAAGTGTGAGCCTATAATGCTTGTTATGATAGAGGGATTGTTAATGCAAAAAGTGTTGTTATCTATGTTTATGAAGTGATTCGTGTCTATATCATTTAGTTTTGTGTTGTGGTTTTTAATGAATACCATTCGCTTTTATTTATTATGAGGTGGTCTATATTATTGTTTTTATTTCTTCTGAATAGTTTGTTTATGTTGCGAAAAAAACTTGCTGATTCTTTATAATTTATTTTGTTTAAGGTGTTATTCCATTGTTTGTTGGCTTCCTTTTTAAATTCTATGTTGATTTGATTTTTGATTATTGATAACGCATTATTTAAACTAAGTATTTCTGCTAAGTGTGAAGTATTATTTATTTTTTTCAGGTTGTGTATCATAGATTGTATCCTGCTTTTGTCTTTGTGAAGTTTCAAGATTTTCTTATTGATTAGTCTAGTGGTAGCATTATATTCTTTTGCTTTTGGGGCCATGATATTTATTGCTTGTCTAATATTCTTTTGCAATATATCTATTGACTGATCAATTTCGTCATTGTTAAGATTTATATATTCATTTATTTGTAAGTTACAGTTTAAATTTATATATTTATTAAATTTTTTCCAATTTATGCTTTTTATTATGGTTCTGTTTTCAGGCGGGACTAAGCTTATGGCGTTATTTAGTAAGACTGTTACTTGGATTGCTGTCGTAATTAAGTGTTTTTAGGAATTTTTCTGTGGTAATTAAATCATTATTGATCAGCGCTAGGTCAAGAAATGCCTGAGATCTTACAAAAGTCGGTGATTCAGCAATTAGTTTTTTTAAATTGAATTTAGCTTGATAGCGTTTAATAGATTGAAATAAATCAGCACCGTGGCTATTACAGGTTTTGTCTCCTAGTGAGATGTGCCTTGCATTACAGTCACCTATAATTATGTATTTGTTGTTTGGATTGAACAGTTTAAGTTTGTTACAGAGGTGTAAAAGATCATCGCTTAACCTATTTTTATAGTTATAAGACGCGTACATGCTTATTATGTAAAGTTTTTCATTGTTTGTTAGGTTAATTGTTATGATAGTGGATTCTAAATTATTCAGGGTGAATTGTTTATATATGACTTCATGTAGAATATTATTTTTTATTAGTATTGCAGTGCCACCACCTGCATCGCTAGTTCTGTCGTTCCTGTGGATTATATATTATAATTATCAATTGTGAATTTGTGATGGGTGTTTAATTTTGTCTCGCTTAGTGCTACTACATCCGGATTGTGCAACTTTAAAAATAGGCCTAGCGAGAATCTTCTACTGTGCGTTATGATTGAATTTACATTTATTGCTATTATTTTTAGAGTGCTTAGCTGCTCGGGTCTGTTAGAATTAATGCAAATACTTGCCATTATAGCTCTACATCTATGTATGACGCTAAAGTGTCTATTTTATCTGCGATTGATTTTAGGTGTGACATGAATTCTTGCTTAAAACTATTGAATAATAATTCTATTTCTCTGCTTAATTTGGAGGTTATTGCTGCTAATATTCCATCGATGTTCGGTAAACTTGTTGTGGTCTGCTCTGGAGTATATCTAAGGTGCTGAGCTGTTTGCAGCTATATTTGCATATGTGTCTGCTCTTGTTACTGGTGGTGAGGAGGATGTATTAGTAATGTTGTTGGGTATAGGTGATGTTAATCTATGTAAAATATTATTTGTGAAAGCTGTTCTTTTATTTTTGGCTTGTTCTTTCTGTTTTATTATAATATTTAATTTTTCTTTATAAACTGGACATCCTTTAAAATTTGCTGGGTGACCTTTGGATCCACAGTTTATGCAGTGAACTTCATTGAAATCAGTTTTTTGTGTTATCGTACACTCAACTGGCTTGTGTGTTATTAGGCACTTGCAGCATCTGTATTTCATGCTGCAATTAGAAGCTACATGCCCGAATCTCTGGAAATTCCTGCACTGAGTAATAGGGTTTTTTCTCAGTGGCTCCCATCTTATGATTTGATACAAAATCACTTTGATATTAGATAAGTCTTTAGTCTCACTGTCATTCGAGCACTGCACAATGAAATTTTTTCTATTTTCATTCCTCGATTTTAGTGTACTTACTTTTAAAAATTTAATGTTTTTGGAATTCAACTTAGATAGTTCATCGAAAACTTCACTTTCACTTGTATTTCTATCTAAACCTTTCGACACAAATGTTTTGGGTTTCATTGCTTTTGGACTGAATATGTAGAACTGAATGTTTTTTTCACTTAATTTATACTTTATTTCATTATAACCATCTAAAGATTTAGTTATTATGTTTATTTTGAGTGTGTTGCTATTTTTTAACGCGAATTCATTTACCAGCCTGAAGCTTTTCAATAACTTGGTTAGCTGCATTGTATTAAAGTTCTCCAATATAAGGGGTGGTGGTTTTATATCAGGCTTACTGTTCGCGTCCATGTTTATGTTAGTGTCCACCGCATTATTTTGGTGTCTGTTGCTCTGCTGGTTCGCCAAAATGGCGTCGATCCCATGCGACGCTAAGCTGCCGCGCGCTCCATTCTGCTGACTGGACGCCATGTTGGTATCCATTCGTTCGTTTGTGCTGTTGCCCCTCACTGGGGTGCTTATGTCCTTGGCTGGGCTAACTTGTATGCTTGTATTTTTTTTGCGACTGATGCTTTCCTTCTTTGTTGTTGATATTATTTTCAATTTTGTTCAAGTTCGATTTTTTGTTTGAGTGGTTCACCACCGTGAACTCGCTCGTGCTTTTTACATTTTTGTACATACCTGCCATTATGGAATTCTTCCCTTCAGAGAATATTTTCCTTTTGGTAGGTTTTATCTTTGGCTCGATGTTTTCGTCGGAGAACAATGCATTATAGCATTGTGATTGTCTATTTTTGTATTTATTTGTGATGCTGATTTTGCTGGTGAGTGGCTTGGTTGCCCACGCCGATGGTGCTGACGCTCACTATATAAGGGGCGCGTATAACGGCGTTACCTGTTCAAAGGTTGGAACGGAACTGTTGCTAAGAACATTATACCATCAAACTAGTCTTCTCAGCTTTAATATTTATTTTCATAAATAAACATTTATATAAACGCTTCTTATCTCTTGTATCCTGCTTATGCTCTTCATATCCTAATTCTTCATTTCAATTCAAGGTCGAACAGTAGAGGAGATAGAGAGAGTCTCTTATTCTCTCTGTCTCTTTCATTTGGTCGTTTAAATGCATCCGAACGTTCGCTGCCGCCAACTATGGGTCATAAAACTTTGAATCGGGAAACATGGTATATATTATGATGGAATACAATGCTGAAATTCGAGTAAAAAAATGTCCCCTAAGAGTGGCACACTATATATACTCAGACACAAGTCACCGGGAGTAGAGCTACGAGTGTCCTAGATACTGTCCACACTTATTGATCAGCTCTAGTCGCCGGTTAAGGATTCATTACCCTGATCAGGGTGGGTTTTGGAGCTTTTGTCCGCTTCACTTGGTTGAGGCTTCACTCTCTCTCTCTCTCTCTTTCTCTCTCTCCCACTTCCCATTCTTTCTTTCTCTGTTTTCACGACTATAAAGTAGAAAATCGTATTAACCATCATTCAATACGGTACCATGACGTTTTTACTACGTGAAATATTATCAATTATACGATTTATCCTATATATATATATATATATATATATATATATATATACACTACTGTGTACAAATCTGTGCCAAATTGCGCGCAATTATCTTCATTTATCATATAAATACGCTTGTGTTTTGTGAACAAAGATAAGTTGTCTCTTCGGTTTTTATAATGTTTGATATTATTCAACAAAAATGTAGCATTAAATTTTGTGCGCGAAATGAAATATCAGCCGCCGAAACGTTCAGGAATGTTGCTAGAAGGCCTTTGGTGAAAAGTTAATGTCAAGAGTAAGTGTTTTTGATTGTCACAAATTGTTGAAAGAATGTTGAGAACGCGTTGAAGATAAACCACATCAAAGAAGGCTAAGAATATCTACTGATGAGCTACACGTCAACAAAATCAAAGAATTGGTTCTGCAAAATCGTCGATTGACTACTAGAGCGCTTGCTGATGTTATTGAAATTTCAAATGGGTGCGTGAACACCATTTTGAAAGACATTTTCTATCTGAAAAGAGTAAAATCTCATTTGGTGTCTAAAACGCTCAATTTTTTAGAAAAACAGCCTTGTATGGGGTCTGTGAAACGATGCATTCGGACTATCAGGACAAGATTCGCACGCATATATAAATATTATATAACTATATATAAATACTATATACTTTATATATACAATATACAAGGTAGCGGTCACAGAGGGACGCCCTATTTTTAACTATTCTGGGTTCTCTTCTCTTCGCAATTACTTCTTGGTCTAATACGAAGACGGTACTCTCGTTGAGAGGGATATATTGAAGAAAACGGTGGGATTAAATCGTGAATTTCAATATAAACAATATTCTGAAGAAAACGGTTGGGTGGGATAGAATTAAAAAACGAAAAAATTGGTGTGTGAAAACAAGTTTAATTAAACGAATTCAAATTTTCATGAAACAAGTTTAATATAACAGAAAAATTGTATGAAGTTATTATTTATCAAAAATTGTATAAATAATAATCTTAGCGCAAATGAGAAAAGAATAATGTGCGCAGGCTGTTTTATAGCCTCTGGATCTCATTACAAAAGCGTGAATTTCGATCTATAAGGCCGACTCACAGATCGCAACCGAAACTATTCACGTAGTTGGATGAACGGAGAGCCCGGGATGGCCAATCGTACAGGTCTACTGATTTTGAAATTCTCGATTTTTTCCGAAAGCCAGGATACGACCTATTTCAATATATAGGTACGTAGAAAGGCTTTCTTTGGAGGAAAATATCCGAATTTCTCGATACAGATCGGATCACTGCTTTTAGGAAGCATAACCATTTGACCTCTTTTGAAAACCTCAAGATTTTCTCAATAGCAAGTATTCGGCCACCTATTTATTAAACCGTATACAAGCTACTTCACGGTAAAATCTTCGGCTTTTCCGTCACGGCACATTTCAAGCGTGTATAGTACACATAATTTAGCCTAGAGCAAGAGTTTGCTCGCGATTTCCAGTGTATCGACTTTCCACATTCTTCATAAGTTTATTTATAACTATACCATTCAATAATATCATTTATTCGAATCTTCCTTTTCTCGTCTTTACTTCGCATAATTATTTATCTAAATGATTCATTAAAGTTATTTGCTTTGTCCGAGGTATCATATTTTTTTCCTTTTAGCCCGTAGAGACGAGCTAACAATCGAAAACTTATGTCTATTTTTCAACGAAATAACGCTCGCAAATTGAAAGATATAAATATCGTATTATTTATTAATTTGAAATTGGACGTATATTCGAATTTAGCGCTAAGTAATGTAAGTGTTTATATACTTACTTCTAATACAATAAAGAAGAAGAGTAAATGTTAGGAATGTATATTCGTGAGGGAAAGATAAATAATTTAACAATAATTTGATTATAGTGATTTTACATTTATTATAGGAAAGGCATAAAAAACCTCCACTCGGTGAGTGGAGGAAAAAGCCGTTAACTTTATAATTATTAGCCATAGTTTAAAAGGTAAAAAAAATATAATTTTGTTTCATACCGAACAAAGAATAACGGAATTCTACAAATGGTCACAACAATCGCTAGCGCTCTTACCACACAAATATTCTTATCATAAAATAGCATACAGGAGGTCAAGCCTAAGGCGTGAGAATCGTTCCACAGTGCTTCCTCGGTTATCTGACAGCCCCAACGTCTTGGGCACGGGTACAGCCCTTGCTGTCAACGGTAGCTAGTGGACGTAGACGCCGCTTGGGAAGGTCCTATGAATCGAGCACAGGGGCTGATCTCACCAAGACCTCAATATCTTGGTCGCGAAGTGACAGCCTGATGCTGAATCGCACGGGATCTGATCAATAAAAATCAGTCAAGCTACACACAAACTTTCTCGTGCTATACACTAACTCACACACTTATTAACACACAACTTCAACCAATTGAAGGACGGAAAACGTTGTCGAAAAGAATAGTCGAAACGACAAGGCAGTAATGCCTTTTCGATCTCTCTCGTAAGCATCGAGCGCTCGGTACCATAGGAGAGGCAGAGGGATGTTTACAACGGACAAGGCGAAGGGCGTACGACGGTCCTTTTATGACACGGGAGAGAAGAACTATAATCGAAGAGGCCAGTGAGTCGCACAGTTCGGCCAGATGCACGTATGCATTTCTTCATCCGTCTTCACTGGCCCCTCGCTCTCTACTATCTCTCTCTCTCTCCCTCTCGCTCTCTTTCTCTCTTTCTCTGTCTCTAGTTTCGGCCTGTCTAGTATCTAGTCTAGTATGAGAGCCAAACAATAAGATCATAACAGTAGTATATATAATTTCGTCTTCTTATGAAACGATTAAACTTTTTATTTAAGGCCTTCAAACAATTCAAAAGGGTTATCGTACATCGTATTTCTATCAACTTATTAAATGAGATTATTTTATTCTATCGTATGTTTAAAGATTCAGAAAAAACACTAATGTCTGATTCATACTTAACAAACTGCGCATAATATCGCATAATTAATTTATAAAATATATATCTAGCAATTCTTGGAGATTTGAGCACGTTGACAAAATGTTATCAGGTTTGACCAGGTAGATGAAAATATATTTGCAGCGTTATATACCTCGTAAAATATAATCCCTTGTTTATGAAGGTTGACCATAAAGGCACCATTCGGTGCAATTCATTATGATCCTTATACAAAAGCAGAAGTGTATCAAAAATTTGCCTACAAGAACTATCAAGTTATACGAAACATAAATGAGGTTTTCAAATTTTTAATTATCTTTCTTATAGTCCCAAAGAGGGAAGGACGACCAGAATCGATGGTAAGATAATAAATACGAAAACAAGTATAAGTGTGAAATCGTTTATTTCATTTTCTTGGCTCTACAGTCTCATCTCTGCGGAACCTCGACTAAAATATTTCAAAGTCTCGTTGAAATGTTCCAGCTCGTCGCTAAATCAATCCCTAACGAAAGTCGTGAAACACGGGGAATTGCGGTGACGTAAAATTGGGAACTGGGGCGCTCCAAACGGTTTTGCGCGCCAGCACGGTAAAATGGTATGGCGACGCCCTTCACGGGCTCACCGGCCCCATGCTGGCGCTCTGCCGTATGGCCGTCTACAGCACATCGAATTCCATCGAATCAAAGTCTGTTAAGCTCTCGGCCGTAATGTTAATGCACGACGAGCTTGTGCTAAGGATTTGTATCGTGCAGCTGGAAACACGCGGGGGAGGGGGGCACGTGCATCGGACACAAAGACGAGACGTGCGGATTGCGGAAAGCAAGGGAACTGGAGACGTCGATTGTTTGAGAACTGTCAGTTGGTAGGAAGCGTCGCTCGTCCGTCTCTTTTTCTTATTATCTAGATCGTATACTATGTCGGAATCTTTTTAGGTAAATGAACGGTCATATGGGTAAAAGTATTTATATTGCAAAATTTGAAAATCTCAAAATATAGTTTTTTTAATCATCAGCTTAATAACATAAATTCTCTTTAAGTAGCTGTGTTTTTTAATACCATGCAGAAATAAAAAATGTTTCATGTTAATCATTTATTAATTTAACGAAACAGCTATGCGTTAAAAACATAAAAGAAAAATACAAATCAGAACAAGTTAGAAGGAAGTTATTTATAAATAAACTATTTATGGAAAAAGGAACAGTTGAAATATTATAATTACACGTGACTGAAAGGAACATATATCAATTATACTTATCGGAATAGTTTATAATGTCTGCGCATAACTAATCATTTTCAATAGATGAAAGTATTATTTAATCTAAGAATAAAATCAATTACTTTTTTCATTTAAATGGAACTTCTCTTATTTTTAATGAAATATACTCAATATATGATTTCTTATATTTAGTCATAGAATATAATAATTTCTCATAAATAGAATTATATTTCGACTTGTGAACTGATTTATTATTTATTTACTATTGCGATGATTAGAAACTGTTCGTATAGTTTATCTAAATGAAATTGATTGAATAATAAAATTAATTCATTCATACAAAATCTTGTTAATGCAACATGTTTGAACAGTTCATTTTTTATTTCTTTATTTTTTGTCGCATCCCTCATAATGAGTATTAGCGACTGTTACAGTTACCTTAAATAGTATTTCATTATATGAATTCTATGTACATATTTGAGATTTCTCATATATTATTTTAATATAAATTAATGAATTGATCTTAACTTTTATATTAATTATTTTATGTTTATTCTTTAGGTGAATTATACAACGTTTTTGAACTGTTCACATTTATTTCGGAGTTGTTTGATGGTTTTTCCTTCTATTTTACCTTTCTTCCTATCGGTATCGTGTTTTGCACATTCGATTAATATACACTTTACTGTTACAGATGTATTACAGTCTTGACATGTATTTATAGGTGTTTATGGATTAGTTGTGTATGACCGATACGTAATGTAATTATGAGTACTTTATGAGGTCTGTTCTATTTAGCATTGTTGTTGGATTTGATTCAAGTATACTATTTTTTATAAAGCGTAACCGCGTTTTCTTGCTATTGAGCGACTTTCTATTTGAACCTAGGTCTATTTTCATTTTAATTAATTTTTGGAGATTCTCATAGATTATAATTTGCCTATCCTTGGACCCATGGAATATTTTAGTTGACTTGCAAGATTAACCGTCTCTTGAATTTCGAATGCATTTGTTTCTATTGGGTTTGCTTTAGCGATGTTTATTTGAATTTTATCTTGACAGATTCCAAATCCCCCATGTCAGTCGAAGAAACAAAGACCCATGCTCCTCTATTAATTAAAAAAAAAAAAAAACAGGGCTATCACCTCTATAAACGGATCCTTCCGTGATCAGGTTGCAATACTCTGCGGCTCGTATCGCAAATTAGAATACACGAACTCGCGAAATCTAATGTACTTAACGTGCTTTCCGCGCAGCTAAAAGAGAGACAGGGAGAGAGAGAGAGAGAGAGAGAGAGAGAGAGGCCGCACTAACGTGCGCAAAGTATAATAATAACAGGCAACGGGGGCAGCCTTAACACCGTCGTAAACACGAGGACTTCCTTCCGCATACGCGCAGGGTCGTTCGGCGAAGGCCACGGGGAAGGGGGCGGGAGGAATCCTCGGCTTAATTTCGCCCGGACTCTCTGCATTATACCGCCCGGACGCCGAGGGACGAGAGCTGACCGGCTGACGTTGCAGTACCGTATGCGGCTGTAGCAGAAGCATGGATCTCGTTACGGCGGACGGAGTGGATGTAATTTTTATGGAAATTCGCTTTACCTTTGTTACTGGCTTAATCTGTTTCTTTTTCGGCGATTTTGGAATTTTCTCGTCGCTTTGAATTCGGCCGCAGAATAATCGCACTTGCGACTCGATTGCCGAGGAATTACATATTCAAAGGCTTTTAGTGCAGCTCGTAACAGTGTTTAAATCGAAAAACGAGCGTTGTGAAAGAAATAACACTGTACTGAGTACGTTTCGAATTTGGTAGGAGCTCGCTTGATATTCATTGATTTGTGGATTTCAATTCGCTGAAATGATGAAAAACTAACACTTTGTGCTTTAATCTTTATAAATATGTTCAGCCTGAGTCAACAGCTTTAATCTACAATGATACAATGATAATATGTACGAACAGATAATTTACTATATTTATATACCGAATATTAATTTGGAATTACACATGAAAATCATATGCAAGATAAATCGAAATACCTCATTGATGCACACTTTGCGAATCTATTAAACTACAAATTTGAAAGACTCGTTTTTAATATACTTAATAACGCTTCTCGGACCCTATATCTTTAATCCATATATAAGTTAGTTTTAACAGCTTAATTAATATGTTAACATACTAATAACCTATTAATTCTTTCTGTGTATTTTAGATAATATACACGAATCGATATCTCTGCATTCATATATCAATATAATTATATTCATGTAATTATAGAGGTGAATCAGACTGTTCGCTGAATGGTTAAATATGCACAGGACTTCATAACCCGCGCTCACTCTCTGTACTGCTTCAGCGCACGTCTGCGTTCTGGTTATTCATTGTACACATTGATTAATAGCAGTATTGAATAATATCGAAATTGATATTTTTAATATAATCTCTTAACAAGATATTATGAGATTATTTTATACAATGATTAATCTATACATTCAAACATAATTTACAATGAATCTAGTATCATTTCTTCTGAAATTCAGTGTTTGTTATTAGAATGAAATGAGTACCAATTTTTCAAATATTAATTATTATAATTGATTGATTTTGGAATAAACCACTTATTTACAAGTCATCTCAATAAAACCGAAAGAAAATAATCTGCATAAATAAATTTTACCTTAACATATTCAATACTTATCAATAAGTTTAATGAAAGAAGAGAGAGAGAGGTGTGAATTATGTAAAAATCAATAAGACAAATTAGTGAAAAATAAGCTTTCATAAAAAAGGGGAAACGAAATGAAATAACAGATCATCCATAAATTAGAATTGTCAGAAATTTTTCTGTCCTATGTGATCTTATGGAGATGAAATTATCAGAGGTTCTTTAAAATTAGGAGGTCACTTATATAGAGGTTATTTTTTTAGAGGTATATTAAGGATTATTGTAGAGTATATTATTATTATAGAGGTTATTTAGAAAAAGGCTAATGTAACCATTTGAAAAATAAAATTTCATGTAACTTTTTTCATTCAAACTAATCTCTTTGAATATTAGCAGTATCTAAGCACTCTTTGAATATTAGTATATAAGGACACTGTTTTTCTGGAATTTCTCTCTCTTCTCTCTCTCTCTCTCTCTCTCTCTCATTTTTCTATTTCCAGACATTGAGGATCGAACGCTGCATCGTATTATATTTTTCTAATTCGACTCCGTGTAATATTTTTATATTCTTATCAAAAGTTTTCAAGTCATGGTGACATTTCTCTCTTTCTCTCTCTCTCTCTCTCTCTCTCTTTCTCTCGCTGTATCGCATTGAATATTCAAGATTAAATAAAAAGTAAGTCAAACCAGCTTATTATCTTTTTGTTTTTTTGCTCTATATCAATCTATTTTTTCTTCATCCATCTTATTTCCGAGTGCGTGGCAGGATTCCTTGACATCAGAAACCGCATATACCTCGTATTTTCTAATTCTATTTTTTTATACATTCTTATTACTAAATAGGTTTGTCAATTTAGGGAAATAATCTTATTGGGCCCAGTAGGAGGATGGCATATTTTTAAAAGAAAAGCTGTCCACTTCCAACAATACGTTTGAATCAGCCTCTATGTTAAACTGAAATAGGTTTCTGTATAGGTTACTAACTCTTTTATAATTTCATATTACTTTCGAGATTAGAAACTCGAGCAAAGAAAATTTCTCTAGCAATTGCTGGCAGCCGTAGGCTAATATTCACCTTTCGAAAAAATATTTGTTCATGTAATCAAAGTATAAGACAATAATACTTTTATCCGGACGCTACATAAGCGTCTTATCACTGTATTAATGATAAAAATAAACAACTTTTTTAGAATTCTAGTTTTTCCGAATAACTTGATGGATTTTGAGAGTACAGGAAGTAGTTCAGCATCTTGTGCTGAAAAATCACTATAAAACTAGATCCGAAGAGGACGAAAATTTTACTTTTTCATATGTTCTATTTTGTTTTCTTCCGCTGGCGATGATATTAAATTCTTTTAGCACTCAAGCAAAAAGGAGTTTAGAATTCTATATAATGTTTTATTTTTAATTTCTGATGGATTGTCCGAACGGTCGTTCTACCTTGAAAATATACAATTTAGACTTCAATGTGCTAACGAAGTATTATGAATGAATAAATATATAACTATATTATATTTCGTGAAATATTTTCTGTTTCCGTACTCTTTATGAGATTCTACATTTTACATGTTGAATAAAAATGCGCAACGCATCCCATTATCGTCCATAGAACAGCCAGATAAGTCAAGTTCTTACGGCTGAACTTTTTCTGATAATCATCCGACTAAACACGGACGTGATTTTCGACTTATACACCGTTTCTTATTCAAAATTGGCATGTCCGGTATAGCCAAGGAGAATATGGAACATATATAAAGAAGAGTACTGGAGCAGAGAAGAAGAGAGGAATTTTCCTTCGTAATATAATTCACGCACGGCGCCGACGCGAGATTACTTTAGGGACAACGTGATTGCGAAGCATTGTCCTATAGACGCGCGCGTTTCCCTCATAATCGCGTACGAATGTCATGGGCGCGACTGCGAAGCCATTTACTAACGTCTGGGAATTGTTCAACGTCTAGTTTTCGTTTTATACGCGAGCATATTAAATCGCATACGCGCGAGGCTCTAGTAAATAATTATTAAGTAAATACAGATAATAATTCTAAATTTACCGGTTTAGAACGAAAAATGCAGGCGAGCATAAATGGCATATTCCGTATTGCCAATGTCAATACCTTCTTCTGGAGAGAGAATATTCAGTGGAAAAGTTAAATTCAATAAATCTTGTATTAAATTTAAAGAATTCTTTTGACAAACATCAAATTAAAAAATAAACTCCATAAATGTAACGAATAAATTTTGGACTGACGAAAAACTATTGATTCTCATATACTCTTGTAAGGTAGACTTGGCAATATCATTTTAATTTTTATTGAAAAGTGTTTTTCTTTAAAGACTCTTTAAATGACGCTGTGATAAATAAAGAGATGGTAAACTTGTTACTTTTCATTTAATATTTTGACTTTACCGGAGAGCCTTCTAAATTAATTGTAAAAATTCATAAATCATAAACAAAATAAATAGTATAGTTTAGGAGTAATAAATACTGAATAAATTAGAATTTATTTTGTAATGTGAAAATATCATCTTCTTGTGAAAAAATGCAGAGAACAATATTATTGTTTTCTATATTCTCAAAATTCTTCCCCACAATTTTCTTCTATGAATAACTTTATGTTTGTTCAAATTCATTTGGATGCAGAATTTTCGTTATTATTACATAATTGGAGAAGGATGAAGACTAATGCACCCGAAAACGCAGAAATGCACTGTATGTTGAAGCATTTTGGAAATATCTTCTTCCATAATTAAAGTATCATTAACTGGAGTTTAAAAAAAAAAGTAAAACTTTGCATCTCTTACCTAAGCGTTAAATACCTACTTTCTCTCATTTCAATTATTAGTGTCGTAAGCTAATTAGAAAAGTATTAGATCGCACTGTAATTTCTATTTACACATTATTTCGACCTGCATATCATTTTCTTTAATAATCTTATCTATTCTCACTTTTTACTTTTATAGTCTGCACTTGTAAGCCCATTCGCTTACTCTCTCCATTTTCTCCCCTTTTCATTCGTAAACTTTCTTCTCATTCCAAGTCATTCAAATTTTACACTTCGCAATCTCGGACATCAAATGTGTATCTCAAATAGAGTTAAGCTTAAGGACTTCAGACAATAAGACCTTTCGCCCACCCAATTCCATTTTCTTACTCGGGATTATTGTGAAATTTCGCGCCCTGAACTCTTTTTAATGCGCTTTCTATTATTTTCAATCACCTTTACGACTGCAGAGATAACGAAAATTCCCCAGCCCGCGTACGTCGAGGCTCGTTCGTGATTTCAACATCTTAGTTGTAAGAGTATAGAGCCAGCATTAATAGTCAGAAAAGGTGGCACGATAAAACAGCACGATGTTTCTGTAGAGAGATTACATTCTTTTACAATGGAAAAAATTTTACGAATAATTATATTTTGTAAAAATTTAATAAAACCATATCTTGTATAAATACTTTACGAGTCTTTTTATTACATGAATAAGTACAAATTCAATAAAAAAATATGCTGAACTTTTTATTAGATAAGATTTAACGCTTGTATTTTATGCCAAAATTATTTTATATATTCTAATTAATATTTTTAATTAAAAAAGTACGTCATTAGAAATGAAATGAACATAGCCGTGAAGTTATAATGAAAACTATTTCAAAAAATATATATATATATATATAAAATGGCAACATAAAATTATTATTTGAATTAATTATTTCAAAGAGTTATTCAAAAGTCGAGTATCCAAGTGAGTTTTCAGAGACAAAAATCATCTGACAACTTTTTCGGCAAAAGTACCAAAAAACTGAATTTATCACTGATTTGAACAATTTTTCATTTTAAATATTTATAATGATCTCTGCTTAAATGAGTTCATGTTAAATCTAACTTTAAAATGAAAAAGTATAAATCTAAAAATTATAATGAGAAATAAATAAATGATGTTTTCTATGATATTAAAAAATTAAATATTAATTTATTTAAAAAACTCTTGCTAATTTCCAAGAGAAAGTGTTTATAAAACTTGTCATTTAAGGACAGCAAAATGAAATATCCAAAATTTTGTAGTACGTCCTTGACGTACATCAATTTATAAAATATGAACGTTAAAATTGATTAAAAATTGAATTAGCAGACGATGTTGGTTTTTAAAAACTTACTCATTGTCCTGCAGTTTTCTAGCCGAGTCATTACTTATTAGGCTACTGTGATACCAATTTTGACCACAAGAGTTGAAAACAACAAATTACTAACCGAATAACCTACAACTAATACTGAGAATGAAAGGAGACTACCAAAATGAAGGTATCATCTTAAATGTTGACACGCTCAATATACTGAGTACATCCACTCCAAAGTATAAACGTTAGCCCTTCAAATGCGACCAATTTCTCATCGTATCATTTTGCCAAAATTGCTTTTTCTTGCGCTTTTAAAGTGGTATTATATCAAAAATCTAAAGATTATGGGAATTTTTATCACGTAAAATATACTTTGCATCATTGAAACTTTTTTTTTCTGGCACCATACCTCAGTTTTCTTTTTGTCAGAAAAGCAAGCAAACTATATAGGCTAATTTTAAGGAGAATTTTAGGAACTATTTAATTTAGCTCGAGTATTTTTTTACAATGGTGTTTTCGTCCAGAATATTGCAACAAAAAATTCTAGCCAAGATTCGGATTGGATTTCTGCTTAATCATAGAAAATTTCCGATCTCCCACGCTCGTTCCGCCCCTCCGCCGAAAATTCGACTTCGATCTTCGGCCCACGAATTTCCTCGTAATCTCGCGCCCTTTGCCGAGCCGTAAAACCGACGACTCGGATGTCCTCGTATGCATAGGAGTTTCGACTGCCGCGCGACAATGGCGAATGGCGGCCGCGGTCAGGAGGGAAATTTCAAAGGCCGCGCCGACGGGGCCGTCGGCCATACAAGTCGAACGGACGCGCTCCGCCGATCGTGTAGCTGCGCTCGTCCGCAAGCGCGTCATTAATAACGTTAGCAGCAGCATTATAACGTTAGAGCTTTCGAACGGGCGAGGGCGGGATAATGACGATCGCGATCGACGAGGGAGTGCGAGCGTCGGACTCGAGTTGAATGTACGGGCAGCCGCGCGGCGATTGGTTAATTTATGAGCTTCGTATCAAGAATGAAGCGTGTGCCTAACGTACGCTGTATATTGAAATATCGAGAAATCGAATTGATTATCGTGTAAGAGAATGGCAATATTATCCAGAAAATACGCACGTGTGCATGGTTGTGCAATTTTTTTCTTTACCTAGCTGTCGATCGGTCGTAAAAATTTCTCCAAATGCTTTTTAGAACTAAAGCTAACTACAGCTAACTTGTATCCTTGACAAAACCGTATTGGCTAGATGAAAAATTATCATATAAATGTAATGTGGGTATATTTAATAATAGTTTCCCTAAATATTAATAAAAAAACTTTATAGTGTTTTTTAATTGAAATTAAATTTTGTACTATAAAATTAATATTTTTACTTACATTTTAATACTAAAATTGAACTATAATAGCGGATTTATCAATGTTTGCTCAAGATCATAAAGTTTTCAAACGATAATATTATAATTTATAATAATCACTACGATCTGACTTTACTTAAAGTTAAACTTATTTAGCTGTCTTAGTTAATTAATTGAAAAAGAATCTTTTCAAAAATGTAAACTTTGTAGTCCATTTTCTGTCACAGTTCTAATTCAGATATTGATTAATATTATAATTTATTAGTTCGAGATGAAACTTAACAGACCAGTCGAATACTAATGAGCAATTTTAAAATTTATTTCCCAGTTTCTATTTGAATGGTATACTGGGTCGCATCAGCATACAGAAGTAAAAAGTTATCCAGAACTTAAATGTCTCTAATTAAAAGAATTCAATTAGACGCTTAATTATTTATACCGCATTCGTTAAAAAAAAAAAAAAACAACAAAAAAAGAACTCCATCGATTCGAGCATATTTATGAACAAAGTCTAGTCGTTGTCGCATTTATTATTGAAGAAATGTAGCTGTATTCCATTTCCGTTATTGTGCCACCCCATTTATTACGCAAATCAAGGGATCGTAATGTCGCGTATTGGATATTTTAGCCTGGCGTTTTACATTTTTATTAATAATTCACGGCTTAGATGATACGGAAGGTAGAGCTGGCGGGTAATACGGTTATCGGGGTAGCGACTGGTATCGGCGAATATTGATGATTACGCGCGTGTGTATAGCCAGCGAGAGCTTTTGAGCCAAAGTGCATATATTATATCAAAGAGTTCGTATTAAAGTTGATCCCTTGTATTAAAGCTGCACGAATTATTATGGGCCTGTAATATTTATTATCGTAGGCTATCCCACTTTTTTCCGAACTAATGATTATTTTATCTCTTTGAAGACGGAAAACATGTGTTTTTCTGTCATATTTATTCTTTGTCAAAAACAATAATGTTCCAGGTGTGTCAAATGCGTGGAGTCAGATATTTCTTAAATTCGCAAACGTAAGTCGTGTAAAGGGATAATTTAATAATTTTTCCTTAAGTACTCTACATGTTCTCTTCTTGCTCGCAATATATATAATTTTAGGACTTTTATTACATAACTCGTATCATGAGGTATTTGTTAATAGCTCATGATATTAACTTTATATATTAATAAGCTTATTTTTTTGCAGAATAATAGTTTATTAAACAATGAATTTATTAAAACTATTTTTTCATCTTCATAATTCCGTGCAATTCTAATTTTTTTGTTTTTATTGAAAATACGCGAAATGTTTCTGTAATACATGTAAAACAGAAATTTGCTCGAAAAGTCTGCCTTGCACGTTATTATGCGTTCGTGTTAAACTGGATGAATTGCGTTGTACACGAGCTTCCCCATAATACGGGCAAGTTAATTAATTCACTCTCACGGCCAACTACATTTGCAAAGCTCAAAAATTATGCATTATTCGCCATAAAGAAACACGATAACTTCCTGTAACTAGATTTATGAGCTAATTGAATGAAAAATAATTCCGGTGTGCGTGCTGTCTATTGTGCGCTTAATTAGTTACAAAATTACACTTCAATATAATTCTCGATTGGATAAATGAAAATTTTTTTTTAATTGGGACATTCGACGAAATTGTAGCACGACGAGAAGGGAATGCAGGAAGGAAATATAAATATATAATAAATAGAACGCTTCGGTCTACTCGAATGTATACGGAAACTTGGTATAGAACTGGAAGAAGGCTCGCGCGCAAAGAGATCTCCCAACTTCTATCGCGCGCATTTTCTCTGTACGTTTTTATCTCTCTTTATATGCCGCGCGTAGTGCCTCCCCTCCCCCCCCCGCCAATGAACTAATACCCGCGCTACTCCTCCGGCCTCCCCAGCCAACACTCTTTGATCGTATAAGTGAATAAGTCACGAACTCGCGGAACCGGCCAAGCTTATTCGGCAAAGTTCGATTCCCATACCCTCTCCCCCTTCCCCTCCCACACCGCGCCGCCGCGCGTACTCCTACATAGCTGTTTCCGCCGCGCCGCCGCTTCATACTCTCGCGTTGCATTAGCGCGAACTGCGTTAATTAAATTTACCAGTCGGCGCGCGCCCGCGCGCCCGCATAAAAGGGACGCAAATCAGCGCGCAAGTCTGGCTAAGTCCTCGTCTCCTCCATCCGCCCCTTTGATTACCGAAAATCTCTCGAGTTTTTTTTTTTCCACCCCCTTCGCAGGCACGAGCTGAGAGGATCGATGTGTTCGGGAAAATCGTGTGATTCGCGACGCGAGTCATTCTTTTCGAGATCTGCCCGCTTTTGTTAGGTCGGCGAAGTGGAAGCACGCTTTGATCTTTATACTGATAGTGACGATATGTTAATTTTGTGTTTGTTCGTGGGAGGCAGTGAAGTATCGCTTGAAAGAAAGTAGGGGAACTTTGCGGATTAATTTGTTCAAATAATTTTGCATTTCAAATAAGTTTTTTCTATTTATAACAATATTCACAGAGAGGTTAATAAAATTTTTCTTATAATTGAATCTAGCTATTTAGTATTATCTTGACTGAAATATTTTCATTATTACATACATTTCTATTATATTATAGATATAAATAGATGTTAACATTCTTTATATAATAGATTACGAAAATGCTAATTATGTGTTCGAAAATTGAATAAGTTAAATAAGTAAGTTCATCGTATCACTGATTAAATATAAGTGTATCCATATATATCAGACTCCTGTCAACGAAAAATAACAAACAAGCTGATTCGATATGTTTGCTTGTCTTTTTTCATTTTAAAACTACCACGTTTCATTTGTCTACGCTGCAGAAAACAAGGACATTTTGTAGTTTTAACACATTGAGATATAGTTAAACATCTTAAGACTTAAATTTTATTTCAAAGCATTAAAAGAGGTAGGTATGTAAGTTATTGGAAGGATTTACAGGATGCTCATTTAGGCTAATTTAATCTAATTTAAAGTAATTGATGTATATTATTTGTTTCGTGGAGCCTCGAAACGCGGATGGAAATTTGCTAATTTTCATTGTGGGAACTAGGTAGTGCTACTTTTTGCCACAACTAATTTGGATTTAGAGAATATAATGTAAGGATAAAGACTGCAAAGCTACGAGGATATTTAATAATAATAAACCCATTAATTGGCTGTACCACATAATACATGCAATATACTACGCAAGGCCTTCGATTAAGTGAAGAAGAATTTTCCCAGTTGGCTTCCTGTAATAACGACCGCACTCATCACGTTTGATTCATAAAGTTCCAGGACAATGAAAAAGAAACTTTCATATTGCTCGAACTTAACGTCTCGAACTACGCGGCGAACGAAATTCCCGTAATGAAAAAGAACTTATACTTCGCTTTAAAAAGTGCATCGGAAAAATGCACGAAGGAAATCGCCAGAAACTTTGTCGCGTTATTGCCGTTTCTCCTTGCTTTCCATTACATAAGGAATGTAATCCCCCTCCTCTCGCTACATTGCGTAGTTAACAAGAAACGAAAAAAAAAGAAAAAAAACGCTCGAAAAACGCAACTTGGAAGCTTTTAATTGGACCGCTTGTGTGTACATAATTAAAGCTGTAGAACGGCGTCTCGACCGTGAAAAAAAAAATAAAAAAATAAAAAAACAAAAAAAAAAAAAACAGAAAACCAGAAGAAAATGTTCAAACGCGAAAATCGGTTCGACGCCCGCGCAACCCCCGCGTTCCTATACCGTTGGTCCGCTCCCTTTGCTCGTTTTATTAAAACTGCCACCGCCACTGTGCGCGAGCCCGACAAAAAAAACCGCCCGCAGAGCCGTAAAAAGGGGAATAGGAACTTTGGATGCCGAGGCCGTTACTCTCGCGAAAGAAATGGAGAAAAAAAAACGAGAGGGCGAGGGGATACACGCATAAGTGACGAAAGAATCTGTGTATGTGTTTGTGTGTGTGTGTGTGTGTATAACCCTTCGAAGGGTTGCAATTCGACAGTGCGTGGTGAATTGTATATATATATATGTGTGTGTGTGCGTGAAAAGGGCGCGGTGCGCGCGGGTCGACGCATTGCTCGCGCGCAGCAGCAGTAGCGAGAAGCGATTTTTTTATACCTCCTCGATATAGAAATTCCGATACAGCGAGCGCGAATGCTCGGGTGCGGGGGGGGGGGGAGAAAATTACGAGGAGTCGTATAATCTAACGTCGTATTGAAAGTTCGATATATGGCTCTGCGCTGACACGCGGCCACCCTCCCCCACCCCCCTCCATCCCGGCGGTGCAGAGAGTTTCGCGGCCTGTATAATAATGGCCCTTTGGGCTCTACGTGCTCGCAATTAAAGCCTCGTTGCGCGGAATTATTGCGGCAATTTCGACGGCTTTTTCGATCGCCTCGCCGGTCGCGCGGCGCATTCGGCGCGAAAACAGTTTTACCGTCTGGGGGGGGGGGGCGGCTGACGGAGGGGGCGCTCGATGGAATTACAGCGGCCGGCGAGCTTGGAAAGCCCGTTGCTTCGCCGCACTCATTAGCGGATCGATGCGGGAGGGCAATTAATTGCGGCGGGCGTGTGTTGTGCGCGTTGCACGCATAGTGCCTTGTTGAAAATTATAGATAGCGTTCGATGGTCGGCTATAAGTTTCGCGGTTGTTTTCTTCGGCTTTCCACAACATTGTTATATGTAGCGGCACGGACGCGGGTCCGCCTCGTTCGTACCAGATATTCGTTTATGAAAGCAGTGCCAGAATGGTTATAAACTTTCAACAGCGACAACGATAACAACGACAAAAATGCTTTTCTCTGAATATCGTGCGTTACAGTACCGCGGAAGTAACAGTTTATTATCGAGGCATCGATAAAGATGGGAGAGTAGATCCCAAGCCCACGTAAATAGGTGCGGTGAACTCGCTGAATCAGCAAAGTATTTTGCATACTTTCATAATATAATATATTCTACATATAAACGCGAAATGAGAAAAGGCATAAAAATGCTAATTGGCGAATTTCAGCTTCTTTGCTTATGCGAAATGAGTTTTCAACTGAACGAGAAATGATAAATTCCTAATTTGCTTTACCGAGAAATCAGAGCGAAATTATATAAACACTTTAAACACGTTATGTATTTTATGAATTTTTTCATTTAATTTGTATCGGCAGATATTTCAAAACATTTCCAGCTAGTAAATTTAAACTTTCATGTAAATGCGAGTGTCCTCGTTCGTTTTAGTCATTTCCGGTTTGAAATCGAGAATTTCATTAATCAAACAAACAATGAAAAAAATTATATCTTATCTTTCTTGATAGGTTTTAATAATGAATTGAAATAGAGTGAACAAAATTTGTTTCTTCAATGTAAACTACTAAATTAGTATAATAAGTACAGAAATTTTAAAAGTATACTCATTTTCAAGAAGTATATTTTTCATATGGGCTGATTAATTTTAATTAAAACATTTTTTTATATTAACAGAATTTTTTTTCTTTTGTCATTGAAAATCTTTAACAATAATTTTTCAAGTATGCATGAATAGTACGCGTCGCTGTGTTATTGTTTTTATTAATATAACGCATGCTCGGCATTTCATATTAAAGGTTGACTTTCGTGATTTACGAGCATCGCTAGCAATTGCAGCATTTAAACTTTCTCTAGCTTCACTGGAAATCCTTGCCATCAAAATGTCTTGATTTCAGCGGATATGTAAGCCATGGAACTCAGAATTTCAAACTATTATACATATAAAAAAATTGAAAGTAGCGTACATCGAATAACGAAAAAGTAACGGAATCATTCACATGTAATATAACCGTAGCTTTTGGATTTTATATGCTTGTTCAAAGAAAGGTCTTCAATCATATTTGCATTCTTTTAACGACAATTTTATTTAACGTATTGTGCATTAATTACGAGATTCTTTGAAAAAACATATTATTATTTTCACTGGTATCTCTTTGCGATAATTTAAACATTATTTATAATTCACTAATTATTCATTTTTTATTAACTTTTTGCCTGCTCGATTCCACTGTGTCATAAATACCGGTATTACTTGTTACAATGATTTTTATCTTCATGCTGCATGATAATGAAATTAAATCTTATGAATTGTTCTCAATGTGACAGAATTGTTGGTCGACTGGCTCTATTGATTTGTGCGGTTGACATTTAAAATTGCATCGACAGTAATCATTATTTCACACAATACAGGATAAATAAATTTAATAAATAAATTTAAATATATATACGATAAAATTTCTTTGTGAAATACTACTTAATGAATTACGTAAATCCAAACAGAAGCTGTATCTTTTTATCATGATATAATTCCTACGATAATTCTTACGATAATACAAGAAGACATTCTTATCTTTTGTTCTATATAAAGACTTTGAATAGCTTACATAGTTTAAAAAAGAAAAAACTATTATGAGGACACACAATTTAAATTTTAAATAAAAAAAAATAAAAGTAACATTTGTAATATAAATTTATTGATATTACAACGTATCATATTACAACGTATAGATTTTTGCAATATACTCTATAAGTACAACTTTTATGCAAAGTTCAATTTTCATGGCAAACATTCAGTTTTATCGCAAAGGACTAGAATGTGGATTTTGCCACCTTTATATTTCAGAATAAAAATAAACAAAAAAATAAATGCGAGACTACTATAAATTAAAAACACTAGATATAAATGCACAAATGAATCGTTCATGTTAAAATATTGTTACAAAATAACATAAAACGAAATGAAACATGAACCTTAAACAATGAAATCTGACGATTACAATTAGGACTTTAGAAGGAATGGAATAATCAGCCGACTGTGATACTTCTTTGTTGAATTTTTAATTAATTAAATACGATAAATGACAGAACATAGTACATAGTACGATGTTTTACCATAATGTAGTCATACTATTGAAGGGCAAATAATTTTCCAAGTATTATCGCCTTAAAACCAAGTGCAAACTATAGCTTTACAACTTTCTAATGAATAATCGCCGAATCTGTATTAATTAGTATTGGTACCTCCAATCTCGATTTCAATCAATTGATAATACTATACATAATTTACAAATTTGACAGTACATATATTCGTTAAAATGCTTTCATAAAGAAAGTCAGCTAATGGATTTTGATTAATTAAAACCGGTCTTTATAGTTTTCTTTTATTCTTCGAAAATACATACACACAAAGGCACACTCCATTTGTTGGGACTTCCCAGGTTTAGATTTTGTTCTCTTGTAATCTGTTTCAATATTCAATTTGTTAGAACTGTTATTTCGTAGGAATAATTGAAAGGTTTTCATTTTGATTATCTCCAAATGAAATTCAGTTCAAAGGGTACTTTCGCTATGGCGGATAATAACTGTGAATACGTTGTTTAAAAAGATAACATAGAGATGTTTGTAGATCTGGGCCATGGATTTTGCTCAATTTTATTGATGCGCGGTTGAAAAAGGGCGTTGAAAAAATTATTTTAATTATCGACATTTGCATTAGCACACAGTATTTAAAGTCTTCTTATGATAACGTATTTAAATTTGGTTAAACTTCAGATAACACAAAATATCGAGTAACTGAATTTTTGGAGCTTTATAAATGATATTTTCTCCAATATCAAATGTGTAGGGGCTTTGAAAAAAATTCCTTTAATTACACAGTATAACTAAATTAATTACAGAGAAACACATACGAATTATAAGCAATAAAGTAATACATTTTAGGAGTATACGTAGAGCTTCGTTAGATTCCGAAATCTCACTGGGTTCGTGTTTCTAGAAAACATTAGCACCGCCTTATCCCATTTGGACTAAATCCGTCGAATGAACTTTTCTTATAAGATTTCTATCGCAGTATAAAAACAGTTTAAGTGTTCATCATTGGGATAGTTCGACTACTTAACTACCGCTAAAATCACTCTTTACACGTTGTAAGCGATGGAGCTTGTTCGCCATAACATTCTTGAATTAATCGATAAGCTTCTGCTACATTTTTTTTCAAATCAAAATAGTGCAAAAGGACATGTCGAAAAAACGATTTCTCACGATTTATTTTTCACTGATCAACAAATTAAAATGTTTACATAAATGATTGCGCCCGTTATCTGACTTTATTGGCAAATGCCAAAACTAAAAAATAAGTACTAGATCCGACACATCTGATTTTTCGTATTACTTATATCGTCATCTCAATGCGAAGATCGGAAACTAAGTTCGCCTCCGAATAATAAAAAAATAAAATATATATCCACCGTTAAACGGAAATTCCGCGTTACGTTAGCGCGATATCCGACGTGTCGCTATAATAGCGAGCAGGCTGTATGGAATTCAAATTGGCCACCGATCAAATTCGAGTCGAATAAAAGATATATAACTGCGGATTCCCCGCGGAATGCCCGAACCGCAGTAGCGATCCGGAAATCGAGAGTTACGCACGCTTTCTCTCTGCACGGCGATCGCCGCAGAAAACTGTTCTTCTCTCTTTCTCCTTTCCCATCTCGCCCACTCTCTCTCTCTCTCTCTCTCTCTCTCTCTCTCTCTATCTTTTTCTTCTCTTACCTTCCTTACTATAACATTGCGTTACGGGGGAAAAAAATATCGAACGAAACGCTACTCACCGGTAAGCGGGCGATTGTCGCGTAAGCGCGGCGACCGATGCTGTTTCGACGATAGGCGCGACTTTCGAAAGCGTGCGCGGTGGCCGCCGAGAAAGCGCGCAACTCGCCCGGGGACGATATAAATATTATTATATTAGTGTATATTTTACACACACACACACACACATATATATATATATCCGCGCGCTCGCGCTTAGAGAGGTTATTACACGAGCTCGTGCGTCGATAGGATTTCAAAAATAGCGTTCCGCCGGATCATTACAAAGATTTATGTGTAGATTTACTGTTCGTCAATTTTTAAGGTGGATTTATCAACTTCTAAAACACGTTGCAGTTTAAATTCGTCTAAAAAATTAATTTAACCTTTTGTCTCTTTCATTTTAATAATGTGAAAAAATTTTCATCAAATTTCTGTTATATTTGATATAGCAACAATAATTTCCAAATTGTGAAAGTAGTGACAGAGTATATGGCATATATGGAACAATTTAATAACATCCCTAATGTGTACAAGTCCCGATGATTTTTGTTAAAGTGGGCCATACATACAATTAAGTTCTGGCAATTTAGCATGACTGAATTATTATCTGTCGGTTTATTTAGCGAAGCGCGCCGTAAGGTAGACGGGAAATTAACCAAGTTAGAAAGAAAAGTCTCCATAAACTAGCTAATGAAAGTAAAACCAGAAACTGTACATAGGCAACTTCGCCATTTATCTTGACACTTGTACTTTCTCAAACATAATAGTATACATAAACGAGCGCTTGTTATCTTTGCATTAGAGAGCCGGAAAATAATCAACTCGAGCTTTCTTATTCGCGTAACAATAAATCGTTAATTCTTTTTTTTCAGCTGTAAATAGTAGTACTTAAATGCACTAATTTACTGTTTTTTACACACAGATTAGTACGTTGTAGCGAGTAATGTGTTATACAAACGAATGCACTTTGAACGTCACATCTAAAGTAACTATTTAAGTTTTCGTTAATTTATATCAAAATATAATGATTTTCTGGTTAAGTATAAATTGAAAAAATATCTATTGTAACAAATTTTCCTACCGGAGATGCAAAAATAATTTTAAGGAAACTTCTTAATATTCTTATTAGTAAGTATCATAAGTCCTTCTGAAAGTTTTACGCAGGATGAATAAATAATCAACAGGAATTTCTCTTCTCAGATAGAAAAAGTGTAGCTCATCTTTGCATTTTGATGAGAATAAATATTCTTACGGCGTTATAAGTTTTCCACAAAATTACTTTCTCGTACTTAGGAATTCTAAGAAGCAATTTAGCCGTTAAGAAAAAAACTACGAGTGAACTATCGAGCGGGAAAATTTTTACCAACCAACGCGGCGGGAAACCTTGGATTGATGAAGTGGTATAGTTTATAAAATTTCAATGGAATCGAACAGCTGCAGAATCAGGCTAAACTTTTCACGTATACGCGCTGGGCATATACGTAAGCAAATATTAAACATGATAAATTGAATCTCGTAAGCATTTTCGTGTAGCGAAAAATTAAACGAAAAAAAAGAAAGAAAATCAAGAATGGGAAGGGGGTAAAATCGCTCCATCGAAACTTTGTCCGATCCATGGAAGCCTGGCAGAAAAGTTTCTCTGCAGGCTCGCTGCGGGAACCGAAAGGCAGTCGATCATCGACACCCCTCCCTTCCACCCCCCCCCCCGACAATTTTTCGACTTTAGCGCTCGATGAAAGGAGAGGCCGAGAAAATCACGTAATGTTCTATATATCAGCGTCTCTACGTACGCGTCAATAGATTCTAATGGTTTTAATATGAAATTTCTCGATGTACAGCTGTAGATGCGCCCCGACTGGCGAATTTTTCCAGATCGCGGAATAAAAGCAAAAGTTTCGCTCGCCCGTTTATGGGTACTGTATGTGCACATGTGTGTTTGCATGCGTACGTGCGTACATGTGTTTGTGTGTGTGTGTGTGTGTGTGTGTGTGTGTATGCGCGCGTCCAAATCTAGCAATGCGGGCGCGGAGGAGTTTCAGTGCGAGCAAGAAAGGAGGAGAAACTTTTAGGGCGCGAAAAGTATGTGTGTGTGTGTGCGAGTGTAGGAAAAGCTAGCAAGCGCTGCGAAATAGTTTTCCAGTTAAGCGAATTCCACTTTCGAGTGAGTTAGCGCGCGGAAAACGGGGGAGCGAGCGAGATGAAGAGAATGACAGGGAAAGGGTTTAATTTAGGCAATTACTTGTCTTCGTCTCTCAGCTATGTCGATAGGAAACTCGTTAATCCTTGTATATATAGGGCCAATCCGTTGCGGGAGCGCGATTTTCTCTTTTTCCCAATGCTCCATATACGTCAGTCTCGGTCATAAATCTGTAACGGACGGACTGAATACTCGTCAAGATTTCGAAATTTAATATGACTAATTTCAGTCTTTGGAGTACCATGTCTCTTCGTTATAAAAGACATCTTTCACCAGATTCCTTGCGACTGCATATTATTTTAAAGCTATTCGAGCATTTGAAAGTTAAGCGATTTTTTTTTTTATTTTAAAAAATTTATTAATAAGTCTTTATTATTAATCGAAAAGTAACTCAGTTATTACTTCTATTTTTCAAACAGTACATACAATTGAATTTTGTTTTTGTTTATTGTCAGATTTCATAAATAGGCTGCAAGAAAAGCATAAATAAAGCAGATTATTTCTGAAAGTAATATGGCTTGAAGACTACTTGGTTTTATAGTAAATTTTAAGAATAATAAAAAATAATATTCACATATTTAATTCGATATTCAGCCTTTTCTGGAGAATCCTTGTGTTTTTCGCCATAATCGACATAACGCAAGAGACCGTCGTTACCGTAAAACAGAAAAAAAAAACGAATGCACGAAAATTTCAGCTCCTCGCCAACTCTGTTTCGGTATCTCTCGGAGGCATTAGCAAGCGGTCGCCGCGGCAGCGCTCGGCGACCGAACCCGGATACCACCTCGTAAACAAATAAAAAGGAGCTAACGAAAAAAGAAGAAAGAATGAAAAAAAAAAAAAAAAAACAACAAAAGGAGATCCGATCATCGGTGCGTTGTATGGGAGCGGCGACCGGTTGCACTTTCCCCGACGCGGACGACTCAGCGCCGCCGCCGTGCACTTCGTGTACAGAGCGCCGGCGGCGGCGGCGGCGGCGGCGGCGACGACGGCAGCGGCTCGCTAAAAGCGCTCGCGAGGCGAGCAGGATGATAGTTCCGCGAGAGAGGAGAAAGACGGAGAGGAGTGCAGCGCGCCAGCGCGCAAGGTCTCGATCGCCGTCAGTGAAAGTCGCGCGGGCGCGACGCTCCTATGTATGCGCGTGCGTGTAACTTTCTATATACCCGCGTGACCCTCACCCAGCGGCGCGGTGTGTTTTTGAGCATTGCGCGGAGACGACTGACGTCAGCTATATGTATCTCGCCGCTTTCGGAACGAGAAATTTCGTTTAGCGGGATATCTATATTGGTGTGGTGTGTGTGTCTGTGTGTGTGTGTATGCGCACGCGCGTATGGCTGGGTGTGTATATATATATATATATATATATAACACGCAAGTGTCCGAAAGGAGCGCGCACTATTTTATTTTTCGGCTTTTGATTTTATTATATATTCGATTTCGCGCATAAAATTTACTTTTATATATATATATATATATATATATATATATATATATATATATATGCGTATCTGTATAATAAATGAGAATCATAAAGATTTAACAAAAAGAAAAACCCGTTTCTATATGTTAGCTTCAGTCCGAAGGAAAGTTTCTAACGTTATATTTGATAATGCATACGGTATACATGAATTAAACCTGGGACGTTGTCGCTTATTATTTTTAAAGAGAGAATTTTAATCCCAACAGCTGCTTCAGCGGTCAAAGTCATCATCAGGTTGAACTGTAGACTTTGATGTCAAATGTTTTTATTTGCCCTTACTTTATGAATACATAGCTCAATTCATTAAAGTGAATGTAGTAAGAAATGGAAATTTTGAAAATTTTTAATAGATTTGGAAGTAAGGTGTAGCTAGATAGCTATCTGTAAGAGAGAAATACAGCTATTTCAGCAGGTTTATATTCTATTTTATGCCAATAGATCAATTTATTTCTCTTTGGATTCTTCCCTTCAATAATTTAATCATCCATATGCTGTTTGATAGATTAATCCATATTTTTTTAGACTTTATAATGTTTAGTCGTAAAGGAAGTGTCTCAAATTTGGGTAATGTATTTTAATGAAATTTATTTACTTGTACATTATTGATGTTTAATTAGATGATTTCTAGATTTGCTAATCGTAATTTAATCAACTTTTATGACTGTACGTTTGATTTTTATTTTAGAGAGCGCAATGGAAATATATGAAATAAAATGAGATCATAATAAACAAAATAAACTGCTAAAAAAACTTATATCCACGTGCTTTCTGGGTGCTTAAGTCAATTTTTAAAGACGTTACGTTAGAAGACGTACGAGAGGAAAAAGATATTTAGGGGGATGAAATTGAAAATGGAAATAAATTCCAACGAACTGAGAACAACTATGCATGTTTAATCCTAGACCACCTGCTGGGCTCATCCGTAAGAATGACGAGTTGTCTAATCTGAACGAATCTGAATTTTTTGTCGCGGGAAGAGAGAACGCCGATCCTAAGGTTATATACTCCCGACGAAGATGAAGATGAGGTTTATCCTATCCTGAGAGAGCTTTGGACTGCTATTTGGGAGGGAATTCTTAATGTTAATAGGTGGCGAGATCGCCTGCACAGATCATAGGGTCCGATCTGTTGAACTGAGAAACGAAGAACTCGCATTACGAAGGTATTAAAGTTGATCGCGGAAAGAAGATCGGAAAAATGAAATATTCGAGCAAACCGAGTATTATTAGAAAAACAGGAGAAAAATAAAATATAAAACGCGCGTGTATGCACACGCACAACAAGCGTGGACTGCTCGCAAGAGGGCTCGATGTCGACGCTGCCGCTCGCTCCCTGCTCGCGATAAAGCTCTAACGCTGATTATTTGCGCGCGAACGACGATCGCATCGATTTCTCCCGCGCTCTTCTTCGGAAAATGCGAACGTATATAATCGGCTCTTCGAGATTTTTCAATATTTCCCAAGATTTTGTCCGTGAACTTATCGTCGATGGGTCGATGAGACCTAGATTATCTTAATCCGAAATACGCAGTGGAATAAAGTAATTTAAGAAATTATCCTATCAGTAAGAGGGGTTGACAGAAGAATTTATTTTACGTTATTTACGTTATTAGAATTCAAAATTCTGGCTGATCACTTTATGAAAATTTTACTCACGTTTTATTTAAAATAATAGTCTTAAAATACGACGATCGTAATGTAATTTTTGCTTTCTCAGCTATTTACTTCTCATAAGGTAAAGTTTTCAGATTTTGCTCAATCGTCTAGAAGACACGTCGACGTGAGCCATGGTTTTATGAAAATTTTAAAGGGTTTTTTAAATT
Source organism: Sycobia sp. Sy_11 (assembly GCA_018907035.1). Taxonomy (NCBI): domain Eukaryota; kingdom Metazoa; phylum Arthropoda; class Insecta; order Hymenoptera; family Epichrysomallidae; genus Sycobia; species Sycobia sp. Sy_11. The sequence continues at coordinate 4,183,855 of JACCIC010000025.1, read as the reverse complement.
TATTTTTCTTGTAGTTAAGCCACGTTTCACAAAATTTTATATCGCACTTTTCCAATCGTTCGTTAAAAAAATAATCCTTAAATAGCAAAAATATTAGATAAATACTTAAATTTGATCTTTAGCATATACTGAATTGGTGAACTCATGTACACTATACCATATATAAATTTAGTGGTTATTATTAATTCATTATTTGTTAGTGTTAAATCGATTGTTTTTCTAATGATTTTTTAATAATTTCCAGTACAAACACATATTATTATAATAAATAATGGAATCTCTAAATCACAGAACCATTGTCAATGTCGGGCACCTATAAACGCATGGCCTGGGGCGATCAACCCGTTCTCTCTCTCTCTCTCTCTCTCTCTCTTTCTCTTTCTCTCCACCCTGAAACAGGCACTAAGTTATTATATCAACCTTCAGCTTTAAAACTTTCGAAAACCGTTAATCATTTGGTATAATTGTCCAAAATCGATTTCCGATTTCAATTAATCTCGAGTAAGCTCGAAATGGTAGGGATTACAGAATTTCATGTATTCAATCTGTACTAAGGAACCATTAAAAGATGTATTAAAATTGTATATTGAGTAATTATAACATACTTTCTAGAAATGTAGTCTCATCGATTTAAACACAAATAAAACTGTAAATGCGAATTTAAATTTTTATTAAATAAAATTTAAATAATTTAAATAATTTAAATAAAAGTAAACTTTAAAATTTCCATATATTATCACATAGTATTTTTTTTTCGCCTATTTTTTTTTTACAAATAATGAGATGATATTGTCCGGAATGACAAAATATATACTTCATTAGTTCCTAAATACAATTATCCAATTTATAATGCGCTTAATCGAACATTGAATTTGCGAATTATATTACGTTTGGATTATCAGATCGTTCGTGCGCTGTGCCAGAATTAATTAATGCGAGCGTATACCAGAAAACGTTAGTTTATTCTACGATAGACGAATGATTATTCGATTTCCTAATTACGTAACGGGAAGTCGATTACCAATGATGCGATTTGAATCATATATATGTATGTACGCGTATTAAAAACCATATTTACGATGTACGGGCGGAACGTGATGCAAATTAAAAATTAATGTTTACCTTAACGTCTAATCGAGACGAGAACACGAGGCGCGCAACACTTTCACGTCTCGTTAACTCCGGACGTTAAAACCAATCCTCAAATCTAACGAAATCCCGCTGTAATTACTCATCTGTCCGCGCATGCATACATGCATTGCCGGCCCGCAATCCGAAAGTGCGCGCACGGTATTCTGCCGCGACCTCGCTTCCGTGGCAGACTTGATATCCGCAGGCGCATCGGCGCCCCCTTGCCGCATCGGGAGCGCGAGGTCGTCTTATACGTAAATAATCTAAATTTCAATTCGTCCACTATATAACTACGTCTTATACACAGTTTCAAGGAAAACGAGGAGGATGTAAAAATATAATAACTTCCACTTTCTCAAAACCATCGGACATAATTCATAAAGTGGAAACGAATACATATATATATATATATATATATATATATATATATATATATATATATATATATGGAAGTGGAGCCAGCGGACTTCCTGTTTCTCGCTCGAATTAATCTCTCCCCTCGATCTTCTCGGGCGCTTATAATGCTCAGCGCGGAAAAAAGAAAATCATTTCTCTTCTCTGCGTATTCCTCCATTTCTCTCTTGGTCTCTCAGTCTCTCTCTCTCTCTCTCTCTCTCTCTCTCTCTCTCTCTCTCTCTCTTCCACTCCCTCTCCGTCTCTTACACGCGCACACGCAATTGAATCAGGGGAGCCCGGCATCCTTGGATTTCTGCTCCGCGCACGGATGGGACAGGACGCGCAAATCATCTACCGACCCCGCAAGCATCTCACTTTCTCATATATACATTTACCGTATCGGGCGATTCGCCAAACTAGAGAAAGTATTAATTTATATCAAAAGCTGTACTATAATAATGCCCGTTTTTTCTCCTTGGCGTCTTTGTCCATCTGATATAAATGAACGCAACCGAGCGAAAATCTTTTCTTGCCCGTATCACAAAATTCCCGTCTTCTTGGAGTCCTTTATGTTTCAAGTAAAATTAAAATTAAAAGTTCGTCGGTCAATATAAAAGTACGCGGTGAAACACAGCACTCGGTGCAACATTTTAACTGTTGACAATAATGATAGGGATGGAATTATTCTTGGTCCTACGAAATATTTATTTATACATTTAGAAATTAAGTACTTTTTCACGAATTAATTGCGATACTTAACTAAAAATGCAACGTGTAATTAGAGTCCATTTTTTTTAATTTGTACTTTTCTTGTACAGGCCATCCCGCATTATATGAACTGCTTATCTATTTTAATTGGATGTCGGTAAGTAAACAACTCCTTTTAGAAACTAAAGTAATCCAGGCAGATAGTACTATAATCCCCTACAGAGTAATTTCTCTGTATAACGGAGCAGGAGTTGCACTCTTGGGCTAAACTCTGAACGACCGCGCCCCGCTGTACTGAAAGAAGCAGACGGTAGCTTTTCAAACTACACTATGTTTATTTTAAATAGTCTACATTTTCGTTTTGAGCAATTTTTATTATTAAAAAATTAGATTTTTTTATTCTTGTATCAATCGTTAATATAGTTTGATTTGATTTTCACCAGAATTGTGAAATTTTCATTAAATTATATCTAAATTCTAGAATATAAGAATATGTTATCGGCCATTTTGATAAAGTATGAACATATGAAATTTGTACGCATTGTAGAGCTATAAGTATCCAGAAAGATATCAACTATGCTTATTTTTGTTTTATAATAATGCGATAAAAATTACTTCAAAACATGATATATTTTGGTCACTTAATTAGAAAGAAGATTTTTATACTTTTTTTCACTTTTCCCATTTTTGTTTCTACACTAAAATATCTCGAAAGTTAAGCGATTTAAGGAAAATAAGAAGAGACTTTTCAGTTTTTTAGAAAATTCAGGAGACTAATTAAATAAGTGACTCAATTATGGGTCGAGGGCGAGGTCATAGTATATGTAATAGGAACCATTAATTTCTGTTGAAGATCAGAATTTTACAGTTCCCACTACCTATTCTGAAGTATCCAATTTTTTAAACATATCTGTATCTTTGGATTCGACCCAAATAGCCCCTTTCTTTTTCGAAAGACTTTCTCTTAATTTAATTTCTCTAACTGCTTATTTCTTATTCTTAGTAAGCATCTCTTGACACACATAATCAGTTTAAAAATGATAGCAAAGCCAGCGGCGTGATTTCACAAAAAATAAGTAAACGGGAAACAATAAAAAAAACAAAAATTCGATAAGGATCTAGATTCATTAAGAACTAATAAAAAAGTTGAAGTTTCTATTTAAAAAAAAATCGAGCTTGCCCTGTTGACGATCCTCAATTGAATGAGTTGGACAAACAGTCCCTTCGGCTTTTCTATAAAAAATCGGCCACTTTAATTTCTTTACAAACTGCCTGTTTTCCAAATATTCCAGTAGGCTGAAATGGCATGCCTTGCAAGTCTCCTAGAGCAGCTTTTATTGTCGCAATATCGATGCAACCACCTCGAGCCTCGCGGTACAGAATATTACCCTCCACGACCTCGCTTACAGCCAAGCTTGTAAAAATTTTGTTTTCTCAACTACGAGCCTAAAGCCACGCGAGAGCCGCCGACGCTAAAGGTTTTTTCGTGATGAGAGGAGGTCATCCATCCCCCCTACCTCTATACTTCGCGCTCTCCTAAATATCTTTTCCTTCTTCTTGTTCTTCTTCTTGTTCTACTTCGTCTTCTTCTTTAAATTTAATTAAGAGCAGCGCCGCGAGTACGACCTGGATTGTCCCCTGCCACTGGGAGGTCCGAGCCCGAGAGTATCCCCGAAAACGCGAAGGAATGCCCGGAGAAAAGTGCGGCTCCGATGGATAATTAGAAAGCGAGGACGAAGTGTCGGGAACTTACTCCGCGCGAGGGACGACGTCGTTTATTCGTGTAGATTGCTGATTTAATTAACTTGAGATCGGTATTATTGCCTAGAGACTTTAGAAAATGGTTTTATCTATTATCGAGACGGGCATTTATTTATCTTGGTTAAATTTTGCCTAGAAAGTGTCGATATTGATATTGATTTACTATAGTAAAAGTATAGGGTTGGAGAATAGCTGTATTGTATTTTTTGGCATCATTCTCCTTGAAGCTGCTTTTTTTGGTAATTTTATTTGTCTATATGGTCGTTAAAAACAAAATTGAATAAATACTTATCAGTCATTTGATATTTTGATATATAGGTCATGAGTTTGTTAAAGGGCGATGACTGGAGTTTAAAATAAAATTTCTGATGTCCCAAATAAAATGGGTCCACCTCACTCTATGAAAGAGTGCACTGCATAAGTGAATCACAAAAGGCACGAAATTTCGATCAGGTGTAGATTATTTTTGACCTACTTTTGTATCAGTATCACATATCAATGGTATTGAGAGAGAAATCAGTTATATTTTCTTAATGATCCTCAAATTTCGATCAGATCAGTTTCGCTTGATGTAACTAACATTCTTATGATTCGGAGATAAATTGTCGTGTTTTCTTCATTCCAGTGTCGAAGATACAGTGAACTTAAAACCAATTAATCAATTTTCTAATACAGTCATGGCTTTGACCATTGAAAGGATTAAAATACATCTTTTTACAAGTAAGAAAATATACCGTATCCGATTTCTACTTACCTTACTGCATTTGTAAAGTAATTATGCTAAGTGTCTTAATCAGTTAATAATAATTTAACTCATGAATTACAAGTGTAAAATTAACTTTACTTTATACTGGTCAGTTCAATGCAATAATACCGATTGAAAAAATGCAATAGTTATTTTTGCAATTCTGCAAAATGGTTTATCCATGAAATATGATGTATTTGATTTTAAATCAAGGATATCTACAATTTTTTTAAACAAAAAAAATATTGAAACTTTTTTTTAGCAAAGCGCGTGTTATTTCAAATTTGCATTATCTCAGTAAAAAAAAGAAGTTTTTATGTACTTCTGACTAGTATTTAGCGAGAAGATGCATATTTTTCATGAATAGTCAATTGCTTTTATAACACTGACGTGCTTGTCAGGATCTCGCAGTAATAACGATTAAAGATTTTGTATTTGATATGCCTTACAAAAAAGTGTTCGTAATGCTATATATAACATTTTGACTCGACAATGAAAAATAATTAAAATTTGTCCGTTGAAATTTTCGTTTAATATTTTTCTTTAATAAAAGAGTCGGATGTGTTTACTTGTTTCTTCTATTATTTAAAAATAATAAAAAGTTCATTCATCTATAATCCAGCAAACATTAACGAGGTTCAATAAAATTTAATGAAAAAAAAAATTGTACGCATTGACGATTAATAATTGAAATAATAATTATATTAATATACTGTATTTTATAAAGTAATGAATGAATACAGTTATTTTGAGAAAATCTAATTAATTTAATAAATAAGAGCGCTCATTTAAAGAAGCAAATTCTTGTTCAATGTTTACTTTGTTCAGCGTCTGTAATATTTCAATAAAGATTAAATTTATGTAGAATTCAGGGAAAAAAAGTTGAGAAAGTAAGAAAATTATAAATTTTTTATTACTCTTAGACGTATAGTTAGTGTAATCTTGAAACACACTTTACGCTCATTAGGATCTTTTTTTGTATCGAATTTGTTAGATAAACTGATCAAGATAAGGTGATTTTATCTGACATTTGAATAATTTCATATAGATCACTGTAACAATTTCATTATATTTCACTGCAGAAATAATCATTTTATATTGCAAGTTATAAAAGGATAAATCAAAAATCGTATAGCTAGTCTTCCTATGAAATAAATCAGAAATCTCGGATTCCTTACGATGAAACGTTCGGTTGAAAACTGTAGCTGACATTCCAAGCTTATATTCTTAGATCGAAGTAAGAGGTAGCAAATCTATCTCTCAGAATGACTATAGCGAAAAAGAAATTTTTTTAATCGGAGAAATTCTTGCGCCGACCAAAAAGAAAAGACCTAAATCCCAAAGTTCGACTTGAAATTTTAGACGTCCTCGGCGAACGCACGCTCGCTGCGCCACTATACTATATATAAACTGTCGTGTACATATGCAGAGAACATAGTGGCGTCGCTACGCCCCGCCGGTGCCTGCGAGAGAATATATCGCAACCGACTGCTATATATATATATAGTTACAGGTTCGTTATCACCCCGTTGCAATGACAAAATTAACACGTTCAATATTGGCGATCGAGATGGGTCGCTGGCCAGGTCTCGGCGTCTCGCCCATCCAGCTATCCGCACGGTTTCTCCAAGATTGGTTTAATACAAGGATTGGCGCGGCTTTCTCGCCCTCCGCAGATCCAGCGATCGGGTCTATATTGAGGATTAAATCGCGAGTCGAGAAATAAAAATACGCCCCCCTACTGTAAGCGCAGTCGTTACTCACTTACTTACGTAGTCGGTAGCTGAGGACGCATGATCTAATCAATCAGATTTGAGAGATTTTCAACCTGATGTTATATTATTAAATATACTATTAAATAAACTAGTAGAAATTAGTATGGAAGTTAAATACAAAATTATCTGCAAAATAACAACTAAGTAAATTTATAGCTTGTAATTCAGGCACAAAAACATTTATAAAACAGGCTATAACCCAAACCGATGGTCAGTATAAACTTTGTGGAAAAGAAAGTTTCATACCCTCTTCATTATATATAGGTATCGAGGTAATAAAAACTTTATTGAAGCAATTCGTACCTAATATTACAAATTTTTTACTTCAACACTTTACGTACTACAATAAATAAGAACAGAAGTTTTAAAAAATATATGTTCCTTTGATCAAATATAAATTTTATTACTTATCGTTTAAATCGATTTAATGATGCCAAAATTAATAATCAATTTTAAATTTTAAATTAATTTTTAACTCATATAATTAATGCTCTTTTTTATCATTATTAAACTTCATACGATTTCAAAAATAATTAACCTGCATTAAACATATATTGGTTGATTTCATTATTTTTTTTTATAAATGAATTTTTTTTAAGTCTAAAATCTATTAAAATGACACTAGAGTCGCAATTTCGCAGAAAAAGCTAGCTACTTCTATTATATAGTCACAATATACGCTTTTTCACTGTCGATATCACTGTATTCTATGATACTGAATGTTGATATTATAATGTGCGTACGTCCACTTACTACGAAATTCAGCTCAATCGGGAGTTCATCGAACCATATTGGGATGATTTTCATGAAAAAAATTACTCGGCACTGTCGGAAATAAATTTAAAAAATTCGCAACATTATTATATCATACGTTCGCTAGATAAACCGTATTCTAATATAGTTTGAGCTAGTGGTGCATGTTAGAAGTGAACGGAGTTTTTAAGGAGGTACCTAACCAATTTTATATAAATCAATGCCAAATTTAGTTCTCGTATCGTTTGCGTAGTAATTAATATGACAATGCTGCATTTTACTTTAAGTGCAATATTTGAATTCGAGAGGAAACTCTAGATTAGATTTACGCATATACTTATACAATAAATAGTTTATTCATTTCTTTGATCTGTTTGGTATAAATCATAAATATAATTAAATATGGAAATAATTTCAATAATTAATATTAAATGTGTATATATATATATTCATCATTCAACTGAACATAAATTAGATTCATTTTTAATTATATGTATGCACAACATCTTATAAAAAATCTTATTATTTCTAGAAAAACTGTACATATTAAATGCATAAATTTGGTAATAAATTGCTTTTTAATCAGTACTTTGGCCTGGTGTTGAAAGGAAATTATAAAAAAAGTCTCGATATCATGAATTCGACGATCTTGGAATTAGTTGGGTTTGGACTAGTTCGGCTTCTCTTTAATGCAATTCTTCTGTAGAAAACAAATGATTATCAACGTACCGCTAAAAGAAACATTGCTTTCTGAAATATTTTATTATTATTTCGGGAACTACCAACCAACGAATTGATATGAGTAAAATTAGAAAATAATCCTTGAACATTTCTCTATACATTTCGGAAAAGTGTTTCATGGAAATATCGTTGTTTTCATTTACGACACGGCTTGCGAACGAAAACTCCTCATAACGAAAAGCGACAAGCGTGAAGAAAAGTAATTATTGATAACTCATTAAAAAACCGATCCCGCGGCCGCAAAATTTAACTGAATTTTTTTTTAGGTATCAATCATACTTCATGCGATGAGTGAATGGTGAATTGCTACTGTACCTAATCACCTAAATTATAGGAAAATTATATGTAATATTCCCTGACTCGCGAGTTCTTTAAATTCTTACAAAGTTGAACTCGATATTGAACTGACTTCGTCTTTCCCTCGTTCGTATCGTCCATATTTATATATTATGTACTCCAAATTTTAGTGAAAATCACTGTTTAAGGAGGATTTGAATCTATTAAGTAATTCTAAGCACGAGTTCTTATGGCCGTATATAAAATAAATGGTTATTACATTTAAATAAAAATGTATGCCTCACTGAAACTTTTTATCGTATTCACAAAATGAGAATCGTGAGACAAAAATATGAGTTACCCATCAGCTATGAATAATATTTAATGATAAAATTTTTTAGAAGTAGTTAAATTATTATTTAATACCTATAGGCGTTATACGAAGCTATTAAAATTATGCGTAGCACTACGAAAATTCGATGCTTATTTCTGCATTATCTTTTTCAACTGTATATTGTAAAATAAAAATTTATGTCCTGACTTATGTGTTTCTATATATATTTATTGAGTAGAATTTATATTATTGATTAAATCAACAATATTCAATAGTTACAGCATTTAAATATGTGTATGAAGCAAAAAATTAAAATATTTAAATAATATTTTCAATTTGAACATTGCCATAAATTTAAATTAACAATTCATTTCTTATATATTCATTATGACGAGCTATTAACAATCCCAGAATAATAAAAATTCGAGAGATTTTTTAAATTATAAAACTTAATAAGTCTTTTAATGGATTTCTTTAAAATAAATTTTTTTAATTTTTAGTGGTTTTTTTATCTATAATGTTTAATTAATATAATAAAATAATAAATTCTTTTTTGAAAGGATCGATATTATGATTTGCATAATATATATGTGCAGCGAGTGGAACCATAAAACTATTCATAAAAAAATGAATAAAAATCTTCTACTAATTTTACATAGAAATACTTTATTATGCAAAAATTTGCTCAGTTTATGATAATGGTATATTTGGATATAACTATCCTTTTCTAAAAAATATGCTAAAGCGTTAAAACTTTAGAAAGTGATTATGTATGCTTTTTGCACAGTATATAAAGTGTTGCATGGTTACAGAATTTTAGCATTTAACGCTAACAAAATTCACATTGCCAAAGTTTTTAGCATCTTAGCGTCGATAAAATTTAATGATTTCTTATAAACATTTAAGAATTTCTATTGTCCACAGTGGAGAACGCTAACATTCAGGTATACATTTACATCGAATATCTTAAATTAAATATTAAATGATATATATTTTGATGACGATCTTGAATTTTATAATCCATCCTGTGGCTTATAAAATTCTATGCATTCTTTATGCATCTTTATATTAATTTGCAGTCGTCGTAATTCTTTTAGGAAAGTCTTTTTAATGCACGCTTTATTTCCATCTCTATATAACACTGGAATCGTAAAATTACTATCATGTACCAGAAAAAAATCTAACAAAAATAAACCATATTATTCACAGTCGTGAATCAATACTATGCTCAGACAGCTTCATAGAAACAAAATTTAAATGCATGATTTTGATTATTAAATGCATTATAATGATTTTGACATTAATTAAATGCATGATTTTGATTCCTTTTTTTCTGTAGTCTATCAGTATATCTAAAATGTACAGTATGCATCCGAAACATATTTAGAAGTACGATAATTGTTCATTATCATTGTTGCAAGTTTCAGAATCATCCCAGTCATAATATGATACATTGCTATATTCTCTATGACTTCTTGAACGATCGATGTAAATTATGTTCTATAATCTCTCTTACGAATGAAATAAGATATAATTTACAGTATGCTTTAGAATTGGAAAGTAGGCTACTTCAAAATTAACAATTGTAGTCTGAATAGAAAACAATCCAGTTCGTAATAATTTATTCATTCATTCTACCTTTTGCTAGTTTTTGAAAAAAATTATTTTACGAATAATTTATTAAAATTTAATAATAATTTTATTCTGTTGCTTGCAACTATGCAAACAGTTAACGGAATATTTTTGTAGATATACAATATTGAAAATATCATATAGTACGTCTTTTATTTAATTATGAAGATATTGCAAAATAATCAATGAACTTTCGATTAATTGTTTAATTTATAAAAGATACTAGAATTGAAGGTATAATTTAATATCAGAAGATTTCAATAGTTAAAACAATTAAAAAATTAAACTATTATCTACAAAATCCTAAATTTGACCATATTCCAATTAACTAGCATTTCATATTCATAGCAAAAACATTAAAAAATGAAACAAGGACATTTGAAAAAAGATCTTCTACAACCAATTTCCAGAAACTCGAATACTCAGACAAACTAATGAATTATAATTTTAGAAATACATATTACTGTTATATTGTTTTCTTTGACAATTAATTTCTTTAGATATTCTATACTATCGATTGAATAAAATAGAAGACGACGGATTGTTGATATAGTCGTCAATAATGCACTGAATAAATCTATTCATGCGAGAGAAAATTCCGGTTGAATACTGTTCGAGATCGATTTCTCTTTGATCTACCTTTCGCCTTTTGATGCGCCAGTCTCCATATTAAACCGCATATTCGAGCCATTATTGCCACGGGGTACAATTTAAAAATGGGCTTGGAAATTTTTTGCCGAAATCAGTACTAAAAACGTTAAATTCTCTTTTTTCTTCTTAATGCTTTAATAAGAACTTGATTTAATAAACAAATCCGCCTATCTTTAGTAAAGCAGATATTTTAATCCACATGAATTTTGCACACATAACTGCATCACTGAAATAATATTTATTTTACAACCGTCATTTGAAAATAGAATAATTATTGGAATATATCACTTCGTGAATCAAAATTAATTTGCAATTTTGTTTGGATAACATATGATTTTCCTTTCTGTGTTAGAACATTAACTGCTATAAGTTATGAACTTTTGCTCATTGATATTTTTTTTTCACTTGTAAAATTTCATTTTACTACGATCCAACGCGAAGAAACTTAGTCTTAGTCTAAAAAGTAACTAGAATTCATGTACTTTATTTTGGTTGTCAAACTACACGCGTAGTACTTATATGAAAATAGTTAATTTTTTTTTCTGACAGATTTAAATATTGCGAATCCAAACTCCAAAGAAGACGAAAGGTAAAGGGGGAAATAGAGGGCCTAAATTGAGCGGAACGTATGTAGCATAATTCACGCCGTGCGCGCGAACGCACATCTATCGAATTTCCAACCGATCACTCGGATGCGCTCGAAAGGCCCCTGGCGTAAACAAAGGATCGACCGAACGAGCAGGAGATCAGAAATCGAGCACGAAGGTACGTCGAGCCGAAGCTCGACCAATCCGAGCGGAAGTTCTCCCTACCTCCCGTTCGAAACCCTTGTTTCGAATTTATGTGTGTGTATGTGTGTGTGTGTGTGCGCGCGCGCGCTCTCTGCTTGCGCGCGTCCCGCATTCCTCTCACGTATTCCACGACCGACTCTGGCGCGGCTTTGCTCGACCGACTTATAACGAATCGCTCTCTCGCGCTGCCGTTCGAGCTCGACACCTGTCGACGCATATACACATATATACGGAAGATCGGGCCAGCGCGACCCGTTTGACTCTGGGATTTCAGGCGTTTTAAACGTTGGCCGGGGCGTCGCGCCGCGATGTATGCATGCACTTTGTCTGATTACGACGATACCGAGGATCAAGGATGAAGCGAATAAATGTCTTGATGTTCAGGAAGAGGGGAGGGATTGGATAAGTTATTTATTCTCACGAGAAAGTCCAAGTCGATGGGTTTACGAGCGGGGGAGGTGAAGGACGATGGTTGTAATATTTATAGTGACGATTGTTAGTTATCAGGTTTCTAATAAAATTCTATAATGCTTACGTTAGAAATCCAATTCTTTAACAATTATAATCGTCAATAATTAATTCGCACAACGGTATAAAGTGGCTTGCATTAATCGCTGAAACAGTCGATTTATCAAGAATTCGATACGAATATGACAAGGCTGCAATTTCTGCTTTTCTGATTGAATATCCAGCGGTTAGAAAAGTGGTTTTTAGAACAGACGTGTATCTAACTCTTGAAGATGAGCTGTTGTCAAAATCAAATAAAAGAGAACGCTGATATAGTCAGGGCTAGATTTTATTTTCAATATACCACGGTTCGTGTATTTGTGGGTATGTGTGTTCGCGCGGGCGCGTGTGTGTTGTGCTTAAGCCTTTACAAGGTTAATGCATGTTAACGTACATGTTAAAGTACAGATTGCTTTAGTATATAAATACATTTAAAAAATGATTGTTTCAGTGGTAAGACCGATTAACATCTTAATCAGGACAATTACTTTTTTAGTACGATACGGTTTGAAATAATTATTTAACCGATAACATTTTATATAGGAAAGAATTTTTATAAAAATCACGAAGACCGATAACATTCAACAATGTCATGAGTCTATAATAATTCAGAGTATATAGCAGTTTTTCTTACCTTTTTATTTTATGGTAATAAAACAGTCTGAATTATCGATTTTAGGAATTTCCAAAAGTGCTTTTTAGCGAAAAAATCAATTGCAAAATTGAAATGAATTATTGAAATTAAAAAGGAAATAGAAATGAACAGTGAAATATGTTCGCCAAGACGGGGTTCATGCTATATTTTATTTACTATACTAAACAATAAGTATAGATATATCGGATCGAAAATCCTCGTGTGAACGCCTGACAATGGGTTTTTTTCCGACTCCGCACAATATTATTGATTAAGAAGAACTCCACGTCTATAATATTGTCGAATAGAAATAAAATCTATAGATCGAATTCGTTCGTGTTTTTAGAAACTTTCGACTCATCTATTTTCTAAAATGACGTGATTCAAGCAAGATTTTATATAGTTCATAATTGCTAAGCTTGCGGATAGCCAGGCTATGAGAGGGTCAAGAAAGAAATAGAGCCACTTGACGGTTTCAGGAAAAATCACATTGTGAGCATAAATTCACTGCACGTAAAGAATGCGGCCTATAAAATCAACGCCAACCAAAAATTTTCACATCTCAAGCAAATATACCGGCTATTCTGCAAATACGGGCTAATTTGACCGATGATAGATGATAAAAAGCATTCTGTTGAATTAATTTAACGACAAAAGCTAGAGTTAGCGATGAAAAAAAAACTTTTGGAACCGTTATGTATCTTAACACACTTCGGAAAGAATTCGTTTTAACGATATTTTTATAGAAATGTAATTCTCTCCAATACGCCAGTACATTTGTGTATAGTAAAATTTTATTAAGCTTACATATACATAGAACGTGTAGAATTTTGTTCGTCACGCCCACTGTATTCGTAGGGAAAAAACTCTGTTCATTTATTGGAAACGAAGAAAAATAACAAAAATCGCGATCGCTTGCGAAGTCCTTTCGAGCGCTGCGCTTGTACAACAATCGTAAGTCAAGAGTGGAAGTGTAAATCCACCCGCCTGAGATGCGGCCGGGCGACGTACGAATTTTCAAAACGTTTCCGTCAGGGGGGGGGGAGGTGTACGGCGTGTGTCGTTAATCGTCACAGCTGCGAAGGAGGAGGACAGGGGGAAGAAGCTGTTTCGTTCAATTAGGCCCACTATATGCTATTCATCTGCTTATATTGGACGACCGCTTCGTGTTTGACTGATCGGGCGTGAGAAAACTTTAAGCTCAACAGCTGGGAAGCGCCGTTTTGCGCGCAGTCGTTTCGGCGCTTGGGCAAAACAATTAAATTTCCGACAATTATTGGGAGTTTATATTATAAAGAATAGCGCAAAAATTTATTTGTAGATTACAGATAGAATATCAACTTTATGAGAAAATTCACATCCGTCCATGTTTTACAATAATATTCATATATATATATATATATATATATATATATATATATATATATATATATATATATATATCTAGTACTAAGTATAAGAAAAAGATTTTTTTTATCTTTGACAGCAGCATTAATTTCTCAACCAAAAAAGTGATAAATGCGAAGAACTTCCTGCTCCGTGTGCTCAACTTTTTTTTAGAAAACTATTTAAGTTTTTTGAGGATTTACCAATGCTGATCAATAATCTTTGCACTAAAGTCCATGAAGTATTACTGTCGTCCTATAGAAAATGAGTGATGAGGTTATAGATGTTCGATTGGAATTATTAGAATATGTATAACTGTATGTATACAATGTTATAAATAAAATTTTATACGATTATATTTTAATGTATTCTGTTATGTCACGGCTATATTTTGAGACAAATTTTATTTCTAGGAATTTTGATAATCCAATTTTTTACTTATGATTTTTTGTTTAAATAATTGTTTTCGAACTTTCTTTTATTAAATAATATATCGTTTTAAATAATTAGATGGATTCACATTTTTGTGAATTAATTCATCTTTTATTTATAAAAACTAGTTGAATCGCTATTGGCATGCAAAACAAAGTGTAAGATTGTAGAATAGACTTATTATTTTTTAGTGGTATTATCAATATTTAAGCTATATGAAGGGGTCACGTCAATGAAGAGATTCAAAAATTCGATAATGCTTTTTTCTCTTTTTTATATTGCTCGAAAAATCTTTCAACATCATAAAAGTAATATTTGATGCACATTGTGACAATAGAAAAATATTAAAAAGGCCCGATAACAACTTTTGCGAAGTGTTGAAATATTACGATTTATATATAGTACATCTGAAACTTCAAACACGTTTTTCTCAAAATCACTCTTTTTAAATTACGAGGACAGATTATTCCTATACAGTTTGATCGGATTTATTTGAAATTTTGACAGTGGCTTTGAAAATACATTATTTATCGAATTACGAATTTTTATGTGTATAAATATTTTTTTACAAAAATTCGATATTTCTCTAAGAGTTTACTGTTTCCATAAAAATTAAATTCAAAACCCCTAGCTTCATCTATAATTAATGATATATATTAGTAATATGTTTTATTTTAAATTTCATAATTTCCAAACGATCCATTTTCTGGTTTACGTATTTGAAGATTAATTAGAATTTGCTATGGTTGCGTTGTCATTTTCAGCAATAACTTTTAGAAGTAAATTAACAATGAACTAAACTAGAAAATTTAATCAATATATATACGATCATTTTTCCAATATATGACGAAATTTGGGGAAATTTTATTTTTGAAATTTAATAACAGTTTCGATAAATCTAAAAAATAGCATATCTACAATTACAAAGGAGGATTTTTGACTTTAACTAGAAGGAAGTCTCAACTGTCAAAACGATACTTTTAATTTCAAAACATTAAATGATTAAAATAATTTAGTACGAATATACATTCAATTTCAAGTTTTTTTGACAATTTACCTCACACGTACATGTTGTAATTGTTATCAGATCATTTATTATCTCGAAAAAAAAAGATTTTCTTCCCTATCCTTATTCTATTTTTATCATCGAAAAATAGAAGTTTTTCTCACAAAAACTTATCTATATGCATCCGTATACGAAACTCTACTAATTAATAAAATTAATGAGAGTTGCATTTATCTCGATAACTTGACATTCTTGACGTTGCGATATGATAACCGAGAAGGAAGCTTTGATTAAAAGTTCATTTTATTGCGAGTGAAAGGTGAAACCGTCAATGCAAAACGGCATATTCCTCATGATAGCTAGAAACACACCGGTCTATTTGGCACAGCCACACCCTAAACCGCTGCAAAGGTGTGTTCTTTCAATTAACCTAACGAGCAGCTGACTGGATTGTGGAGCAGTTAAAGATTTATTGCGATGCACTGTGTTTTGGGAACACAAAAGAAATATTATTTCTTCAGCTCTGTGATTTATATATACAAAACAGAGACTAATTGTCTAAAGCTTGAGAATTATTTTAAATTATTTTGTGTTATCACAAGGAATCTAATTAATTGTCAATAACAGTTGCTATTGTCGAATGTTCAGAGATCTATTCAAATCGCAAAGATTTGAAGAATTGTTTCGAAAACTCTATAAATTTTCAATCGTTGGCTCACATTAAAATTTGAACATGAAAATAAGTTGGATCAACGATTTATAAAGTTAAAAATAATAAAAGCTCAAGTTACATGGCAAATATGACCAAGTAAATACTATAATCATGTGATTATTCATTTTTAAATAGAACAAAACACGTTAATCTCAAAACAGTTGCTCGAAAAAAATTCTTCTATGAATTTGGTTGAAGTGTAAATAAGTATAAAAATTATCATTATGATTAAAAATAAATAAAAGTAAAAAGTATTAGCATATGGAAATAGATGCAGCCATTATTAATGATGCAAGGATGTGTACTCAAGTATAATGCATTGTCGTCTCTCCTTATAAAGTGTCATTCCAAGTTTATATCAATGTGTAATGAATTATTTATTAAAATTTCAAATGATTTACTATTATATGTTAATTAATCTTTAGAATAGAAATATCATCTATTTTAGTTCAATAATGCATAACATTTTCTTGACGTTGCAAAGAAACAATCATTTTTTAAAATTGAATTATTATTGTAGCTACCAATGGATTATTCTATTCGATTCATATATATTTAAAATATACAGGTCAAGAGATTAGAATCTGTCACAAGAGTTATTTATCGAAATGACGGATTCCTTCTCGATATATTATTTCAATATTTTTTTAAGTTATGTACTATCCAAGTACAATTAGGATCTGCATTAGACTTAATTATGATTTAAGTTTTTATCCTGTTAAATTTTATTTTACTTATTGCTCGTCTATTTTTATTTCTCTCTCTTATTGGAATTGTAAATAAATTATACTTATCTTTCTCTTATTGATTTTAGGATCCATTATCTCGCAGCAAAATACGTTCAACCATACCACAATTTATAATTTTACCCCTCTCGTTAATTCTTGTTACTCTAACACTGCCCCAATCAATGTTTACGATTCATTATGAACAAAATCTGATAAATCATTTAGAATAAAATATCTGTGCATTATTAAATTTCACAATAGATCTGGGCTAACATTAGAATAAACGTCGACCGAATAATTATAATGGAAAAATGAATAGGATTTATTTTTTGCACAAAGTAACTACAATGATTATTTGTATCGTTGAAATATTCTGTTTATTCAAATCCTGCATGCATCGAACACACGATTTTTAAATTAAAAAATAAAGATTTATAATACTTTAATACAGATTGCATATTAAATGTAAATATTCTAGTATGTGTTGATACTGTTAGCATTAATATAGAGAGTCTAAGACCTCCTTGAAGACATAACTTGAAGCTCTATCAGGAAGAGTATATAAAAAATGTTCATTCATTCCTTACCATAATTGTCCAACGAAGCACATGGATGAATTGAGCATAAATATAAATAATAAAACAAAATTTAAACATGAAACAATAACTATTAATTCAGCGAACAATCGGTAAAATATTTGTCAAGTTTTTTCTCTGCATTCAACTCAAGTGACTTCCGGTGATACCAGAAAAAGTGTACTCAAAGTTTCTAGATACTTCCTACTGCAGCTTCAAGAGGCATGGATCTAAAAAGGTCTTAGAATCCTTACACTATATGTAGTATTTACTTATCTTAGAAAAAAGAGGTTTCATATATACTTTCTTTTATTTTGTAACTTCGAGGCAGCTTGCCTCCTCAATATCATCTATATTTGAAAAAATTAACAACATCAACAAAAACCATCTATATACGATATAGACTTTTGGGAATCTGAAGTTACTGCTAATATTAACGTCAAAAGCTCGGCCGAGAAATCGCTCCCATCGCGCCCGTAGCCGATAGTATTTTCGAATTAGTTCCCAGCCGAGGCGTTTGTAACTTCCACGCGCAAAGCCTTGATTATCCTTATGTTTTGCTCGCCCCTATAATCGGCGAACGCTCTTGCGAGACTGCGGGATTCTATATTAAACTTCAAGCCCCCTCCCCCCCCCTTCGACCCCCTCCCCGCCGCGCCAACTCGCCGAAACCTCGAAGCTCGACACTCGGCGCCCGTGGCGAGACAAAGGGCTTGCGAGTTCGTATAAGAACGGGCAAGATTCGTAGGAGGGGTGGGAGGGGGGTGCATCTATTTGCAGCGGGGGCGGCTGTTTATTTAACAATCCGCGATATTCTAGACGGGATTGCGCGTTGATGAACTACGATTCAAGTTTCATCCCGGGTAAATATAACGTTTATAACAAACAGGAGTTTTGCTTCTGTCCTAACATCTCTCTCTCTCTCTCTCTCTCTCTCTCTCTCTCTTCCTATCTCTCTCTCTCTCTCTCTCTCTCTCTCTCACTCTCTATCTCTCCCTTGCTCTCCCGCGGACTTTACCACACTTCTAATGGCTATGTATCAAGTCTTCTAAAGTGGACGTCTTGATTTGCGGTCGGTAAAGCAAAATTTCTTTTCACATCATGTACAATTAAAAACAAAACAGGGGAAAAATTGAATTTGTTTACCCATAAACGAATTATTTAATATTCGTGAATGATTAATTATTGTATAAGTTATAAACTTATATTGTACAACTTGTATACCTTAAATATTGTTTAAGTTATAAACTGTACTTTTTTTTTAAATTGAATATATCAAGCATCATAGAAGTACAAGTTGACCAGTTAAAGCTTCAAGGAAGAAAAGGCCGTCGATCAAGTCTGTCGAAGGTGACTTTGAATTGAATATTACAAGAGTAATGCTGATGTTGATCCTCG
This sequence comes from Sycobia sp. Sy_11, assembly GCA_018907035.1. Lineage (NCBI taxonomy): Eukaryota > Metazoa > Arthropoda > Insecta > Hymenoptera > Epichrysomallidae > Sycobia > Sycobia sp. Sy_11. The sequence goes on along the minus strand of JACCIC010000025.1, from coordinate 4,164,783 downwards.
CTTCCTGTTGGAATGCGCGAAATTAACATTTCAGCTATATATCATATAAGAGTAACAGTATGAAATTCTGTATAATCGATTATACTTAAGAACGTTACGTTAATCTCAAACGCGATAACAGTTTTCAAGACTCTTTCAACTATGTTATTCTTCAAATCGTCTTGAAAAATTTAATTTAAACTAAAACTAAATCGTAACTGTAAAATTCTTCATCTAAACTCTTGTTTGTATTTTTATACTTTATGATTAGATATTATTTATTAAATGTTTTTTAAAGAAATATTAAATAATAATCCCATAAAGTGGGTCCAAGAAGTAAAATATTTAAAATTTTATCGTCTATTATTATCCTCCATTTTGATATTCTAATTTTATTTTTGAAGCGAAGAATTGATAAATAGTTCTTGCTATTTTCTTTATATACTTATATGTATTATTTACATACTTATATGTAAATTTTGCAATTCTTTGTATAACAACTGCTGCCGTCCTTTATGGAATTTCAGGTACAGCAAGGCCGATCGAAAGATAAGGATGTACTTACAACTTATATATCTTTTAGTCCAACTTTTAATGAACCGAGAGAATCGGAATGGTGTTTATATTATACAGTTTGTAACAGGTCAGCGAGAATTCTGAGAAACTTACCATTCTGTCTATAGAATTCTTAAGCGTCGCAAAGCTTCGACTACAAATTTGCTCAAAAACTAAATGCCTAGAATGGCCAAGTTTCTTCACAGAATTCAAAACTTCAGAAATACGAAGTTATTAATATTACAATATACATAATTATTTCGACGCACGAAACATTATCTATTTTAAGATTAATATTTTACGTAAGAGTCAAATCTTCAGTATTACCATGTAATGACATAATTAATCGGCTTCCATATTTTTTTTTTTTTATTTAATAATCGCTTATCGCGACTGTGATTTTACACAATCAATACTCGTCAATATTGCATAGTTACTTGAAAATCGCTGGAATTTAAAAAATACAGCACATTCTTAAACAGCTTCTAATTTTAGTGATAATCTTTTAACGCATTATTTAAATTTTTATTGCCTACTATTAAAAATACATAAATCAATCTCACTCGGGGCGGATCGTTAAAATGCACATAAATTCTTGGAGGAAAAATAATTTTATTTTTTTATGAATTCTCCATTCGTCCAATTCTTTTTTCTTTGTTACTTTGAATTAGAAAATTATTTCGATTGCACAATTTAGCCGGATTAAAATGTATTTATTTCTCACGATATCGCGGGCGTCCAATCCAATCCGCTCATTTTTATCGCAAAGCTCTATCGCTTTATAGAGAACCAAACAGAGTAGATATAATACGAAAGTTTGTCTGAACGTATATAACAGCAGGCTGAGACGTAATTCGACAAATTAATTGCAGTAGGATTGATAAAAGGCATTGGTTGCGAAGCGATTGTAATAGTAAAAATAAAATTTAGGATAGAGTATTATCGAATCTCTTACTTTTGAATGGTCCAAATTGAAAGCTATTAGATTCGATGATAATATTTTGATATATACAGTCGTAGCACTATAAAATATAATTAAAATGAGACTTTCATTGCTGTTTGAAAGATCGACCTGACGACGGGAGACCTACTCTAGCTCGATCGGCATAGAGGTCCCGGTCTTAGCCTATTGACAAAAGTACCACTGTACAAGTTTCTTGAAAAACACATAGCAGCTCTCCATCGCTGATTATCACAAATATCATTGGTGGCGTTAATAGACCGACGTTAAATACGAATAAAAGAAGCTTCAACATACGAATCAAAAAATGTATTGCGAACTCCAGACAGAGAAGGAATTAAAACGCAACTTCCCAACGTACGTGCATTGTTACGATTGCCAGTCTGAATGAGTTTATATAATTAACGTTTGTAGGTTATCGGGAATAAAGTAAATGTATGGACTTTTTTATTCATACCACATTAATAACAATTGGTTAAATCCCTCGACATTTTATGTATAATTTAAAATATCCGTCAACTTATTTTTTTCAAACTTATAGTTAACCAGTTTTCCAAATTCCCATATGTGCGACGATAATGTGCCAATTCGAAAATGCTGCTCGTCACATGAGCGCCATTTCATCAATGCTTCTGCTACGTCTCGACTGTATTTTATTTAAAATTTACGATTTTATTTACAACTAATAATTTGAGAAATCGAGCGAGCGATAAGAAAAACGACGCTTTATTCGCCGCGCGCATGTGATCCCGAGCGAGTCAGCCAAAAAGCGGAAAAATAAAAAAAAAAACGATAAGTATATTCGTACTTTCGCAATCATCGTCCCACGATCTGATTTTCGTTCCCGAGCGAGCGAATCTTTGCGCGCGCGTGCACACGTATAAACGCGCTCACGCGAACACAGGCGCGGATTATACAACGGGGCTGTACTTACGCGCGATAATCCGTCGTTCGGTTGCGCATCTGGCTGCATCCCTCGGACGAGCTGGCCGGTCCGCGACGGGGTCGTGTCCTACGATTTCGCGCGTTGGATCTGGGGAGGCACGGCCGGTCCTTCGGAGGAGATTGCGCGAGGGGTGCGCACTGATCTACCGCGAGCGATGCACCGCGCGACGCAACGGGAGCGCCGAGCGGATGGTATTAGGCACGGATGCACGCGCAAGGTGCGCGCGAGACGTTCGTCGGAGTACAGAGTGTACGCGGCTCTGTACTATCGCAGGCACTCGTGGAGAAGGAGAGAGAGAGAGAGAGAGAGAGAGAGAGAGAGAGAGAGAAGCTTCGCGATGATCTCTCGTCGAGCGGGAATGCTTTATTGCCTTGTTTGAATAATACGCCCGTGTGTGGGCGGGAGGGAATTGCTCATTCGCTTTCGGAATATTTTGTGTCTCGAGAGCTCGAATCCGTGGATATGTGAATTCCTGGACTGTAAGAGATGCGAGCGATATAAGTAGAGGCGATCACTTACAGTTATGAAATTTCAACTTCTTTAGTTTTCATTGATGCATTGACTGTCTCGTCTACATTCTACAAATTTTCAGATCTGTACAGCTGTGTAAAATTCATCATTAGAAGAATTTCAGTTTTATGCAGAACGAGATCAGATCGATTGAGAGAAAACATTTTGGAGAAAAAAAAAATATTTTTCTGACTGAAAGCTTAATAATAAAATGCAATTACTAACAAATGCAGCAACCGCGACAATTATAAATAAGTGATTCGAGACCAAACTTGCACAAATGTATTGTCATATATTTCATCAAGTCTCAATAATCTCCACTAACGACCATTGAAATATTTGGCCGATTACAAAGCCGAGTGGGACACTCATAATAGTTAGACTTTGTATGATTTCAAGAAATCAAGAATAAGTACTGTATTTTTAATTAAAATTTTTTTAACTGTGCGACAGAGGCAGTAATATATAACGCACCATGGTTTGAAAAAATTTTTATTGGCCTGCCTTTATCCGACGAAACTTGTTTGTTTTTTACTGTATTTTCTTTTGAATCATTTAAAATGTCAATTACTTAATGGTTACTAATTAAAATTTTTAAACAACATTTTCCTGTACTAAAAGGTAAATGGTATCAAAATCATGATAAAACTAGCTGCTAATGAATTATTATATCATTTATTTTTATAACACTGTTATGAAGCATTTGAACTTCTCCTTGGTCATGATTACATCAATTACGGGAAATATAATCATAGTTATTTAACAGAATAAGTGGGATTATCAACGTAAAGTATGCATTGGAATTACTTTATGTAACCCCGTACTCTAAAAGACCTATGATATTATCACAGATGTAATTACTATAAAAATGAAGAACAGCGATTAATCAAACTTACAGTACATATTCGCAATATGAATCCTCCAATCTAGCAAAGTTTTATTCATAAAAAACTGGTTCTATTATTAAAAATATATATCTTCGAGATTTTATAAGATCCCACCAGAGAGTCATAATTCCAGTTACAAGTCATGTCAATTTATTTTTACGGTCTCTGTGAGCCAACAGTCGTCCATTATACCCATACCTATTATATTTATATATCTATGCGTGCCCTTGCTATCCTTCCGCAATTATACAATACCGCGTAACGCTCGATAAGCCGATCATTCGGGAGCTTCGTCTGCCATAGACGCCCGCATGACGTTTGATCGTGTTTTAGCCGCGTTAGACACGCTCGCAACCGCACCCGCGCTCCGGCTCGTATGGAATGAGATGGGTGAACGCTTCGCTCATGCGCATATTATAAGTATATATATATATATATACACAACTTTCCGCACTCCATAGCTTAACTGATGCGCTACTTCGGCATCGGCGTCGTCAGTCAGTTGCTTGTGAAAAGAGAGAAATGAGATAAAGACGCGACTGATGCGTTGCTCGAGGGTGCAGCGAGACATGTAAATATATATATATATATATATATATATATATATATATATATATATATAATATGTACATAAACATAGTCTATATCTACAAGAGTATGAAGGGGAGGGAAATATTTCACGGATATGGAGAAAAAGTAAAGTGTAAAGTAGATTCACATCGTGCTTGACAGGATTCAATAAACGATTGAAAATGAATTTGAGAGTTTTCTTCTTTCGTTACGTTGCAATTCAAGTTTATTCCTTTCATAAGTCTAGTACCTAAATTTTATTTTATATCAAGGTTTTCACTGCTTTTTCATGTATTTTCAATGTATACTCATAATAAAAAAAAACTTTTCAAGTTATCGGATAATACTCTAGATGCAAAAATATTCAATCTTCTGTATTTTCTGATGAAGGAATGTTTATACCAAAGTTAATAGCATAATTGAACCATTTGAAAAATAATATTAAATAAGTATATTTAAATGAAGTTATAAATAAGGAAAAGAGAGTAGACGAACTTCCGATTATTAAAAAAAAATAATTTTAATGCTTTCAATTCATTGTTATTTTGATCTTTCTATTTTAATTTCATACAATTGCGAGAATGCGATAACTAATGTAAACAATTATCTAAAGATGCAAATTTTATTCGTTATAAGTGCAAAAGAAACACGCTTTAATAAAAAATTTCTTAGAATTCGCGAGAATATATAGGAAGAAAACAATTCTAAGGAAAATAATGAAGATAAAACAGAACTTTTGAAGTAAAAGGATATACCTATCTTAGTCAAATTCACTAAAATTATCTTAACCTATTTAATTTTAAAATTCTAATTTTAAAATTATAGTTTTAGTTTTTTAATTATGATGTAATATAGTAGTTTTTTTCGAATGATGTTTTGTAACGATGGAATTTTTAGTTTATCATTACGGACTGTGAACTTGAAATAATACTTTTGTAAATAGCTTAAAATATATTAATTGTTTGTATTATATTATATATAATATTTTCGTAATTGCAGTTGGACAGCATGTATTATTGAATTAAATAAAACTGTGATATACGATCCGCATATGATTGTGTTGTTCTTAAAACGGTTATTGAGTACGGACGTGTTTACGTGTTACTGTGTATTGAAAGTTTGGGCGTTCTACCTCTAATAATGTATTTTGAAGAAAAGTTGCAAGTTCATACGCGATTAGCTTTTTCTCAAGCCGCGTCATATAGATTATCAAAAGGATATGCTGCAGTCTTTGATACTTAAACTAATTTTCATGCAAAGGATTACATTATTGAAATGAAAACGATTATTGATTCAAGCAATATCAATTACTTGCCAAGGAGTTCTCAAAATCTTATACGCTTCCATTGAGTTCGTTTTAAGTTATAGTTAAAAGTGAATTCAGTAGAAAACATTGTACGTCCTTAAAGCAAAATAAATGGACTGTTATAATCTTAGGTATAAAAGACCCCAACTTACTCATCACGTAATCACTAAATCACAGGTGCTCTGTATGACTCTGTTCACTTGAAAATACCATATGTATCTATGTATATATATAATATTCATATCAAATGTGACTGTAACAATTTTTAACTTTTCATTTTCATTTTTAGAAGTTTCGTCTACTCTTAAGATTTAGAAAGCCAACTTTTGTATTTTTATTTATTTCGTTTGTATATTTAATGATATAGTAATTAATCTCCCATGAGTACCGTCCCTATCATTCACCAGTCCCCATTAATGCCACCGAGTTTGGCTGCACGTTATTCAGGCTCTACCGACAGAACTCTGAGAAAATGTGAACTAGATATGAGGAAGTGCTCTAGTCCCAAGATAAGGTAGGAATATGTACTAAAGAAATTTATATAATTACAAATTCATATACTCAAAAATTAGTCTCGACTTTCCTAATTTTATATTTAAGACAATGACCTCAGGATTAATTTTGACTTGCCGGTTCCATTTTATCATAGTAAATCTATGAGGTGAAATATCTGTCGCTGTTTTGGCTGGCTTTTGTTCACTTTTGTTCATTTCAACAATGAAAATCTTATCCTACATGATAAGTCAATAATAATTGATTAGAGGTTGCATTCTTCAACAGATTCGGGAATATTCTTAGGTTAAATATTGGATCATCGATTATTTTTCATAAACACATACACTGTATTTGTAAATCGTATGTCGTAAAGACTTACAATAGAAGCGACTTTATACATTCATCATACATTAGTATTCATAATATTCCTCATACAGAATTTAGTTGTACTTCAAAATTGAGAGGTTTTCCAGTAGATTAAAAAATATTTCAATTCTTAAAGAAAAAGATACAAATGTATTAAGAGCTTTTAACTACTTAAAAATAAGTACTTTTCAACTTAAAAAATTTTGACGCTGGTTCACTGACAAAAATCTAAATCGATATTAAATTGTCATGATCTAGTGGATGCGCAAGAACCATTATCATACTGCATAACTTTCCCATAAATAGATCGTATAGAAACATAGCAACAACATAGAAAGAAATAAATCAACCCGTTCGCTTTGTAAACATGATTCGAACCTTATCTAGTATTATCCTAGTGCACTCTTTGTATAACATAGAAAATAGTTTATCGTAAATTCCAATAAAAATGTAGACTTATACGCATTTTCAATTTAAATTCCTTCCTGATTAAGCCGATAACATTTCATCGAATTTGTGCATTTTAAAAGAAATATAAACTATTTTTAGGCAAGGAAAGAATTTATTTATTCCAATATTGTAACAAATTAAGATTGTGTAATATTAATATTGTAAATCAATAAATTAAGTTGTTTATACTCGAAAGATATTCTTATGTCTTATATGAAACAACAGGAATGGTGTAAGTATACGACGTATATCAACAGATAATAGTATATTATAATAATTAATAATGGATATCTAATTATAGATCCAAAAATATTAAATTCCCTCTTGATTCTTTAAATGTTAATACATCAAGAAAAAAAAGTAATAAATAGTCTTAATATGTTGTTCCGGAGCTAATATCACAAAGAAATAAGGAAACCCGTATGTAAATGTTATTAAGAAAGATTTTAATTAAGATTGATTAATAAATGTCTAATTATATATCAGTATTAATAATTATATACAATAATGATTACTTATATCTATTTTATATATATTTTTTATATTTTGTATAAGAAAAATATAAAGTATTGTAATCCTTTTAAGAAATTGATTTATATAATCTATGTAACAAGATAAATTAGAACTATTTTTAATAAAAAAAAATAATTCGTTTTGGTGTTTATTTCAAAAAAATGTTTGCAACTCTGATTTGTTGCACTAAACATTAATTAATAAATGAAATCTTTAAATATTAGCGGTGAAATTACCAGGATTTAATTCGACAATTCCATAGTGTAAATAAATTGTTTAAATCGTTAAAACTAAAAGCTGGCGTGAATGTCAAAAGTAATTAAAAATAAAAAATACGGTGATAAATTTTTTTGCCTGTATTAGAGCAGTTATTAAATACAGTATACAATTTAATATCATAAATTTATTAATAATTTCTAGAAAAGTTAGGTATCCATAAATCTTTTCTTCTAGCTTTTCAAATATTGTTCATGAATTTTTATTCTTTTATGTTAAAACAATTAAATCTTTTCCTTCGTTTTTTTTTATAATTTTTTTATTTTGATATGCATATAAATTATAATATTCTATTCGTAGAGTTTTTAATGCATATGTCAACTTTAATTTTCTAATAAAGAATTCTGTACATGGAAAATTTTGGTATTTTAACATAACAACATATTGTTCGAACAAAAAAATTAATTATTTTAAGCAAATGCCTTCTAATTTTAAGTCAGGTCACTTAGTAATGAAAGAACCTGCTAGAATAAAATTCTTTAATTTTCACTGTATGCAATTCAAAGTATTCCAAATAGTAAATTTAATTTATGGAATTCTTATATTGTAGAATAATAGTGTCTGATTCAGCTGAAATATGAATAAATTTGAAGTAGTTTTGAATGATATGATTTGAAATATAATGTATTTGAAATATCCATCCGTACACCGAATGATGTAAATTCTCTTTATTATATGATCGTTAATTTTGCAGTTTTTTAAATTAACTCAATCTTTTATATAATATGAACATTAGACGTTTCGGTATCTTCAACCATTTCTAAATTTGAGTGTAATGGCCACGATTATAATATAAATGAATTTAATTTTAAAATTCAAATTATTATAGCCCGGATCCCAAATTATCAGATTATATTATGGAGTTGCAAGAGTAATTTTAACAAAAGAGAGAGTATTTTCTCTACTCTTAGATGCTAATTAACTAAAATGATCACCAATCTTGTTCTTCATTTAAGAGATGATGTATACACGCTATTCATTAACTCATCCATCCTACAGAGCTCTAATAAACGTTTCACTGAAAATAATCGTCAAAGCACTAAGTTTGAAATAATGTCTGAAAATCTCTTTGCATCCCAATCGAAGTACGGTAAGGATCCATGAGTCGGAAGGACCATAAACTACAGGACATACAAAAATTTCGTGTTCCGAGATAAAAGAAATTGGTTCTAAAAATCGATGATAACGACAGCGAAAGGGCCAAAAAAGGGAGACTGGAGATAAAGGGGGCGAGAAAGAGAAAGATGTAGAGGGAAAACATTCACGGGAGAAGCGTATGGTATGGTGTACACGTATACACATCTAGAGCCACGTACGCTCTGAAGAAACGGCGGAAGCGAGCTGGCAAGAGCAGGCAAGAGATAGAAAAAGAAACAGAAGGAGAGACAGAGAGAGGGAGAGAGATAGTTAGAATGAGAGAGAGAGAGAGAGAGAGAGAGAGAGATGAGCGCGCTGGAGACCTACATATTCCGAGAGCGCGCGGGGCCAATGAGACGTCGCAATGTGGCGTATACGTGCGTATAGCCCCCCTCCTCTCTTATGCTCTGAGTATATCTCTCTCTTTCTCACTCTATCTTTCTCTCTCTCTTGTGCTGGCACGAGCGAGGCCGACGTCCTCTCGGCGAAAAGCGTCCGTGGGCACGGAGGGTGAAAGAGAGAGAAGGGAGACAGAGGGAGCGAGAGAAAGAGAGAGAGAGAGAGAGAGAGAGGACGTAGCGCTGCTGGCGGAGGTTCGTTGGCGAGGCGCGCCGCGCGCTCCTCCGCAGCGCCAGTTGTCCGCCGGCACTCCGCCAACGCAGAGTTTTCCGCTCCGAATCATCTCCTATATATATATATATATTTATATATATATACATATCTATATACATATAGATATAGAAAATACGCCTCCGCGTTCGCGCCACGTACGGTCGTCTCTTCTCTTGCCCGGCTCAGTTCGCCGCCAGACTCCCTCGCCGCCGCGACGCGCAATCAGTACGGTGCCGGAGCAGCTCGGCCGACCCCGCTTCATTTTTTTTTTTCAACCTTTTTCGTTTGATTTTTTAGTTTGGTTTCGACGCCGGCCGTCTGCCAAGTTAAGTTTTAGCCGCGAGAATGGCCAGTTTTAACGCTTTGTTAGCCGGATTAGCCGCGCTGTGCTGCTGCGCGTACGCCGCCGAGCTCAAGATCGATAAGCTCTTCGTGCCGGAGTTGTGTGATGTCAAGTCGAAGGTGGGAGACCAGCTGACCATGCATTATACCGGCACGCTCGAGGACGGAACCAAGTTCGACTCAAGGTCAGTGTCACGCGGTGCGCGGCAGCATGTAGTTATACTATTATTATAAGTTTTGGATTATCGGCCGTTGGTCGACCTGCTTGGTCAAGTTGGTTTGTTTATACATATGGATTGTGGACTCGGCTGGGTATTTCATTGGGTAAAATTAAAGAGATCTTGGTCAGAAGTTCACGATTCGAAAATAAGTATGCAAAATGGGACTCTGGTCCTGTCTATAACAACCATTTCTTTTTTTAAATATGCCGGCATGATTTTCGTCGATTCGAATGGGAACTGCTTTCTAGAATGGACGTTCTTTTCTGTAAGCTAAGGTTTCTGATCTGTGGTAGACGATTAGTCATTCCAATGAATTTACTATAAACACAAAACAGTCGATTTTCTATCTTGACTATATGAATAGTTCTGTATCTATTTAAAGCAACGACAACTTGGTTTGAAGATAAAACTTTTTTACGTATTATTTATCAATTCATCCTAAGTATTGCAATTTTACCAAACAATATGTTTAAGTTCCGAATGTATTTAAGCATTAAAATTAGCATTTAAATGTCAAATGAACAGAAGACTATTGAAGACTAACTTTGTTAAGTGTCGTAAAATATTACATTCTCTTCGAGAAATACCTGATCTCGTGATTATAAGTTAATGACTAATAGTCAACTATCGTCGAACAATTATCTAGAATGCGTTTAATGAATGAATATACCTAGATTTATTTTCCTATAAAAAGCTGAAAAATATCCAGTTCATTTATCGTGGAATAAATTTTATAAAGTTGTAGATAATCAAAGCGATGATAAGATCTACAAACATGATGAAATAGACAATATGGCTGTGTCAAAACTAATGGAAAATTTCCCATAAAAATCGTCGCGAGAAAAATCTATCTGCGACCCTTGTAATCAGCCAATCTTGTAATTTTCATTTAGTTCGCAAAGTGAAACTCTCGCTCCCTTGTTCGAACTTTCGCAGACGTGACTATAGTTCTTCAGATTATAAAAAGAAAGTCTTCGTCCCTCGTCTTCTCGGCACATACACAATTTTACATGCACACGCATAGATCTAGTTTCATTGAGACCAAAATGCTCGCTCATTTTACGAACAGTCGTAATTTCACGAATTATTTCTTTGAAGTAAAAGTATATTCGCGATCTATAGCAAAAGACCTTTTCATACTATTACAGTGTCGTGTACATACGAAGAGGATTCGTGCATCCTTGATTATTGTAAAGACCGTCGTACGGACGCTAATCATTCGTCGTCCGGTAAAAAACTCGACTGACAATTTCACAACATCGAGTTCATTATGTTGAGACTTCTCTTCGCAACGGAACTGCGCTAGCAATCCACGAGCACATTGATTACACGCATATCATCCACTCCGTCTTTCTATATCGAGATCTAAAAGTGGAGACTCGAGCCTGCCATATGGAATTAACTTTTTAGAACTGTGACGGGACGGAAGCACGTGCAAAGGGGCTAAAAATATACTTTATTTTTTCCGATACGCCATGTAGGGAAAATTCTAGAGCGCAGTCGTTGCTCAAAGAGAAATAATAAAACTTGGTAATCCAATGGTTCGTTGGACAACCAGTAATGCCATTTCAGAACATATACAGCAATCTGATTCACACAAGGCGCAAGTATTCGATTAATCGTAATGTTCATGTGTAAGCAATACCATCTTCTAGATTAGTTTTTTAGATTTGTGACAATGTTATGTATTTGTAATGTATCTATGCATGTGTATATATATATATATATATATATATATATATATATATATATATATATACTCTTGTATGCGCGGTAATATCTGGGTTGGCTTAGAGCTAGTTATGGAAATTAGATATCCAGGTAAGGAATTTAATGAGGCCGATCGACAACTGGATTCAGGGATTTATAATCTCGCGTGTCATCTCACTGATCTTCACACGTTAACGAGCCTTGATTAATAATTAAGATTTGAACGAGTGAATTTATTCTGTTAATAAACGAAAAAGAAATTCATAATTTTCAATGATTTGGATTGAAATCCTATAGAAATAATATGTTTCATCGAAGGTATAAAATGACTTATGAATATGAAAATACGAATGTAACATTGAACTTTGATTTTTTTTTTTATATTCATTGTTTGTAGTCTATTTCTCTCTCTCACCGTCCCTCTGTGTAAACAAATTTTACTTTCCCTTCGATCCTCTCCGTCAGATTCTGTCACGGATACTGACGAAAATATTGTTGAATACAATAATCCGTTAGAAACTGAGCCGGTCGTAAATAAAAGCACAGAGAGCTGAGATTCACGTATGTTTTTCAAACATCACGGATCAAGTGCACACGTCAGATTTCTTGTCGACGTATTCTCGCAACGCAGGTTGAAAGATGAAAAGTGGTTCAGTGTGGCAACGTTCTCTTCCACTTTAGTCTGCCGGTATACTTCAAACACCAAGTTATACCAGTATAGAGAGAAATATATAGATATAGGGCACTCTCATCAGAACTAGAAGTTAGCAATATTCCCGTATTAGGAATAGTAGATCTAATCTACTATATCGAGGTATCGAGGTCTAACTGTACATATAGGTATAGTTAAAGGCGATATTGGAAAATTAGTGTGATTTAGACAAATCCTTTTATGTAACAAAACTTTGGTTTGTTACTTTAAATCATAACACATAATTCTTTAATGGATTTCGAAAATCAACTGTTGAAGGATGAAAGTTTATGTTATGGGTAGTTACCTACCCTCGAACTTAATAGATATCTTATTTCAAAGGATTTCCTCTGATTCAATCACAAAAATAAATATCAGATAATAAAATACAATTTAAGGTATCTGATACAGTTTTTAGCAAAATTTAATACTTCATAAAATTTAATTATTAAATTACTAATTGCCTGCAATAGGCACGTTTCAAAATTAAAATTTTTACATTCAATTAAAATTAACGAGTCTCACGTCTTCACGACCTAAATATCTAATCTATACACTGTTGGTCTTAAATTGAAAACCGTTCAAACTGATAAGGCGACAGTTAACTATCGAATATAGCGTTTAAACGTGTACATCGCATGAAAATTGTTTTTGGATGGAAAGTGTAAAAAGAAAACTAAAAAAAGAATAATTTTATTAAAGTAACACATTAGCAAAAACTGCCAAACTGACGTCCCAGTAGTTTCTAAATAAAAAAGCAGAAAAGAAACAAGTATCTGCTTTAATGAACTCGCTATCTCCAATTTCGCGTCTCTCTCTATATCTCGAGGACAGTGTAACGAGTGCGAGTAGGAAACTGTCCTAAAACCGAGATCGTTATACGTATGTACAGCAGGGAAACTGCATTACATATAAGAGATACGTGAGCGGGTCACGCGCCAGCATGTACTTTACCTAACATCGAGTAATGATCCATTCTTACGCGATTCAGCGTAAATATAGTACAGCTAATTGTAGGGTCCGTATTATACACGTATACAATATATAGGTATACTCGCTTTTGATCTTCCCAGCGGAACGTCGAATTCTGTAGATAAGTGTGTAAAGAACGAAGAGATGGGCGGGGGACAAAGATGGGGGTCGCGTGTGTACGAAATTGTTGCGAACTCGCCGTTATAAGTACCGTTAATGCGGTGCGCTCGGACGCGACCGAACTGATATGGAGGAACCGCGAGGGGGGGGGGATTTAAACTTGGCTCAATCTGGACGTACGGTATATATATATATATATATATATATATATATATATATATATATATATATATGAACTTTTGTCCGCGCGCAGAATTCATTATGAGTTTAAAGACGAGGGATCAAATCATTATTTTTTCTCGACTCGTTATGTCGATCAGACGTGGATTAATTACTTATCATGGGCTCCTGAGATTGTAAATTATGAAAATGGTGATAGAAATCCTCATGACATTGAATGTAACTTTTTTCGTCCTAATTCTTTGCAATCGAGTCTCATAGGCTTGATATGTGATGATCTGCTAAATTATGGACAAAAAAAAATCAACAAATCACAATCTTAAATATATTAATTACAGTAATATAATCTGAAATCTTGAAATATTATTAAGAATTCAATCCATAGGATGTTCCTTTGTTATTTAGAGATTATTAAACTTGGCAAAAATTATCTTGTTTGAAGTGAACGTTTTGGCATCGAGTTATGCGATGAAATTTCCTTCGTGATGCATGGCGCTACTGTTGCTCGTCTCAATCACAGATTCGTTAGGCAGTGATTCAAAATGCTCGTCCCATTTTTCCTAATAATAGAGATTTAAAGCGATGATATCAATACTCATAAAGAATGTTGGTGAAGCCTAAAGTGAGCCCGCGGGCTCTAAGTTCGGCGCTAATAATGCCGGCGGGATATATCTCTTCGGTTTATTCATCTGGCACATTCAGGGTAAATTATTATTTATCGATTACTTCTGTACTTGCAGCTGTTCGTTTTTTACGTACAGTTATTGAAATTCCATTGCTCTATACGCGAATCACTGTATAGAAGATTTACGATCTTATAGGTGATCCGCACTCGGGAGTTAATCTATCTGTATTAAAGTAAAGTCTACCTACAGTCTTGATTATATTGTCTGGCAAAGTTATTTCAGTCTAGTCATTGTTGTCAACGAGTATTTTCCATTTTTTATGAAATATTACTCGCGTACGATTCCGTTAGTTTTCTAGATTAAGCGTGTAACTGCTGTCGCAGTACATCGTAAAAAGTTTAATGAGTCGTTAGCAAGACATAATGTTGACCATATATTGAGATGCTTTTTTTAGGCATGTATAATAAATATATTTTATATCTCTACCGGCTTAAGATAATTCACTCGCTCTTATATTAAATGTATCAATAATTTATGAAGAGCCATTCGTTCGTTTATTGGTTTTATGACGGGTCGGCTGTAACGCGTGGGTCCTCTCGTCATTTACGATGATGTATAACGGTCTCTAGAAACTCGAATTCCCCGTTAAATGAACCACATCGGGAATCTTATAACTGGTAATCTGCAACAGAAAAATCTTTTTGAACCACACAAAAGGCCGGAATACGAATGCTATATATTTAATTGATGGTGCTATTGTGCTTATTAATTTGGTCATTAATTTTTATATTTATCATATTCTATAAGGATGAATTTAGAATTGTATAAGTTCGAAATAATATAAATAAAAAAAAAGTTTTTATTCTATAAATAATAGGCTGAAACAGTGAGTGAAAAACAATGTTTTATATGATTCCTCTTTGCCATTATTGATTAGAATCGTTCCCAGTGACTTACGAATTTGAAAAGAAAATATTTTTTTTTTTTAATAAATATATAAGAAATTTTATTTAATAGTATTTAATTTATTATCTAGAAATAGATAATTAAATAAAGATTCGAGTATTTAACGCTTATTATAATATAGCGTAATAAAATCTCTAGATTTTTCTTTATATGCAAAAACAGATTTATAAATCTATCAGTAGTAGAGTTAATGTGTAGCTTGACTGCATTGCAGTGCTCGATTAATAATACGAGCCCGATAAGTCTAGCGTCTTGTGTAGTTGACCTTAGCCGCATTTTCAGTCATCGCAAAGTGAAGAAAACGTTCATTCCCATCTCCTAGCAGTTAATAGTAGTGTAATTAGTATTTGAAAATGAATTTTTATCTCGCTGATTATGTCATTGTTATCGCGGTACGTAAGCAAATAAATTAAAGTGCATGAACAGTACGTTATTCTCTTCGTCATTTGTTATTTACTATGTGAATTCAGTAGGAAATATACCTTATAGAATTCAGAGATGCGTTAAAGTCAGAATATGATCATTTTCTTCCCAAATTCAGTCTACTAAACTTAACATTTATCTTAGAACGGGATGAAAATATATCCATTTCGAATAGTTAGATAGATCCGAAGAGAGGGCGGGGGTGTAAGATCAACTGCACTAAGAGCGAGATAGAACGTTTAGGAGATGGTGCTAATATAACTAGCAAGACATGTAATTATAGGTGAAGCAGAGAAATAGAGACAGAGAGAGAGAGAGAGAGAGAGAGAGAGAGAGAGAGAGAGAGAGAGAGAGAGAGAGCCAAGTTCAAACTACGGCAAGTTCATATGCACAGAAATTTTGCTAACTTCAATAGCTACATCGACTCTGCTTGTGTGCATAAGATCGATGCTCCTTTCTTATACCTTAATGCGCTTCCCGCTTGGGAATCCAAGCGTATTATACGACATCTCGCGCCCTGTCTTCTCGATTTCGCGGCTAAATCAATCCTGATAAAATACCCTACTTTCGACGCGCTCGTTACTTCGCTCATGGATAAGCGGAACGCAGCCGGCACCTGGGCCAACTCCGTTGATAATATCCGGGGCCGCGAGGCTGACAAGCGCTATTCATTCGGAGAGGCCGCCGTGTGGCGCAGTCCCTCTCTCTCTCTCCTTTTATTCGCAATTCGCACGGCATACCTTGCGTATGCTCTTATCTCTCTCTCTCTCTCTCTCTCTCTCTCTCTCTCTCTCTCTCTCATTCGCTCTCGCTCTCTCCATCAGTCGAAATTCTGTGTCTATAAAGCTGCGAGATTTCATCTCGGATGTACGTTCCGATGCATCTCCTGTTAATATACATTCTGCAAGCACGTCGGCTGAACTTTGTAATATCAATATATGTATATGTATATGTATATATATATATATATATATATATATATATATATATATATATATATATATATATTAGCTACGCAAGCTTTTTCGCGTGTTTATTCGACGGCTGCCTCGTTTCTCTCACTGCTATCGATATACTGGTAAATGTATACACGTGCACGTGGCACCAGCCTCGTATAGATTATTCTTCGTTTGAGCTCGATCAAAGCTCGATGCAAAAGGTGTAGCCGTTATAATAGTTTTTTTAAATATACACTAAAAAGGAATTTGGTTCTACTGAAATAATTTTTTTAATGATTAAACCAAAAGACTTCTGACAGCTAAATATGTCTTGAAACAGCGGAGATATAAATTCCTTTCTTGTGTAGAGAGTTTATGTATTTTAATAATAATGTAAAAAATTCGCGACTGTTCTAGGAATTTGCTGCTATTTAATTAATTAGTGCTCGATTCTTAAAATAAAATATCACGCGATGAAAAAAAGAATACGGAATGTGGAATAAAAAAGCTGGAGAATGAGAATACGTTTATTTTTTAACCTTACTTAGGAGCTTTCTCTGTCACTCATTTTCATTACAAGCTGCTCCAATCAGTCTGAAGCTGAGCTATAAGTTATGAGAAATCTAGGGCCGATCAATAACGAATGGGTAGAAACCTCGCTAGAAACATTTATGGGCGGTAAATACCAAACTTTCTCCTTACAACTTTATAATTGTCAAAAGGTGATTGAATGATTGGGGCGTCCATCAAAATCTGCTAGAATTGAAACTACATCTATTGCTTCTACTTTATTCAACTACGCGATTAAGATCTGAAAGCAGAAGAAAAATAAGGTTAAATATTATGATTATTCACCATTGCCGTATATTCATTTTTAGTGTCGAAAAAAAAATACCTAATAAGAATAGAAGAAAGAATCATTATTTCTAGAAAAAAAAAATTAAAATAAAATCATTGACGTCACTGATGGACATACGATCAGGTGACAATTTTAATGCAGTATATTGCTTACATCGGGCCTCGGGAATGGGGGACTATATTCAGAAGTCTCGACTTTGACTGGCCGTTGATCGCGCAATTTTGATTTTACGCAAGCGCGTTGGTCACGTTCGAATTAATTTTCCATAATTCAACCGGCAAAATGATAATGACACGGATAAAATCAGCGAAGGACGAAGCCTGAATGAAACAAAAAAGAAAAAGAAGAATCTCCTGTGTCGAAAACATTTTAGAAAAATATGTTTTGCCCGAAAGCTCTGATGTTTGCGCATAACGTATAGCGGCAAAAGACGTTACGCACGCATTTATGCGACGCGCAAGCGAGCTTTCATCTCCTCGTCTCCGATTCGCTCGATCGGCGATGTTCGGCATCGGCAAAAACGAAAACTTAGTAGAGACGATCGTAAAAACGGTGGATCTCCGCTTATCTCGAGGAGAATGTAAAAGTCATCGTGATATATTCAAATTACGTTGCGACACGTTACGATCGAACGCAGATGTTCTTTACTTTTTTTTTTATTTTTCCTTTTTTTTTTGTTTTATCGTCATCTCGCAGAAGCAGGGGGAATCGATTTCGCGCGAGGAATATATTTATCAATTTATAGGTGTATATATATATATATGTTGTGTGTGTGTGTGTGTGTGTGTGTACCTGTCCCGGGCCGTCCCAAGATGCGCGTGGAAGGAGACGTTACTTTTTTTTTATTTCATTGAAATAAAAATCTATATACGCAAGCCTGTACGTGTTTCTTCGAAAGTATATGTTATGCGATGCTACCCACGGTAGATTAAAGCGCGTGATTTATCGCGATCGTGAGAAAAGGAAAAAAATTCGGCGGAGACGACTCGAGTCAGTGAGGAATAAAAAATTTTTATCCTATACCTGTGAAGTTTTAGATGAAAATTCTATGCACGTTAATGTACAAATTTGCAAAGGGTCTTTGGATCGTGCGCGTATTATGTGCGTGTGTTTAAAGGAAATGGGCAAGACGAGAGGGGCCATGGAAAAATGTTCGGCATTGTTCATGAGACAGACTCTCCTCCCCCTTCCCCTCTCGCTCCGCGCGTGTCGCCACGGGGCGGAATATCCCAGCGACGGGAATTCCAAAATTTCCCACTGTTTACCCGACGGTTTCCCAGCAACCAGTTTACATTTTAACGTAAATTAGTTTTTGTTAAAATCACGATAAATTCTGACGCTTCGACATTAACGAGATGTCTGAAAATTTAATAAATGGCGTAAAAATCGGAAATATTCCTCGTAAATTCGTAGGAGGCAATAAGATTATTTTGGTATTATATGAACAAAAATTTATTAGCGTGAATTGGGAAACAAGTTCTACTTGAATTTATGTTTAATCTCGATATTGATTTAACGCTTGATATTTTACGCCGGTAATTTAATCAAATTTCACCTTTGACGTTGTATAATTTTGCATCTATAATTATTAAGCAAATTATTCGTTAAAATTTATTGCATTTAATCTTAATTTTAATGCTCATAATGATTTACAGCATGAATTTTTGTTTGTAAATTTTTCTTTTTAATTGCTTTAATTAGACGAGCCCATATACACTTATATCGTTACATTTTTGAAGTATGATGCTACTGGCCATTACCGTCTCTTTGATGTCAAAAAATGATTAAAGTCCTTCTAAATTTTAATTTACGTATTATCTTGCGGTAAAATTCGACGCTAATGGCCAGTAGCATCTTATTAGCCTGACTTATTTCGTCAATTAAGCAGATTTTTCCAAACCGCATATATATGTGTATATATATATTCGAATTACTCTAGCGCTATATATAGTATACTCGAATCAGTCCTTTGCCGCGTTTCTATATAAAAAAGCGTAACTCGACACTCCGTAGAAAAAGAAGAGCAGCAAATGTGAAACTCTGGCTAATCGAGTCAAGGAGCGTCAGCAGTATGGGGATATTCAATTCCGAACAGCGATAGAGTTCCGGCCTCGATTTGCAGATCGTGCAGAGTCGAGAATCTCCCTCGTCTCAAGATGCGATCGGGGGGGGGGGGCTGGTGACGTAATTCAGCCCTGTGAATCTTTTATTCTTTTTTTTTTCCTTTTAAGTATGGAGGTCGATAGGTTCGCCGAGGAAATTCGGCGGAGCGCCCTACTCGTATATAGGTCTCGATAAAAGAGCAGTCGCCAGCGTACACTGGATCCTCACTACACACACGCGCACACGCGCACACACACACACACACACACACGCGCGCGCACACACGCACACGCACACACACACGCACACGCACACGCACGCGCATACACACCGCCATTCTAACTGTTAAACGCTTACGGAGCAGAGTTCGAGAACGCGACGCTCGGGGCTCACGAGGCTGCCGCGACTAGAGTTTTTCGTTTTCGTGTACCGTAGCTCTGACGACGCGCTGTTGTAGAAGTTCCGCCGCGGACGCCGCGGGATCGACGGTAGATTGACAATATTGACGCATGACGTTTAATATCCTTTCTTCCTCGAGGGCTTTATGGTAATGCGCGGGGAGGGGCAATAAAGGGGGAGGAGGATGAGGGAAGGAGTGGGAGGGGACTATATCGATTCTATTTACGGCTCGATAGAGCAATTTCCTGCGGCGCCGTTTGCGGGAGGCGTTCGAGCGCTGTTAACGTAATTGCAAAATCTGCGGCGAGTTTTTAAATTGTATTTTAATGGAGGTTTTTGAGGAATCGAGGAAGGAAATGGGGTTTCTTGCTTAGAAAGTCTTGGCCTTTCAGATTTTATGTAAAAAACTTGTTTGTCATCAACGAGGGACTGGGGGGGGGGGTCGTATTTGTCGTTGTTGAATGCATCAGAAATTTGATCCGCTGAGTATTTTCCAAAAATATCATTGCTCTGATATAAATTGAAAACGTTTTTAGATCAAGTTAGTGCTGGTTTAATTCTGCACTAAATGACTGGTAGTTCTATACTTTAATGAGAGTTGAAGATGTACAATAGAAGTACTAGTTATTAGACTTTGATAGCCATTACGACTGGTTAACAGGACGTCTGACCAGTTTGAGACTAGTTTTCTTAATTTTTGGTTAAAAATTGGTCAATAAAAATTCTCATTAGTTGTTTCGAATTAGCTTGCGATTAACAACTGCTCATTTCAGTATAAGTTGGATATTAATAATGACTCATTTTTTCTCAACTCAAGTTTTCGCCAATTATAGAGTATTATTAACAATTATTGTCCATTTATCTTTTGTAATTCCTAAAATCAGGGACTGAAAATAACTGACAATATAGTTTTATATTTTAATGTATTTAATATATCACATTGCAGAATAATAATCTTGGAAACAATTAGTATCCAGACACTAAATAATTAATTACATTGATCACAAGTGACAGCTACATTTATGATTCTCAATTTGAATTTTGAAATTAGATATTCTAGTTTTGAACAAATTTGTGCGACTCTTTCAGATGTAAGAAATAACTTCAATATTTTGGCTTAAAAATAATGTATACTAAAGAACTTTTGAAATTGGCATATTTTACGAATATATCTATTCAGTAATCTGATTACTTTCTTTAACAAAATTATTATTTTTATTAATTTTTATTTGAACGGTCGACCCAAAGCTTGATGAGATTCTGACATTAAAAATATACGATTTCAATCTATAAAATTATTGATTATTGATTAACATCAATTCGTTGAAATAATACAAACTCATTCGTTCTTTTACGTATTCTATCGATTTTTAATGTTGAATCATTAACAATCATCTAAGAATCCATTTGTTGACACTTAGATACCTTGCCCCTATAACCAAAATGCCTTATTAAGCAACCTTGTCTGATCTTTGGCGAGCATTTTACTGCTTCGCTGAAATTCGCTTACCTCGCATCCTCAACCCCCCACCTATTTTTCGTGTAATCTATCCCTGCGCGTGTACTTTAGCGGATGAGCGTCATCCAAATTTGGGAAGTTCCGATATCGCACGTGCGCATATATAGCTGTGTACGTGCCCGATTCCGTTTATGGTACGTGAGTGCGCGCGCGCGCTTGTGTGTGTGTTTACGATTAGGGAGTCGTTAATTGAAATTAGAATCACGAGCGCTCGCTCGCGCATTGGGCCATTGAACCCTATAAGAATGCGCAATGCGCGAAACGCTGCTCCAAGTTTACCAGAGTGCATATATATATATATATATAGTTTGAAGGAGGCTTGCCGAACGTCTTCGCGCTGCAATGAATGCCTGTATAGGACGCGGTTTCTAATTAAACATTGCATATAGTATTACTTTTGGCTTGGAATCTTGCATCAAAGGTTTTTTTTCTTCTTTATGTGCTATTTTCGTCTGCAATAGATTATATATCTTAGCGTCGATTATATATCTCTATATATATTAGTCGTGGATTACTCTAAAAATGATCTTGTGTTCTAAAAATTTTACTTTAAATAATATCTAATTATTGATTTATCTTTTTGTTTCAGGTGAGTTTCATATGCTTCGTGGTTTTTCAATTATAAATTTTCTACAACTAACACGTAAGTCTATACATCATACATTAATGTACTTTTTAAGTAATAAACAATCAACTGCAACGCGAACTTGGAGTCAACGTGAGTGTGCAAACAAACGGAGCGTCCGATAAATTTGCATAACTGATAAAAGCAAGCGCATAAGTGAAGAGCTAAATTAATGAAGAATATCTCGTTCGAGAGAATAGGGGGGAGGGGGAGTTGACAAAAACATATATGCAAACAGAATGCAGCGCTGGCTGTATTGTTCCCTGAATCCGCCGATAGATTTCGCCGTCCCTCCTTCTTGTCCCACACCAACGGACGTAAACACACAGTTTCTCGTAAAGCCAGTCCGGTGTAACGACCTTTTTATCCCGGCCCTCGCCGTACCCGTCACCCAGGCCCGTTTTGCTCTTTTCCACACGGGAATACACCGCGGGCACGAATTAAAATCGTCGAATTCGATCAATGTGACATATTTCGCGAATTGCGCGTATTTCGATGGTCGGATTAAAACAAAATCCCCCTTACCCCTGCCCCCCCCCTTCACACCAAGACCATTAATCAATTTGAGCCGGACACGTCTCATTTGCAAAATTTTCAATTCGACATGTATAGAGAAAGAGAGAAATAACGGGAGGGGGTGGGGTAGGACGAGAGGTTCAAAACAATCCAACGGCTGGTTCGAGGCCAAAGTTTACGGGTAAATCGAGAAATTCGATTTTCGGCCCTTTACCCATTTCACACTAGTCGTTCAAAAGTAGCGTTTCCATTACGGGCAGCGATAAATTCATGTAGAATTTAATGCTTTTTTCTTTTTAACTCGTGGACATTGCGATGATTAAAAAAGAATCCAGAGAAGGCTGCTTATTTAAACACGCCGTCGCAGCATGTTATATAATAGGAAATTGAATTTTTACGTTAAAACATCATTTATGCCTATATGCTTATTGCGAACATTTCCGTTCAAGAGATTGTGGATTTTCGATTAAGCACATATATTGAATATTCAGACGAAACTGAACTGTTCAGTACAGCAATTTTTATTTCATTCACATATGAACTTCTTCATCCGTTATTAGTTGCCTTTCGAACTATTTACGAATCGATAGCATTTATATATAAATAAATAAATATATATATATATATATATATATATATATATATATATATATATATAAATGTCTTCCCCTACTCCCCATTGATTTAGCCACATATTCAGGCCCTTGGAATGAGGTCACCTCATCCCCATAACGAGATCAATCCCATCATATCCATTCCATTAATGATGAATTTCTCCCCCTCTGTCCCATCCACCTTCACTCGTCGTGCGTCGCCCACCGCTGTCCTCTGGAAATTCGCCATCATCTTGGATCGCTCGCCGGTGCGTGCGAGCGGTTTCGAAGCGGCGCATATTCGCTCGCCGGGGATTTTAATTGCGAAACAAGACGCGCGCGTGCTTTAACGGGCGCGCATTTCGCTCGTCTGAGCGGAAAACGCGAGAACTCGCGCGCGGCCGCTCTCTGGATTTAATTATACGGAGCCCCGCGAGATGCAGCCGGAAAAGGAACCGCGGCCTAGGTTGTCGAGGGACGGGGGGGGGGAGCGGGGATAGGTCGGAACCAGGTGAATGAAGACCAAAAAAAAACGGGCACTGGCGGAAACCGCGCTCGAGCGCGCGATCTTTGCGAGGCTCCACGGGGATGGTGGGAATCGGTAGAGCGTTCCCTTCGTGTTATCGCTGGCAGGTAATTCCGCGGCTAAGGCAAAGAGGACGACGAGAGCGAAGGGGTCTGACGGGAGGAGTTTGTTTGATACTGAGAGCTTACGCAGGACTTTGAAGTCGAGGATTTAAAGCTTTTTGTACTTTTGTAGAAGAGAATACAAATTTTGTTTTATGAAATTCATTCGCCTTGTAGAATTTTGATTTATAATTTAGCAATTCTGTTTGAGCAAATTTTCAGTTAGTGTAATAGAGTTATCATCGGATTGTAGAATGTTCTGATATAGAATGAATTTATCCAATGAAAAAATAATACGATTCTACTCTATATGGAAAGAATTAGCAGTAAAATTTATGAATATATTAAAATTTCTATATTATTATGTTAAAAAAATTATTAAAGATTGTAGAACGAATTAATTGGATTTTCATTTTACGAGCCAGTATAATTCAATAATTAAAAAATGAAAACTTTAACAATCAATCGTTTCTAATATTCAGGTTAACTAAAACATCTCTGACTATAGTATTAATTCATACCCTATTCAAAAATCAAATTAGAATATTCTTAAATCATATACTTATCCCTAATTTCTCCGACGAGACTGTCGCTGAGACGAATTTTCCATCTAATTAATAATTCTCAAAAAATTTCCCGCCCCTTGCAGCAATTGCACTCGAGCTTGTGAACTATATATATATACATATTACATATATATATATATATACATATACATATATATATATATATATATATATATATATATATATATATATACTATCTCGTTGAATAATCCAGGTAAAGCGCGAATCCGGAGCCCTAAAGAGACGAGATTAAATAAAACTTTAAGTAGCTTATATACGGGACTGAGGAGCGAAAAAGAGAGAGATAAAGAAAAAGAAGTCGTGAAGGTATAGGTGTGTATATATATATGTGGGAGGCCGGCGTGCTTGCGAGATATGAAAAGCCCAGCGCGAGGTGTGTATAAGGCAAGAGCGCGAAGTAAAAGAGCGCAAAGGATGCAGGCGGGGGAAAGAGATAGAGATTAAGAGAGAAACAGAGAAAAAGATAACAGAGAAAGAGAGAAAGAGGGGGAGAGATAGAGGGGGAGGGTTAAAAGGTGTGGTAAAGGCGCGGCCAATGTTTCAATGCCTCTCCCGGCTTCGGTGTCGCGCCGGATTCCATACATTTTCGTTGGCTATATATATATATATAAGTTGCCACCCACCGCGGCCCGAGGAGACCCTTCTTTGTGTATACACGGGACGTGCGTGTATGCGTCCGTGCCTCCCGACCGCGTGCATACACACAAGGACACTTAATGAAAAGCGTATAAAGTGTAAATTAGCCGAGAGTCGCGCGAATATATGCGAAGGAGTAAAGCGGGATGTCTGCTCGCTTAAATTTGCCGGGCCTCCGGGGTGAGCGCCTGCGCGGCGCTCGCTGCCGAGGTTAAATATAGATGCTCTTAACCGTCGCCCCCTGAACGGCGAGCGATAAGTTTCGAAAAGAATTTCTGCTGCGGCGAGCGGCTGTACAAAAACGAAATGGATAATTTTTTCGATTATCCTTTTTTCTCTCCCTCGTTCTCTTCTGGCGAGGGGGAGTCGAATTCTTTTTCGAAATAAATTGGGAGAATATAAAAATGGAGAAGGATTCCTCATGTAGTCAAACAGATCCGTTTATTTTGCGATAATTCACAACAAATATTAGATCTTTGCTTATTAATCCAAGGAACTTTAATATGGCTTTTCCATATATAAGTTTTGTAGGGTATGTGGATTCTTCAAATAGACTTTCCGGCACTATTTTCGTTTTATACAGATAATTTTGTGGCTTAAGTCAAGCTTGGAACTCGAGTTGAAAATTTAATTGGATATCAAACTTATTATACAAATAAATATAAGCCGATAGCCTAAAACGAATAACGGCCAATATACGATGGAGTTTAATTTTCATTTTAATTAAAAACTCATGAAATTGACGATAAATATATGTTGCCGTTAATTTTGTTGGGTTGAACTTGGTCAATAGCCCAGATATTTGCATAATCCCATTTCATTCTTGGTTTAATTAAACAAACTTGTTTAACCGAATACCGCGATAACGCAGTATATTAGGATTTTATCGAATTCTGCATTTCGATCGACACGGCCGGTATTATATTGAAAATTTCAATTCGAAATTTTGAGTCTTCTACAATCGGCCATTGGTGTCTCTCCTAGCGTACTTTTCACGGATCTGTGATCTGCAAGAATTACAATATATCAAAAATGATAATAATTATACAGCAGTTTTTCTGTGAATATGGTCAGTAAAATTTTTGACAAATGTAAATCCAGAGTAATTTCAATTATTTCATTAATTTCATATTTGATAATTAAACTATTCATATTTGATCGACAGGATAGTATCTCTCCATCCTCTGCTATTTATCACACCCTGTCTTTGTCTCTCTCTCTCTCTCTGGCCTATGAAGAACCACGAGTCCTTAGGCTCTAATAAATACAATTCTAATAAATACAATTCTCTCTCTCTGTCTCGGTTCTTTCAAACCCTCCGGAATCAATGCACACGCCTGAACACTCGCGCACTCGTCGCGTCGCTCCCTCAACTTCCCGAGTCCGATGAAAAATATCCCCGTCGGCCTCGTCTTCGAGCGCTTCGTCATTCCTCGTAGTCGTCGCCTCGAGCTCGTAGAATCCGGCGTAACTTCCGGCGCCCGCACGGGGATCGAAGTCGCCACCGCTATCCCGCTGCATCCGGCCTTGGATGCTCTGATCTGGGCTCTCGTATCGCGCGCGCGTGACATCCCCCTTGCGCTCGATGACTGGCGGCTTTCAATTAAGAGTCGCATTGTTTTGCCGCGCGGAGCGGCGCCAAGAGGGGAACGGAATCGTCGCGGCGATATTCAACAAGTCTGTGTACTATATCGACGGCGAGTGGCGGCTGCGCCTTATCAATGGAGCCGCTATTCGAGTCTAGTTGATCTGCGCGTCTTTGCATCTGCGCGCCCAGGTCTGCGTAGATATCTATAATATGAGTATACATCCTGGAATAGGGCGTTAATGTAGAACGGCCAGCTGAGCACTGGAGTGCGAGACGAACATTATGACGTGGCACTATATTGTTTATTCTTCAATGATTCCTTGGTTATAGAGCGAAGTTGAGTAAAAGAATGCAATTGAAGTAGTTGCTCGGCAATTTTTATAAGCTATCGCGCGACTAATTGATACTATTTTGTTGCTCATCTATTGGCGATAATAATACCTAAAGGGATTTAGGGTGAAAAGTGCCAAATGATAATTTTGACGTAATCTTCAAATGATCTTTAGGCGTCAATTGGACGCCATCAGAGAAAATGAGCACACTTCAAACAGTCTGCAACGGAGACAAGTATATTCTAAATCATACATCAAAAACTAAGATATTTCAGATTTTTTCGCGGCAAGCCAACATAATGCGTAGATTTTAATGATAATCAGTAGTTTTGGTATGAACCATTTTCTCCTTCGAATTATGCTGTTCTAAAAAGTTGTTCAGAGAGATTGTTATAGACTGTAATAGACTGTATGTATTGTAATAGAGTGTACATCATCAAATCAATATTGTAAAGGTTTACGGTCAGGTACTTATGCATTTATTTCCAATTTACAAGTTATATTTCGAAACAGAAAAATGCTTGTTTCGAAAAGTACAATCGAGTCTGGTTTCTGTAATGAGTAAATGTATAACAATAAAGGAAGCGTACATTATTATATTTTATAAATTATGATTTTAGTGATGTCAACTATTTATGTTTTAAATAATAAATTACGATAATCTTTTTAGTATATTCAGAAGCTAAATTTATTTATATGGATCATAGGAAAAACAAAAAGAAACAATTTGATCTATGGAGTTGGAATATCTTATAAATTTTCTTCTCTGTTCTCCTAATTCTTAACATTCTGTAACCTTTCGAAATTTGATTTCAATCCGGATCAATCGAATTCTTTGCTTTTTTCCCGATTTTTGCTCAACAACACAAGAGATGAAACATTGCCTTTTTCTCGCGCCTAATTCCATTACGACTCATCAAATGTGTATCCTCGAATCGTAAGAGCAGCGGTAAGAATTTGTCAAATATCGAATTCCGACGGGTTCTTAAATCACACCCGATCCCCTTCCTACGTTCGTGCGAGGATATTTCCTGTGCTTAACCTCGTTCAACCCTCACATTTACCCCTAAGGTGTCGGATCGATTTAGCCTCCAAAAATCTGTAACGAAATTACCGCGTCGCCGAGGAGGCAACGCCGCGGTGCGGGCACGTGAGACGCGCCCTCGCGAGAAAGTCCGACACGGAAGACGGGAAAATTCGTTTAAAGACAACACACACAAATTCACACACACACACACACACACACGCGCACAAACATACACAGATAGACACATGTATGTACATATTCCGAGACCCGGGCGATATTTACGAGGGAGGGTTCGCGATGTATTCATAAACCGGTGAGCTCTTCATACGGCGCGCTATAGCGGTGATTCTGCTTGCGCGTACTCGGGCGCCCACGTCGATTCATAATTCAGAAGCTCTGTCCCTTCGGTGGCAGTGGCGCGCTGCCTGCCCCACGGTCCAGGCCAACCCGAGGAAAAATAATTCACGTGCCGTCGGCGAGCGACTTATCAATCGCGAATACTTTATGCGCCAGCGCCGATGTTTGCGCATTCGACTTGGCTTCATCTTTATTTACCCTCACGAGGCTACTCTGGCGCCGCTGTTTTCTCAGCGTGATTTTGATGGATAGGCCTAGCGGTTCTATTTGGGAATTGATAACGTTGCGCGTCTATTCGGCGGCGAGAGATCGTCCGCCGAGGAGGGATTAGTGGCTCGTGCACCGAAAACTGGTCTGAAGTACTTCTCAAAATTAAGAACAGTGCTTCTAGGTTGACTACAATTCCAGTGCGGTGAAACGAATGTATAAGAAGTTACTACACTACATTATGTGAATACCGATGCTGATTATTTGCTATCCATAACGAAGCATAAAATTTTATACAGGGAGCAGTATTACTGTAATACTATGCTATAAAATGTCTTTGTTCGTTGTGACGAAGAATTGAGCGTAATGTTTTGCAAATGTGATCTGGAGCTGTAAAATCTCCTTACATCGGTGTGAACAGATTATAGATTGAGAAAGAGATGAATAGATAGATAGATACTTACAAAACGAAAGCTTTGGAGTTAAATTCAACTCTAGTCATCACGATACGCTGTTTAATGAAACTTCGCAAATCTCTTCTTCAATTGAACCAATCCATCCTTGAGAAGTTTATTTTGTTCCTCAAGAAGCCAGTAGATACTAGTGGATCAAAGCTGAAAAGTATGGAACACGAGCGAGCAATTGGAAGCGCTTTTCGTTCAGTTTAATTAGGTTTTGCATGGATTTGTGACACAGTGCATTATCCTAGAGAAACAGCAATAATGAATTTGAGATCGTTTCTTCTTTTTCTCTTAGTCGATCTCATAGCGTCATATAATATTGAGGTTTAATCGTTTTGCCAGTCACAAGGATATCAATGACCAATATTCCGTATTCGATTCAATATGCGATGGTGGGGTTTCAAGTTAGCATAACACATTTTAACCGTCGTTCTTAACGGGAACACTGCTGGATTAGCACTTTTAAGCCATTGCTTGGTTCGGAGATTATTTTTCTCACCAAAAAGGCGTACACTTGCCACAAGATTTTATAATTATTTTCTTTTAAATAACAAAAGCATCCTCAATAATCCGTTACGTTTAAGCAACCCTAGTGCTCGCTGGAGCTGACAATGTATGCCGATCGATCAATTTGACTCTTTATTCGCAGAATTTATTTTGGCTTGAAATCGCGTTCTATGCAACGACTTTCGTACGGTACTTTATTCAGCATTGAAAGATGCTCGTTTACCGCATAAAGGAGGAACTTCGGCCTCGCAGCTGCAATTTCCGCGCTCCGACGACGTATGAACCACCGCCCCATCTGATCTCTCGCTCAGACTTGCAACAAAATGCAGCACCTCGCACCCCCCACCCCGCCTCAAACCCCTTTGAATACAGGGTCGTTAAGTTGCGCACGCTGCGTTAATCTTTAAAACCGGCACGCGGGCGCGGTGACCGAGCGACGCCGAGGGAATTCGCGAGAGCTTCGTTGCTGCCCTCTCCCCCCCCCCTTCCCGATGCTCCCCACACCTACGTACAGGTTAGACCTTTCATCGGATAGACTGTATCGCCTGATCGATGAATTATCCACGGTTCGGCATTTCGCAGGCTTTCTTTCTACTTCAACGAGAATTTCTAATCATGTATACGCACAGGGTATTAAAAAGTTGCAACTGATAATATTATACATTCTGAGTGTAGTGCAAGAGGGTGCAATTATTTGTCAGGCATTAAACGGATAGGAAACAATACAGAAGAATGCATACTGTTATTAGTACACATCGGCAATTATAATAAATCAATATCAATTAATATTTAATAAATAAACTAATTAAAACTAATTTAATATACAAACTAATATCAATTATCATTTGTAATGAATAATTGTTAGTGGCATTCATTTTAGAAAATAATTATTGGCAACAATTATTCCATTTGATCCTTGTACTTTTAGCAAATAAGTTAGCTTGCCTTTCTCCAGTTTTATACCATTAAAAAGAATTTCATTTATTCGACCTAGAAAGAACAAATATATAAAACATATCCATTATCCATAGGCGCATTGTTCGATACCTTTAGAAATGGCATTCCCGCTCCCTCGTTTCTAACGTACAAAGACCCCCCGCCCACTTCCCACCTCACCGTCAATATCGCTAAAATCCCCGATACCTTTGTATAGAGGAATACACCGTGCAGCCTTGATCCCACCAAAATCCACTTAAGCAATTGAACAATCCCGCATGGTCGACGCGACATCGGTCCGAAGGAATCGCGCTTTTTCGTTAAAAAGCGCGCCACGTGTATGCCGACCGATGAAAATCGATCGTTATAAGCGCGCGTTCAGCGGTATAAAGCAATTCCATTAGCAGTTTCGCGCGCCGGAAACGGTCGGAGAAATCCGGGAGATTTTTGGGGTCGAGGTCGTGACTCGCGCCTGGCGATTTTATCGCACTGCCCAAGAGATGTACAGACGCGGGCACGAGCGGCGGGATTTGTCGCGAAGGCTCGAGGCGGGCTTAAAGTTTGAGATATTGCGCTCGGGCCTGACGCGTTGAGCGGATTTTCCGACGGAGAGCTTACTCTGACAATGGAAATCGATGAAATTTGGCGTGTATCGATGGATATTATGATCGATAAAATAATACAGGAAGAATTTCCAATATTCTGTCAGTTGATATTTTAAAATAATATACTTTTTTAATTTAAGATAGATCAGGCTGTTGATTATCCTATCTCACATTTCCTTGAGAAGCGATATTTTCAGTAAACTTAGTTCCGATTATAAGCAAAATTCGTGCCGGAGCTTGCATTAAACGAATTTTCGAAGATCATATCTGGCTCTTCTTAAAAAGTTTGAATTTTCGGACGTAATTTCATGAAAGCACGTGCCGATATTGATTAATCATTATTTATCAATCGTATATGTAAGATTGTAAGAAGTAGATTTTCACAGATATTGGTACGTGCTCTCGTGAAATTATGTAGGAAATTACGTATTTTTTATTAAAAGCTGTTCCTTTTTGATATTACCAACATAAATAATTTTCTAAACAGTCTTCTCGGAAACGATATCGATGATTGGAACTTTGCAATATATATATATATATATATATATATATATATATATATATATATATATATATATATATATAGGATCTTATGACCTTTAAATGTGAGAGCTTGAAGACCTTAACCTTTAAAGAGCGGTAAAGACGGAGTAGGAATCTGAATCTGTTTTAAGAAAAAGCAAGGAAAGTCAAAGGGTAAAAGCAGCAAGCAGGCGAAGGGGTTTTGAGGGAGTCACCGCGCGATAGGGAGGTTAAGATACGCATCACAGATAAATATAAGAAATACAGATAAATATAAGAAATATAATAAGTTAGACGTTGAATAAACAAAATTCTATACATTTTTTTAAATTCCATAATATTTGCAAGCGTTGCATGTAATAAATCGAATAACATTAATCTTAGATACCATGGAAAATAAACGGGTAGTTGTTTACTTTCGTGAAGTTTGAATGCGCAACGTGAAGTTTACGCGCTGCGCGCCATAATATCCTCCCAAACCGTGGCAAAAAGCCCCGGGACGAACGACCTCCGGCCCGAGGATCTGCCCTTAAAAGGCGCGGTATCCATCCACGTCGATATATTGCAGCATCAGGCTTCTCCGAAAAGATCAAGGGCCTTCGTCGTTTCTCCTCTCCCCCGACCCCCTTCCCATCGCCCTTTACGCCCCCGCGACACCGGAGTTTACGAAGGACTCTATCTTCTCGCCGTGCTACTTCCGATAGGTGGAGGCAACGCGGGAAATAAATAGATTGGCCTTAGACGAGGAATACGAATGGTCCCCCCTGGCTGCGGGCAGCCGCGCGCAATGGAGTGAAGATAGGGGACGGCGCTCGACTTCCGTTCCTGTATACGTGAATCCGTACATATATATATATATATATATATATATATATATATATATATATAGCGGCGCGATATGGACGGACTATCTCGGGCGCACACACAGGCACGCGCACCGAGTATACATGGGC
This sequence comes from Sycobia sp. Sy_11, assembly GCA_018907035.1. NCBI lineage: Eukaryota > Metazoa > Arthropoda > Insecta > Hymenoptera > Epichrysomallidae > Sycobia > Sycobia sp. Sy_11. Next base: position 4,132,072 of record JACCIC010000025.1, on the reverse strand, counting down.
TTCGATCGACGGGGGGACGTACATATAGATACACGCGCCCGCACACACACACACACACACACACACACACACACGGGGGGGAAATGGCTGAATTCCGCAGATGAGCTCGCTATCTCGGCAATCGGTCCCAATGGTCGTCACGCCGCGCAAGGCGGCTCTAGCGTCGGTTAAAGCGGTTAAAGAATTTAGCGAAAAAATTGGGAACTGTATTAGCGCATGATTTTTTTTCTCCTTCTTCTGCTTCTTCTTCTTCTTTTGCTTCCTTGTATTATAAATTAAAATGATTTAAAATCAATGGCATTCGGCAAATAGGCCCTTGATTCAACGAAATGCCTCGTTATGAAAATTTCCAAACGTCTGATGTATTCGCTTTTCCATCCTAAATTCGGACTCGCCGTGCAAGCTGCCGTTATTTTACTCGGTGTCAACGTCTCATTCGCTCGGCCGCCCGCCTCGTTCAGTCTAGTTCTACTTTGTGACCCGAATGGGAGCGTCGACGGTCAGGCGTACAAGCAGCCGGGAAATTGGCTTTTCTGTCGAAAAACTTTTTATCCGCATTTTTCAGACGACTCATTTGAACGGCATGGCGATGCAATGGAAATTAATTCAAACAAATACTATCAGAGTGGATGTTTTCGAAATGATCGGGAAAGTATGCTAGGAACGCATTGCTAAATTTATAATGGGATCACCATTTATGAATTATTTAAAACACGGACCCATTCCCAATACATATATGATGCGTGATCTTATTTTTCTTTATTCGTGTTCTAAATATAATTTATGCACTTTCTACGAGTCCTCTTCTCATCGTATTGACAGATTGGGTTGTACGAGCAGGCAATACTAATTTATATTTAGCTCGGATACATAAATTCTCAAGATTTTTAGATAGATAGCTTTAGATTTTCAAAGTTCATTGATTTTGAAACGAATAATATTTCAACTTAAACAGTACACTTAAATTTATGCAGAAATTGCAGAAATCCCTTCTTTGCTTTTATTGAGCTCTATCAACCTACGATAGAGATTATTTAGTTATCCAAATAAATCAATATTCCATTCGTTTTTTTAAAGTTTCTAAACTTTTTTCTAAGTTTTTTATTAGTTTCGGTCGATTATGTAGAAATTTTTCGTATGAAATAATGGCACAAGGATCTACTTTGTACGACTGTACACACACACACACACACACACACACACACATATATATATATATATATATTTATATACACATTGCGTATAGTGTGAACTGGAACGGAAATTCCGGTTCAACTTCCGGGTTCAAAGAGATTTCGATCGAGTTTTCCATTCGAAGTTAGATTCGTCCGCTAAGACAAAACTTTATTGATAAAACTTTTAATAGAAATGCCCGAACATTTCTTAAACAATGTATAGGGAATAGTTGAAGCTACATTACTTTTGCATTGAAAGTTAGGCATTTTATTTCTGCGCTCGCATACCTTTATGTTTAACCGTACGGCCTTTTCATCCTTCAGCCTTAAAAGAAATGAGAAAATCGAAAATGCGCAAATAGTCGAAAAAAGGATTTCGCAAAAAATTTCTCGTCGAAGGCCCGCGCGCACAGCCGGCAGACGCGGTGGTCGGTATAGCTCGCGTATACCTGGTGAAAAATCGTCGACGTGTCGCGTCTGAGAGATCGCTCTTCATCAAATATTCATACGGGCCAGGTAAAATACTCCGTTCGGGCCAATAAATTTGGCGAGAACGTGCGCGGAAGCTGAAAAATAATATCGCCCCACCCTGCTCTGTCTCTCTCTCTCTCTCTCTCTCTCTCTCTCACTCACTATATATATATATATATATATATTCCAAGTGCACCGCGGCGCGAAATCGAAAGATCTTTATCAGGGAAATAAAGTGCAAGAGTTCTATATATTTCTCTCTGTCCCTCACTACTGCGAGCTCGCGCGGTCTAGAAATACATACGACTGATTATTTTGTGCTCGTAAAACCGGTAGTCATTTGATAAAAATGTTTGTAGTTTCATTCTTTGAATTCAGAAAATCACAATAATTAGTAGAAAAATATTATTTTTGTTTGGGGAAAATATTTTTATTTTATCAGCTTAATAAATAAAATGAAACTTTAAGTAACTAATGTAATATTGAATACTTCGATCATTTTTATGAATACATCTGAATTGTGTGAAATATATAAAGACATGATTTAGTATGTAGTAATAAAAATATTGCTGTATTAATTTTTGAAAATTTCTATTTAATTATCGAGCAACATTAAACACTGTCTAGAAATATCCGATACACTTGTAAAATAACAATAATAATTGGCATTTTTTGATTATTATTAATAATTTTCATTACCACCATTATGAATCTGGTTTTGTCCTGCAATTAAATCTTTTATTCGCAACAGTTTCAATATAAACAGAGTAGAGTAGTATATATATATATATATATATATATATATATATATATATATATATATATATATAAATTTACCGCAACTAAACTAAATTCAATTCCACGGATGCAGCCATCCAAGCGACATTATACTAAACGCGGCAAAGTTACTCAAAAGCAGCTCCGCGCAACTGTACCAGCGGATTACCCTCTCGACGGGGCAAAAGCAACTTCGCCTGCGCTCCCTCTCGCCGTCTTAGCCCCCGTCCGCGACAAAAAAGCAAACATACAGACAGACCCACGGAGCGGCTAAATTCTCGGCAAGCCCTCTTTCCCCTTCACCCTCTCTTGAAGGAGGACAAAGCCGCGGATGGCGCCGCCGGCGAGTCCGAGGTTGCACGGCTTAAAATTCACCGGTTCGCGGCGGTAATTGCGCGACTCTCATTCTATCTCTCTCTCTCTCTCTCTCTCTCTCTCTCTCTCTCTTTCTCCCTCGGTTGAGCAAGAATTACAGAGCCCAAGGCGCTAATTAAACAGGGCGACGCGGTTTTGGGGTCCATCTTTCACACGTCGACTTCGAAACATTTCAGAGTGATATATTCAGAAGTGATTAAGAATGTTGATGAAAACGGGATTCTTATATGGGATTCCCATCTGGTGGCATCGTGCGGTAGCTGCGGATAAAATGCATAGTCAATGTCGAGTTCCTGTTCTGTATTATATCGTCCCTTGTTCAGTTAGTATTGGTGGTAAAAATATAGGTACGATATAAGGCAGTGAAAGCTGCGATGATTGAAAATGAGCATTGATTATACTGAACAACAGATATTTTCTATTTTTTGGTAAAGATTTTGCTGAAATTAAAGCAATGACCTCCTCAATGTAAATTCCAGAAATTATTTACTTGAGAATAGATAATATTCTTTCAGTATAGATTGTGTCATAGCGTTACTCAAGCCATTCACATTACTCAGTTAAATTATATTGTGATTTAGTAGCGGTGATGAATATAATTTCTTCGTGCATTCATCGATGCTAATTATTGTAAAACTTCTTTAATTTAAAAATCTTTTTTAGATTAAAGTGCGAGGGAAGTTTATATTATAACGCTAAAGACCATAAGATGTTCTAAAGGGATTAAAAAGTTACCTTTAATTTAATTAAATTATCAACTTATCCTGCAATCCTGTATACTTTTATTAAAGGAAATTATTGTACTCTCATTAAATCCTTACAATATTTTGAAAAAATTGATTAACTCAATATCCCGTTACTAAATTATTCACACTGTCGATATTCGTAAATATATTTTTAGGACATTTTAATTAGCTTTCGTTTAGTAACTTTAAAAACAATCTTCCCTCTTCTTCTCATGAAATTAACTTTTAAGCTTCTCAAATCAAATAAGTTTCAATAAACTTTCGGTAATTGTGGAAGAAACCACAATATTACATTACTGTACGAAATTTTTTAAAATTAGAAAATTTAGCTACAGGTTGACAGTTAATTATAGCTACTATTCGGTAATGTAGTAATAATAATAATATTTTTATTACGGTAATAATAATAATAATAATAATGATGATGGCATTATTTGCGTTTTTACTAAATTCATTTTTTATTTGTCTGTTCCAGGTAAATTTCTACTGACATTTTAAATCCTGTAGATTATCTACACTACGGTAAACGTAAGTTATGTGAAAAAATATGCCTTGTCAAGATTCGATCGATTCACGAACATCTTCTCTATCCGGAAAATCGGACTTGCAAAATTTATCCTAAGATCGCCGTGTCTGCAATCACTTCATCCATATAACAGTCGAGAGGAGCTATGCGAAAACAGTAAAAAAAAAAAACAAAAAAGAAAAAGTGAAGAATCCTCGCACTCGTAACAAATTCGACTCGAGTGCTCATCCTGATATTCACTGCGCGGCGTGCCATTGAAAACTGTAGCATGCAAAAAATATTCATCGAAAAGTGCCCGGACGTCCATGCCGCCACGTCGTACCGCTTCATTACCGAGCAACAAATACATATTAATTCGATTTCCTCGTTCTTGCCCCTCTGGCCATCGCGAATCGGTTATATTTATGGAAATTTCGTTGCTGAAAGTGGCGGCCGGAACAATTTATGAATTTTTAGCGAATCAATATTTGCCCTCTCCGCGGCCCGGGCCGCGCCGGGTGAGTGAATCGGAAAAAAGCTCAGACGCGCCAACCGTGTACAATTGTATATATATATATATATATATATATATATATATATATATATATATATGTTTGTGCGTGTATATATAGTTGTTTTTCCGTTGGGAAGTTTGTACAATGGGCAAAGGTCAATAAGCGTCGCTTTAACCGGCGTTTTTCGCCGAATCGGGCTGGCAACTTTTTATTGATTTTTTCTTTTTACTTTCTTCTGTTTTTTTTTTCTATAAAACGATGATAGTTCTATAAAGCGAGGAGCTCGTAGTATAGAGAAGAATCACAGAACACGAGAGCTGGACTGTTTTGAATATATTTGCTCGCGCTCCATAGATCTCGCTTGACTTTTCGAATGCCTGCAGCAGTGCTACCTCCCCAACCTCCCCCCCGAATCAGTTGCCCGTGCTAGAAAAAATCTCGATATAGAGTAAACATTGGAATATAAAAAGGGCATCGTATGATACCTGTCGACGTTCATATTTCGTCAGCCTCGTGTACATTGGGCTGGGCTCGCGTAGTAATGTTTTCATCAATAATGGCCGATATTTAGTAACGGTGGAATGAATATTTAGTCAATAATGGATCCATAGAATGACATATTTTATCATTTTTCTGCTCCGACATTAATAATGTCTACTTGAAACCTTTCTTGTAGAAAATAAAAAGAGTCCAATATATTGATGAAATTACAAAATAAACACTGTGCGTAGTATTGAGCAAATAAACGATTATTGAAAAATAGATAAATGAAGGAATTAACGACAGTATCTTTTTTCGACCGGAAATATAATTTAGTGTAAAGAGCATCTTGTAATAATTTATAAAATTCTATTGTATTTCAGATTTTGTTCGATAGTACACTAAATATTGACTCTTTTAGTAAGGTGTTCATATAGATAAAATTACTTACATGTGCCAACATGTTGCCTGAGCTATAAATGTGAATAAAAATAGATAATGATTTTCCTTTCATCAGCGAGAAAAATCCATTTTATTTTTCGATTTTAGACAGTTTTTATTGATTCTAAGATGCCCGTCATAAATTTTTCGATAATAGGAAAATCTTAATGAACGAGAATAAAGCTCTGTATGCAAGAACAAACAGTTTATTTAATTTTTTTTTTTATTTTCTTATTAGAATAAGTAAATAAAAATAATTAAAGCGAAATAGGGAAGGACCATGTAGAAAGAAAGGGATAAGGTACTAGGAAAATATGGTAATCACTCGACCTTTTTACATCTAAAGTAGGGAAATTAGCTGTAAATAAGAAAGATTATAAAAAAATTTATGACAAGTTTTAAAAACTCCCAGTATTGTAAAATATTCTATAAGAATTAAAAATTTAATAACGAATTATTTTAAAAAACATAATAAATATAAATATCAAAATATTCTCGATTCAGCATCGTCCCCTTGAGATCGAGGTCCCGGGCTGAGCCTCTGTATAAAAACGACGCTTCTCTTCGAAAGTTCGAGATTAAAAGAGAAATTTGTTACATTTCGCGGAACGATAATAATTCCGCGTTAATAAAAATAATCAATGGCAATATTCATTCGAGCTTAATTAAGAACGAGGAAAGTACGAGAAATAAAAATTTGGGATTCACTTGCGTGTCCGTTTCTCAACATTAACGACTCGCCCAGCGGCGCGATAAGGCCTCTTGAACATCTCCACGTTTGTATATAATACGAAACCTCAAATTATTGCCCTCTGCATAATAAGAAAACGAGGACGAACGGCAACGGCCGCATCCCGATTTCCCATGCCGGAGGCCGATCGCTCGCCCCTCCCTCCCGCCCCACCTATAATAACGAGGAATTATAAAACGTGATTGTTCCCCTCCCCTGTCCCTCGCCGAACTACTACTACACCTCTCGAATTCTCGTCCGACTTGCAGCGCGCGATGGGCGCAAAATTGGGACCAACGTTATAAGGACCTCGAGCGCGAGAGACGCGTGCGTGGCAATTTTTCGGCGGCGTGAAATCGGACCGCGATTTGGTACGAACGCCGGTTTTTTTTTTTTTTTTTTTTTGGCCTTTTTTCGTCTTCTTTTTCGGCCTCCTCGCGGGGCACCGGTTCGTATAAAAAGCCCCGGCGTGCGGCCGAAATTAACGAGCGTCCGCATTCCGCGCTCGGGCGAACTTTCACATTTCTCTCTCTCTCTCTCTCTCTCTCTCTCTCTCTCTCTCCCACTCGCGTACGAGGATACGCGCATTAAAGGGGAAACTGGGCCGTGCGCGTGTTTCGCGTTCACAAAAGAGCCCGGCCAATCGGGTAACGGGCGCGCGCGTACGCGTGTACACGTGGCCCTTTCGCCGATGTGCGCGCGTGAGAGCGGGACGGGCGATCCTCGATGTGTCGCGCGCGCTATTAATGGTTCTTGGCCAACGACGCCATTATACAGGTGGGCCGATAATATCGATAGCGGTGCTTTAATTGCCGTAATCGAGCGAGCAGGTCGTTTTTTGTTTTTTTTTTTTGTTGTCGCTGTTGTCGTTTCGGCGGCCCCAGTTGATTACCCCATTTGATCGTTATTGCCTATGCTGGATGTAAACGCGTTCGACGCGAGTCCTCTGTCAGTGTGCGATGGAAGTTTGCTTATATCCGAAGGGAGCTGCGGTACGTTGGTTTTGCGCATAAATCTAAATAATTAGATATATTTGTAATTAGTTCTTTTCATATCGTTGAAAATGCTCTATATGATTAGGTTTAGATATTTATTGTTCAGAATGCTGTGACAAACGCGCACGTCTTGTTTGCAACACGGTTTTGCTCAATTTAGTGTAAATTTCAGCTGTGACTTCTCGATTGGTGTATATTATAGATTGGTGTATATATATAGATTCAATAAATTTTTGACCGCCTATTCCCCTAATGACCATATTGCTCTTCCTTCCGTCACTCCCAATACATGCCCCACTGTATTGAAAGCGCTGCTAAAATTAATTATTAAAGAATGAAAATGCGGAAGCAGGAGACGACTGCACCGCGCCGATACGCGCATCGTTGTGAATAATCGCGACTGTCGCAAGGCAATGCCGCCTTTCTCGCCATCGGCAATAACATCCTGATCAAAGCTTTCTCCGGTATACGTGCCATGTGCGCGGAAATACGTACGAACGTCGAGGTCTTGCGCCATATTCCAAGTCACCGTGTCGTCGTCGTCGCGATGGGCACGCGCGTAGAAATATTTAGTTTGAGGCGTAAGGTGAAAAAGAGTTGCGAGACTACGCATATATATATATATATATATATATATATATATATATATATATATATATGAATTATCTTTACGTTTATGTATATGTATAGATGTTGAACAATGCTCGATTAGATAATGGGAATTACATCGTTGGTTTTATTTAGCGCTGAGATGCTTAACGGCCGATCGAACAATGATACAGGATAAGAAAAAGACTAAGTTTCAATGTTTATTAACTCGATGAAAGGCTTATTTCGATTTGTCTTAAACGGCTCGTCCCAAAAAAAGATTTCCCATTTCGACGATCCATTAAAATCCCTGGCATATACGGATGTAACTGTAAGTGTAAGCGCAAGATAACGGATCAAAGTCACACGTATGAAAATCACGCTTTAAGAGAAGATAACGCATTGTACCGTATAGGATAAATATACCTATATATACCTGTGAAACACCCGCGCGCAGGCGCGTGTGCGCTCGGCGCACGAAAAGCAAACGTTCAGAAGATACGTCGCGGTATATCCGGCTCGGCCGCCAGCGAGTTTGTATTTTTTTAGGAACATTCCCTCGGTTCGGGAATATTTTGTATAATATGTATATATATATATACACGAGATATACATATGTACGCGGAAGGCCGGGACGTGCTGGGGGCCCAATTGACGGGATATAAGAGGGCGGAAACTCCGTGTATTCCGCGGGAGTAAAGGGGAAAACGATTGCACCGTACGCGCGGTCTGAGTCTATATAAAGTAACTTGATAACGGAAGTTTGACGAATGGGAAGGGGACTCGATATCATAGGCTTTGCTTTTCCCCCGGACAAACGTACATCGTACTTTGTGAGCCAGCGGTTTCTACGTCTCTCTCGATTGATTTTTTTTTTTGCTGGCTCGCTCGCGTCTCGAAAGCCCAGACGTGGGATCGACTCTCTATTTTGAACAGAATCGAGCTTTATTTATTCCCGGGTACTTGCGAGCGAATTAATTTATTCGTCAGGCATATCACAACGAATCGAACTTTTGCCCGAACTTAGTATAATGCTATTTCTCGGTTTTCGCTGATTTTTTTCAATTTGAATAGCAAACCATCAATCTGACAGGTGATTGTCAAGGATATTTTTTAAATGTATTAAAATATACAATTACCACCGTTATTTCAATTGTATATATCGATTTATGGAATTATCGAAATAAATTTGTCGCTTTAATCCACGTCGAAGTTGAGGTCATCCTTTCATTAATTTTCGTTTGATCTTGCGCGAAGAGAAGTGAAGTATCATTGACTAATGCCTCGAAATAAGAACTTCCGACGTTCTAATTAATAACCATTGCTCTTTATCAGCAATAAAAATGGCTAATCGACATAGTATAGAAAAGGATTGAGCAATAAATCCGCTGGACGATCGGTTTTCCCAAACTTTGGAAGTACATCCAGATGGAACCGAAGATAATTTAATATTTCACCTCGGCCTTCGCGTGGGTGCCCCCATTAAACTATATATATATATATCAAATGGAAAGGACTAGTCGGTCGCGGTAATAAATTTGCCCCCCCCCCCTATCTCTGTCTCTCAAACTCCCTTCCTCAGACATATTCTCGACTGAAATGGTCAAAAGACAAGCTCTAAAAGAGCCAGTGCGGGAGGGTGCGAGCGAAGCGCCGATTGTAAAAGGGCACATCGCGATCGAGCCGGGCGCCCGTACATTTAGCCGATCGAAGCGCGACAACCTGGATCGGACTCTCCGGCTAACTTCATCCTCATCGTCAGGATCCAGCGAGATTTCGAAGCGCCGATCGTTCGGCGGTCGCGCACCACGACGAGAAAATGCAACGATCGTCGCGGCGCCTCGCTGCGGGCTTACTGCCCCCCCCCCACTCTTGGGACACAACCTCGTCGTACGATCGTGCACGCATCGTACTCCGTCGGGCAAAGTGTCCTACGCCACGGATGGCGAAGTGGGGAAGGGGGTGGTAGAGCGGGAGCGAGACGGCGGGGGGTGAAATAAATTTTTGTAAACTCGCCGGGCGCGCGGCGGTCTTTTCGCACGACTATAGCGCCGCACGCCCCGTTGCCACTTTTCTTTTTTCGCTGCGGATCCCGCACTTTTGCCGCGCGAGCGCCACGGCGAGCGGGATGCGCAAAGGCGCGTAAATGTATATATATATATATATATATATGTTGTTCGTGGTGCTAGTCGGGCGAGAGGCTGGAAATTACGAGTTTAAGTTTCCCCGCCGGGGGGATAAAATTTTCTACTTTATTTACGGGCAATTTCTTTTCGGCGAGATTTACAACTACATATATATATATATATATATATATATATATATATATATATTTATACATACATATATACAGTGTTAAAATATTATTATAATAAGGTTGAGAAAATATTTTCGTGCACCAAATTCCGTGAGATAAGTTTTTTGCAACTTTTTATTAATATTTACTTTCAGAATTAAAAGGTTGAGCTTTTGAAAAAAGTGACGGCGTACATTCTCCTCACTTTATGCACTACTAGACGTGCGACGTGGGAAAATTTTGGGATATTTTTAAAAATACTCCCCCGTTCGCGGTATAAAATATTCGGAGTGCGTTATATACCGATGGCGAAAAATATCACGTAGTCTTTTGCATGTGCGCCTGCTAAAAATTATGGATGTGCAATATGCTGCCGGTAAGATAAATAAAGGCGGAGTATTAAATTCATACATCAAATGAGTTAAAAAAAAAAGAGAAATTCAAAAACATTTCTCCTTTATCGCGATATAATAAAATATACATGTGCATATATATATATATATATATATATATATATATATATATATATATATATATATAGAGAGAGAGAGAGAGAGAAAGAGAGAAAGAGAAATTGAGGGAGTATTGTAAAAATATTTCATTCGGTCTCATTTCGTCGACGATAAAAACTGGTGTGCAGGCTGGAGTAAAATATTTAGATAAAAGGAAGTCATACCGCGGTATTCGATTTTATCGCTGAAAATTGGGCAGGGGATGGTACTTATTGTTTTAAGAACATTTATCGACGAATTTTATAACCACTGCACTTTTATTGTTATCGAACCTGAAAATTTGCGAAATAAACCAATAAAAATGCTCGACAAAGTCATGAGGGTAAAATACGCCAATATAGTAATGCGCAGAAGGACAATTTCAATTTTTAATATTTTCCCCATTTGTCGATGGGGCTGATCCGCCCGGTCTTAGCAATAGCATCTCCCTCCACCCATCGACGAGGTCTCGTGTCGAAAGTTGATTTTCCATCCATTAGTTTCGGGATTGCGATAGCCTCGAGAAGAACTGTACTTTGGCGAGAAGGCGGAAGGGACGGCTGGTCGTTCGACGATCGATCGGGCCTCGTCCCCTCGGCGATTTCCAAAGTCCACCCCGGACAAAAGTAATCAGCCCGCGGGGCGAAAGAGCCGCGCTGGCTCGTCGCGTCGAGGGAACATCTATACTCTTTTTCAATTTCGCCCCCACCCTCCCCCAGTTTTCTGTCCCACGCGGCTCTGACCCCGAACGTTCATAAAGCGATTTGCATCGGTGTCCTTGTCCCTCCCGACGATGGATGTCTCTCTTATTTGGTTCTCTGTGTATCTCTCTCCCTCTCTCGTTCTCTCTCTCTCACTCACTCGCTTTTATTTCTTTGCACCGTTCTATTCCACGCCGAGATAGGAGTTTCGAACTTTGTTAACTTAGGTCGACCGTGATCCGTTCGGTTTTCTCGTTCCTCCGCGGGCGCATCGACCACGATGCAATTTTCTCGCATCCTTTGACCGCTCGAGCGATGCACTGACCCGAGCTGCTTCCTCCCACGGGCTCCGAAGCTGCTCTCTGCCTCCGGTCAACCGAACGATTTGTTGTTTTTTTTTTTTTTCCTTTTCAGACACAAGTTACTTATATTCGCGCAGAGCTGTTTTGTCTGTGTTTATAAGCATGGCCCTGGGTAAAGAAAGGCTTTTCTCACGTATTTTGACTTGCTGAATCCGTAGGTCTATTGTCAACAGTATAGAACATTGTTTACAGGAATTGGACATAATTTACAGGGGACAATTATTTGTAGAAATATATATTATTTAAGCAAAAAACTTGAAACGTTAAATTCTTGAAAAATGTATATGACAACATTTTCACTTTTATCGCATTTTTAAAAATAAATTTTGGAAGATTTTTTTCTTACAAAAAATCTATATTTTTAGAAAAAATTTGTCCAATAGAACGTATTCACCGTTTCCTATTTCTTTAGATTTAAGCCAAGTCCTGCACAGTTCAATAGAAACGGATTTTTGCATTCGCAAAAATCGCACAAGCCATTTTTCATCCAATGATCTTCCGTTGAGAACGGCTAAACAGACGCGCTCAGCGCCAGTACTGTTAAAGAAAACACCGAGCTTCTTAATTATGCCGCGCGATAACTCATCGCGCGCGTTTACCGTCGAAAAATTTCGTAGAAACAGAGTGGACAAATTTTTCGCGCGTTATCCGTGGGATGCAATTTTGTAGGAGGGCAGGAAGGGAGAGGGTGATTTATATAGGAAACGGAAAATACGTGCGTGGATGGCGGGGGGGGGGGTGGTGAGGCGGCAGGTTACTTATTATAGAAAAGCGAAGGGCTTACATATATCTTTCGTTTTATATACGGCTTTTATTACATTTTTCCGCGCGAGACCCGCTGCCGTTGCGATGAAATATAGGGAGCGGATTGTCGTATATCATAGGTGAATAAGGTTTAATAAATTTTATTCGAGAAAAAATAAGCTCGATTTTTTTATAGACTCGCGCGGTCTTTATATATATATATATATATATATATATATATATATATATATATATATATATACGCATCGACGTTACTTTTACTACGCGTTCATATATTTTTCATTTAACGAACTACATAGGTCACATTCCTGTATCGCAGTTTAGAAAGCATTTTCCGTTACACGTGTACGATGTGCATAAATAAAATTAACCGAGTACACGCTACCGTCGTATAATTTTATCGCATTTATAATATACATGACAAAAATTGAAATTTAACGTAATATAATAATAATAATAATAATAATAACGATAATAATATTAAAGGGAACGTTCGATTACTCTCGAATTCCCGTCCAATTAATCGCCGTCGGCGCTTTTACGAGCCAACGTAAACTCATGTGTTCGCCGCGTGCGATCCCCGAACGTCGCCCGCCGCGCCGGCTTAACTGCGCCTTCAATGCAAGCCGTGCCAAAAAGTTCCGACGAATTGCGGTACTGTGCGGACGTGGTGCTTGATCGCCCCCTGCCCCTCCCCCCTACCGGCCGAGCTCGAACTCCCCGACAAAAAAGCCAACGAATGCCCGCGAGAAAGTCCCCTCTTTCTGCAACTCCCCCTATCCTTCCGTCTCCCCCGTTAACCCGCGAGCCATATGCATTCCCCATACGGAGAAAGCTGCGGAGAGTCCGGCCCAAGTTCATTGTCGCAGCCTTCGCGAAGTCGGTACGGTGCGAGCGCGCGCGCGCGTACGCTCGCGCGTGTGTGTGTGTGACCCGCTTTCGGCCGTATCGTGTCCTGCTCCGTCATGCGGGCGCGTACTTTCGCTCGGCTTGATATATATATATATATATATATATATATATATATATATATATATGTGTGTGTGTATATATTAAAAACGAAAAACGACAACCATGGGAAATTTCGTTGTTACGCGAGAACGTACCTAATAATGCAAAATTTGTACCGATAGCTGTGTAGGTGAAACATGGAAAAATCCTTTTTTCTCTTAGTTTTTTATACGTCAACAATTTTCAGTTTTAGTCAGTTTTACCATTCATTCACAGGTTGTTGTTTGTTTTCTTTTTCAAAGTAACCATGTTTCATTAGGAATATCAAGTACTTAGTCGAATTGACCCATTCAATTTTGATGTTGAGCACTTTGATAGTGAGATCTTGGTTTGAGTTGATAAGATGCTCGTTCCTTCGGCAGGTGGTACCGCTATTCTTTCGAGTATTTAACCTGTATTTGAAAGATTTTCTTCTCTTGATTTTTACAAAATCATCTTGTTCATTCAATTAATAAGTCGATTGTTCCAGCTTATTTACGTACCCATCCAGCGCACATTTAACTCACTGGATTGACAAACATATTCATTTTTCCGATTTTAAACAGTCGATATCAGAATCATTAGATTTTTATTCGATCGAAGCATTGTTTCTACCGCCTGTTTCTGCTATTTCTAATTTTAATTTTGCGCCATACGTGAATACGTTTAAGTACTAATGAAATATTATCCATTTCTAAATTGGGGACTTCTTATAAAAAGAGCCACCGTTAAAGGTAAGATCGATTATTTTAGCTTATCCCTACATCATTGTTCGCAGCGATTTTCAGCAAAACGGTCAAGACCAAGTTGCAAAAATCATCCTGCGAGCGTAGAGCGCAAAAAAGAACGGGCAAGAATTTCGCTGAGTCTGCGTTGCCGCGCCTCTCACCCTCTAATAAATCACACTTAACCCCCCGGGTCCGGTATGCCTGGTGCTCTATTTTTTTCGCGCCTCCCCCTCTCCCTCCTCCCTGCGCGTTCTATAATCCCCAAAACGGTCGGGGCTTATACATTTCACCCAGCTCGCGATGCGAATATATATCTGTTATATATATATATATATATATATATATATATATATATGGCACGTCAGGGGATCGAAAGTCGCTTATCTCTTGAGGGGGGAGGGACGTAGGCTATCGATTTGTTCCCCCGATCTGTCGGTCCACCAGCTCTAATATATATAGTCAATCGTCCAGTGCCATCAAGGGGACTCTATCTCTAGGCTGGCGTGGAGAACGATGATGATCGTGTGTGTGCGTGCGTGCGTGTGTGTGCGTGTGCGTGTGTCGACGAGCAGTGCTCGGATGATTCATTGGCGAGTCCACGGATGCGTAGGGCGGGAGAGAGGTCGATGGATCCGACAGTAGTGTATTTATAGACGACGGGAGACGTTCTGGCGCTTTTTCGTTTAAGCGGACGCAATGCTCAGTAGTTCAACTATATCCCGATTTGGAAGATGAGTTTATATCGGTCTGACTTTTGCACAATAGATCCTGCGCGGCGTGTTATAACGGGAAGCGGCACGTATGAATTAAGCCGACGAGCGTTGAACTAGGCTAAGAATAGGACGTTAGAAATTGACGTGTCGGTCTTGATTTCGCGAAATAAATCGGGAAAACCGCGGCCAATGCTTCACTTCCAGTCTATTATTCAATATTGGAGAGCAAAAAAGCCGTTTGAACTGATATTGAATATCTCAATAATATCCGGCCGCCGAAACTGTGAAACAAGCAGTATGAGGATATTACGCACAGTGGAATACGATACGAATAATTAAGAGAGAGAAACGTCAGATTTATCGTTAATTAACATTAGTTTTATCGGTGACGATGCAATAACCATCTTACATACACGACGATAGGCAATTTTCGAATTTTACCGCAATTGGCAACAATAGTTGGCAAAAAGGAAAGGACAATTTACAAGAGTAAATAGGTTGAGCTTATCGATTAAGTATGCGTGACTAATTGCAAATATTATATAAGCTATAAATAAGCAAAAAAAAAAAAATTAACCATTGACACTGAATTGTAAGGAGTATCGGAGTGTATATTGCACAACCCCCTCTCCTACACTCCCATTTTCTTGCTCAGCACACGAAACATTCGAAATTTGCAATTCAAACAAAAAAAAAAAGAAAAAAACTGTTAGCTGGCAGAAAAAAAAACAATTCGAATGTGCACTATTCCCCATCGATTGCCTCGAGAAAGAAAAAGAATCAATAACTCCGTTCCGCGGGCTGGTCGAAACATGGCTGGCGGGATCCGCAAACTAGATGCATACATATATCTGGTAGTTGCTCCGGCCCCAAAGGACCGAAATGATTTTAACGAGCTCACCGTGACGCCACCCCCCCCAATGAACACTCTCTTTTTTTCCCCCGACACGGGTCCGTCGATGCAATTTTTACGCCGCCGAGTTCCTAAAGGGAAACGAAAAAAAAAAAATATCCAAATTCCCTCACCGCTCTACGATCCGCTGGGTTTACGACTGCACGAGAGCCCGGCAGCGGGACAAAAGAGCCCCGAATATTCGCGAAAGTTGCGAGAGCCGTTTTTTATCCTGTTTTTTTCAAACAGATACGTTCGGTGCGTCGGGTTGAGAACTTATTAGCGTCATTATGAGAAATCTCGGTGTCATTTTTTTTTTAAAATGAGCTGTGACGAACGCTCGAACGTGAAATATTGGTGGCAACATTTTTTGGATACTCCTTCGAAAGTATGTCAAATACTTTCTCATTACATCAATTTTTAGATATTCTCAAATTGAATTTCTTGCGCACTGATCATCGTACATTTGATATATTCGACACAAGTGCGCGATAAACCGTTAATCACGCGGGAAAGTTCTCCCCCTGTGCGTTGATGAAGAGGAAGAATCTGAAAAGTAAATGTTGAAAAGGCAGCTAGATAAATATATATATATATATATATATATATATATATATATATATATATACATACATATATATCTACATCGTTTTCACGCGCTCGATGCAAATTTCTATTTGTTTTGGTAAAAGCTGGCGAGTCGAAGCGTAAAGTTTTACATTCAAATCGGAGGGGTACAGCGCCGCGAATATCGAAAATATATGGGCGTACAGCTCTCGCTTTCGCGTACGAACGGCGCGCGCGCGCGCGCGCCTATGCGCATTAGCATTATCAATCGGTATAAAGTAGAAAGTGTCCGGAAAACGTCGGACGACGCAAATGCGCGCGCGCGCGGGCAATAAACGCGAATTCCCGATCCCCGCCGCATCGCCGATTCGAAAGCGCAGGCCCAGCTGCGCTTTTCAGCTGGACATGCAGTGGATATATATGTATATGTATATATATATATATATATATATATATATATATATATACAACAATAGATTAATTAATTCGCTCGTGCAGCAAAACGAACGAACGACAGGTGGAGAATTAGGATAATCTTTGGTCGTGACGGCGCCCCCTCGAGGCGTATACTCTATCCGTACGTTTAGCGAAATAGGTCGGCTGGATTTTCATGTTTACTATATACATATATACATGCGTACGTACGCAGGCAGAGTGTAACAGCTAGAACGCGTTTTGCAGAAATGACGAACATATATGAGAAGAGCGCGTATGCACATTTTGGCGGCATGGATTATTATTGTGGATTGCGGTTTCAACGGTTATGCACGGCATCGTTCCCGAAATAGTCGCGGTTGAAAAGACAAAATGCTATTTTTTCAGTATTGATAAATTCCTTTTTATCTTCAAGTTGAAGATGTTGTTTTGTTTTGTTAGTACTTTTAAAAATAAGACTTCTTTTTGATAATTGTTATATAAATCTGAGAAACAAGTCAAGGAAATAATAATGAAGAGATATTTCTCTCTCTCTCTCTCTCTCTCTTAAGAAAATTCACTTCTACTTGCGCTCACAATTTTTCTTCCCCTCTTATCTTACTAAGCAAATCCAAGATAAAGGCTGCTTTCTTCTGTCGTGAATCCTCTCGGATCTCCCAATCCTCTTCCCGTTCATAAAACAGAAAAGACACAAAGATGCTTTTCTCTTTCATTTTGATCTTCTCTTCTACAGATAAACTCCTCTAATAAATATCAAAAATCATCCAGAGGATGATCAGGGCAATTTACTATAACAAGAGTTCAAATCTGAAACAATGTATTTTCAAAAGTGACAGTTGCGTTATTACATTCTCGATTTTCTTTTTTCTCGACCATATAATTCCCATAGAGTTGTTGCTTCTTTTCAGTAATCCTGGAAAAAGCCCCGACGCAATCGAGTCGAGGCGAATTGCGAGCGCAGAATGTCAGGCGATAAAGGAGATTTTAAATCATCCCTTCGTCGGACCGCGATTAATTTCTCGTTTAACGCGCACACGCGCGTTTTTCCACGTATCAGTTTCGCGTAATCAACGCGACGAGCAACGAGGCGGCTGTGGCGCGAGAGGGGATGCAAAACTCGTCTCTTCGTCGCGTCGCGCGTCAGAGGGGGCGGGCCTGCTTGAGCGGCAATTAAAACACGCGAGAGGCCATGGAGCAACGGCGACTGCGGCTGCGGCGGGGGGGGGGAGGTTCGGTCTCGAGCACCTCGGAACGAAATAACGCGCGACTTTTTCCACTGGCAACGATTACTTTTCTCCTACTCTTTTCTTTTTTTCGCTCTCGCTCAGCGGTGGCGTCCGATGAATATGCAACGGCTGCACTTTCGCTACGTTTGTCTTCCGGGCTTTCGACCTACTTCGTTTGTTTATTTACTTTCTTTTCTTTATTTTATTTCGTTTTGTTTTTTTTTTTATTGATATGAAAACGAGAATAGCGCTTCTAGGCGCTGTCTTTTATTTACGAGGATGGATGGATCTAGGAAATGGAAGATTTTCTGGGATTTGATACATTTGTCGTGCAATAGTAAGGTCGTTAAAAAGCGATTGTATTCGTTAAAATAGCATGAATTCGAAAAAGCACGTGAGACATTTGGAAAATTATGAAAATCCATTGTCATGCTCATATATCTTATATTATGTATATAATATATTTTAATTATATTTCAAATTATGATGATTGCGCAAAAAATTTCTTACCATTGATTCGTATTATTTCAAAACAAATTGGTCAAACATCTCCAAGTTTTATATGCTGCTTAAACAGTGGTAACTTATTTTTACTAAATTTTCATACTCATGTCGATTCGTTGTTCGATAGGTGAACGACACTGATGCGATGTTAAATATTACAAAAATTCATGAGCTATATCTTGAAAAATATTTATGAAAGATGCAGACATATTGAAATAAAGACATCATGCAATTCTAATACTATTTATCATTACAGTTTAGAAAATATATTATGGCCAGTAATCAAGCTGACCGTTTTTTATGAAAACAACACAAAATGTATCAGTTTGTATTCTATTCACTGAAAAATTTCTATCTCAAATTCGAGGAAATAAAACACGCTGTACATTGATCCGACTTGAGCTATCGCCGTAATTTTCACCCCAGAGGCGCCTATACGACGCGCGCTGGTTCATTTTTGGGCGAAAAACACGCGGTCTTTTAGCCCTCGAACTGGCTCGAAAGGAAACGTGGATGAAGGGGGGGGGGATATCGCAAGCACGCGCCGTGAAGTATGCGCGAACGTCGGCGCGGTCGATCGATAAAATGGATCGAAACCCGTATAAATCGCGGCTGTTCTCACTCGACGATTATAAAAAGGAGGAAAATTTATTATTTGAGGCGCGGTGAATTTTTCACCGCTCAATGGCCTCAGCTCGGGAAATTTGCGAAGGGATTATAGCGCGAATGAAGGATCGAGGTTACTTATAATAGAATACTGGCGAGAAGCTTTGCCTTATTTACTGCCATTTTTATTTTCTCGCTCATTCTGCTGGATACGTGTGGAACGTAGATTCGTTTATCATTTCGAAGCGTAAAGAATATTATTAAACCTGATATTTTTCTTCGAGACATTCGGGCCTTTCTTCATTTATTTAATTAAGCTTCTGTTATAATTGAAATCGGTCCACATATCCACATTCGCTGAGAATATTTAACAATTAACGAACTTAATTATCTCTTTTAGAATGAAAATCAGATTTGCTAGAACAGTCTAGAAATGTCAATAATAAAATTCAGTTCAATTATAAAATTATATCATAATAAAACCTTGTCTAATTTTAAATAATAGTAAAGTATTCTATTGGAATCGAATAATTTGTCGAATAAATAAATTTGAACATCGAGCAAATTCGAAATCGACTTCTAAAAGTTGTAACTCAGCTAATTAATTATGTAATTAGTCTTCCATTAACTTGCATTTGTCGACAGAACGAAATAAAATCATTCTCGAGCTTGCAATTAAAAGCTACATTTAGTTCTAAATAATGTTTAGCGATATCCCTTACTTCTCTCCTTGGCCGCTTTTCCACCGCGGCAAAGAATTCTCATGGATGATTCAGGGCACTCTTCATAATAAATCGAGGGAACCTGGCTACGTTCCCCGGAGACAACAGTATTAATCGCCTTTATAAATGCAAAGCGTGCAGCCGTCGCGCTGAGCTCCGAAATGGGAGGCGAGAGCGCGCGCGCGTACCTCCGAAGATCGGACACTTGCTAAAAAATTAATTGCAACTCGCGGAGAAAAACCACGGTATCGTATAGTCTTTCTTTGTTCTTTCTTTCTCGGCCC
Source organism: Sycobia sp. Sy_11 (assembly GCA_018907035.1). Lineage (NCBI taxonomy): Eukaryota > Metazoa > Arthropoda > Insecta > Hymenoptera > Epichrysomallidae > Sycobia > Sycobia sp. Sy_11. The sequence goes on along the minus strand of JACCIC010000025.1, from coordinate 4,111,992 downwards.
CCCTCTCTCTCTCTCTCTCTCTCTCTCTCTCTCTCTCTCTCTCTCTGTATCTCTCTTTTCAGGAGAGTGACTTGCTTAATTACGAATTGCGCTTCTCGCAGAGCCCCGGTTTAACTTTCATTCGACCGGAGTCCCAGTGGGAAGGAAAATAAATAGAGAGAGAGAGAGAGAGAGAGAGAGAGAGAGAGAGACAGAGAGAGGGAGATGTCGAGAGGCAGAGAGAAATTCGTCAACGCCAGCGACAGACGGGAAACAACGTCGCGAGTAGATACCTGTTCACCCGCTGGCTGACGGAATAAAATTGCGGGGAATGGCTGATGGTATTTCTGGTTTTTCTGCCGAGTCGCGTACGGCAAAGATCGACTGACAAACAATACAGGAATGAATCAAAATGCCTGTGCAAGAGTCAATATAGTAAAAGACTTTCAATTTGATGGATATTATATTTATTTTTTTCTTTGAAACTGAGCGTTCGAAGTTTTTTATATTAGCTGTTCATTCGATTTTCTATGTAGTTATGAAACTGCCGGTTTACGTGAAAAAAAATACTGTATGTAAATATACATAGAGCGAAATAATAATACAATATTGAATTATAACAAGGTAGTAGCATTTCTTTTCCGTTTTAGTGGTAAAAGTTACCAGGTCTTTAATGGGCGCATTATGAGATTCAGACACATTAATGAATATCCGCAATCATTTTTTGACTTGAATATTAAAATTACAATAATTACGCAGGATTACAAATTACAATAATTACGAGGACATAAATAGTAAAAATAACTTTCTATGTTCTTTCAAAAGACCTCGTATGCTTCGAGATGTTGAACTAAAATCCAACTAAACATTTTCTTCTAATACATGAGGATTTTTCGGCATTTGTAAAATAGAACTGCACTACACCTCATGAAGGCGCTACATTTTGTCTACCCCACGAACAACCTCTGCATCAATCCTAATTCCAAAAATTCCAAATACTTTCCCACCACCTAACATTTCCAATTTTGATGCAAATACAAAAAACTCCAAGTAGAATGGTCAAATACATTTGTATTGAGTAGTTTAAAAAATAAATAGAAGATTCTGCTATCTTCTGAAAATTTTTCTTTTCTTTGGAATTACGGCTCTGCGTCACTGATCTGCAAAATTCATTGACATAATATTCGAGTAAATAAAATAGTCTTCAACATTTAAACAAAAACATTTGAGCAGGCTAGTTTGAGAATTTAGAAGCGGTGCCGGATGAAATCATTGGTGTCCTTCAATTTTACCATTTTCCATACGTGCGCGGCTTATAGAGCGCCTTCTCGACTCACCCTCTCCCTCTCTCACGTTCTCGCTCCCCCCCGCGACGAAGCCGAGCACAAGCTACAGAAATTAATCTCCGTCCCCTGGATACTCTCGCGGCCCGATAATTAAGCGGCTCTCGTCATTCGCAAGTCCGCCCCCACCCTCCTCGCTCGACTCCGGCGTATAATCACTTCGCCCACGCGCGCGGTCTCGCCTCCGATTTCCCGTTAATAATCCGCGTACACGGAATGGATTTCGCGGCACGTCTGCCTCGCAGTCGTCGATATATGCGCGGATAATTATCGGGGTGGGGGGGGGGGCACGTCGGAGAGCCGCACCTACTCTGTCTACAGTATTAGTCGGGCTTTGCGCGAAGTTGCGCGATCGGGAGGATTTAAACTCGCCCCGGATTGCGCTCGATTTTCAAGTACTATAATAACGAGAACGTGCGCGAATTATAATTGTACTTATCTTAATGTAGGCATTCAGTGTATGATGATTTAATATTGCAGTGTGGGGCATATTTCTTTAAGCAGAATTTACGACGTAGATATGTACAAGCGTTTCACGTCTAAATTTTTTCTATTTTTGATTGACTTTCTCTCTCTCTCTCTTTCTCTCTCTCTCTATCTCTCTCTCTACCGTATTGCTTAATTTGATTTTCTTTCTTTCGGAATTGATCCAAATTGTAAGAAACCAATTAGCGATAATCGCGGCTTATCTCGATAATTCTCTATAAATTACTGTGTGTGTGTGTGTAAGGATAATGAGTTACTGTAATTTAACAGCGCGCTAAAATCATATTGAAGTACATTAAGCCCATAATACGTCATTATCATCATAATATTCGATAACACGGATTATATTCTAGAATTCCATGCATATAATATTGTTTTTCATATGATATTGAAAAAATTCAGAACCGTCCGGCTGCTCGCCCGACCGATTGGATGCGCATCGCTCCTCCAGCCCTTGGGCTCGGCAATATACTTCGTGTTCCACGGAGCTATTCGAGCCCCTGGGCGCGGGAGCCTGTTCTCGGAATACGAGAGCCCAGCCGAGGTGTAATTTTGTATACGAGGGCACGGGGCGGAAATACCAGAGGGTGTACAACGTAGAGGTATCGTCGAATTAGGGAAATGTTAATTTTACATTAATATAAATAAACGAAGGAATGTGCATCAATTTGAAAAATTTCTCTTTTTACCCTCGTGAATCGCGTAGGGACAATGCGCGGATCTGCGCGTCCGATTAATCGTTGAGTCGACTACTGCGTCGGGTAAAGGGCTACTGATTGTACGGTTATGCCTATGCATAAGAATAAGAGGGATCCTGATACGTGGATAATCTTAATTTGATTTTGTGGTTTGTACTACACATATGATTAGATATTTGGCCATGCTATATCGATTTTATTTTATTTAGATTCCAGACTCCATGTCGATGAACAGAATCGCATCGGAAGGAGTTTTGCTATAATAAATATCATTCCACAGGCGTCCAGATTACAAGTACTTAATATGATCCTCTGTATCGATATCGTTTCCATAATCCATGTCGACTGTTAAATTAAAAATTTCAGTTCTTGAATCCTCGCATTTAAATCGCACGCGATTCTCAAACCTGACCTTTGGAATTTTCACTTATACCATCCGTGTGCTTTCCCGCTTTAAAGGAAAAAAAAAATCAGCAGTACAAACACCTGTTCAGCTTCATCCCAAAGCGAGCCCGCGTCCCTCCGGCAATTTTATCCCCTCCGCGCATCCTCGAACGCACGAAACAACTTGCAACAAGCATTTCCAGACCGCGCACCGCGGAGGAAAGTGAGGCGCTCGCTTAAAACCCACGCCAACCCACCTATCCCACTCTCTTTCTCACGCTCGGCAGCTCGCGCTGGCGCGTCGCGAAAGAAGAGACCGAATTTTCAACTTTGCTCTCCCCCTCCTCATGCCCCCCGCTCTCCGCCACCCCTTATCTTTTCCCCCGAGGGCCGCAGACCAGCTTCACATTCGTACGACTGCAACCGGGGAGCTTTAACTTTGCCAGCGAGGATGCGCGCGGCCCTAAGTTCGTTAAGGCTGTCTTCGAGGGAAGGCTCCGTGCGCCGGGGCGGGAAGCGCAACGCGGGGTGATCGCATTACCGGCTTAATTACACCCCCTAACGCCACCCCTTAAGGCTAAACTGCCGTGGTCGGCGTAACTTCACCGAGACTCGGTAAACAAGTATACGGGTGGCGCGGGGCAGTGGAGTGGGGGTGTCGGAAGCTCTCGATATATTTCCTTAAACATTAAGTCGCCGGGCTTTACGGCCTCTACCCCTCTCCCCCCCCCGTCGGTCCCCTGCGCGGTACTCGCGCTGAGCAACCATGGATATGCGTCGCCGTTCGAGTGGCCTCGCTTCGATGCGCCTCGAGCACACCGGCGACGCTTTATGAATAAGTTAGCATACTTCGTAGTTGGCTAAGTAACGCTGCCATCTCTCTCCCTCTCTCTCACTCTCTCTCCCTCTATGCCTATATTGCTCCCTTTCTCTCACGGCGCAGATGGGAATTTTAGGGTGATAGCGAGGTATCGCTACCTTTTACCGCGGTGCGTGTGCGGAGACGCTTCGCAAGCTAGCTCGTGCAATTTTATACTGCACATGTAATATAGTAATTTGGAATAGTATATGGGGTTTTTGAAGTTGTAAATGATCATATCGAGCAGTTCTCATCTGTTTGTTTGGATATTTTATTTATTGTCGTATATATAAGAAAAATTCAATTTTCAGATTTTTACTTTAAGTTTCATACAGAATCATTGTGATATTTTAATATTTTTTAAATATATACTCAATATTGATTTGAATGATATAATTACTCCTACTTCCATCATTGTCTATTAATCTATGAAGTACATACACACAATAATAAAATTATCTGTTCAGTTCCTAATATGTATAAGATTTGAATAGACAAGAGTTAGGATTGAAAGAAGTCATTTCATTCGGATTTCGGAAAGAAATGCATATCGTCTTCGTTTCTTAATTTTAAATATCAAAAAAGAGAAAAAAACTTCTTTTTTTAATAAAAATAAAAGAATGAAGAAGGCCACTCTTGTGAAGAAGACATTCTCTCACTAATTAGTCAACGAAATAATTTCTCGGCCATTAAGCAACCGTCTCGGCTCCTCGACTCTCCTCCTACCATCTGCCCTCCCGGTAGCGCACAATGGACTTCTTTGACTAATAGCCAGGCCGTTTTGCGCCACCTCGCGAAAGGGACAGCGGCGACAGAGGCTTGCGTTCGAGTTTCTTCCCTCCGTTTCCCCGCTTAATCTTCCCGGGCGGACGGGAGAGACAAAGGCTCCGGCCTCTTATATCGAAAGCAAGCGAATGTCGTGGATTGAAAAGGATGGGCTGCAAAGAGAGAGAGAGAGAGAGAGAGAGAGAGAGAGGAAGAGGGAGAAAAAGAGAGCTTATCTCGGTATAATTTCCTCCGGGCGGAATTCTCGTCGGGGCCGCTGGAGACACTCCGCTCCTGTGGCTTTTGATCCTCCCCGGAATACGGCCGAGAGCGCGGTCGTATTTATTTTTCCGAGGCAAGGCCGGGGCGCGCTGTGTGGGGGCGAATCAGTTTTTGTTGACTTGGGATTCGAACGCGCGTCGCCGAGTTGGTATGTCGGCCTTGGAATCGCTAAGTGGCCAGCTGAGCTTTTGATTTGGAAGCAGGAATTTTAAGTCAATCTTCATCGAGGCTGGGCTCTAGCATCTGAAAACTTTCGTCTTGCGATATTGTCGGCGCGGGGTGGGGCGAGGGGCGTTGTTTAAATAAGGATTGTATTTTAGTACGAAGGTAATTCAATTTTTTCACAGACTCCTTACGTAAACGTGGATTATTAAGTTTAATTCGCTGAATTTATGCGCCTTGAAGTCTATAAATGCAAGTTTCCATTATCATTGTTCAATTATCAAAAGGAATGAGAATTCTTTTTATTTTAGATATAAAAGTATAAAAAAGTTTCAAGCGAACGTTATTAGATAAAACAATCTTCCTAATTAAGTACAAAAGTTTTCGTTATTGCCAACTCCAGTCACTAATTTAAGGAGTTATAAACATAATGCGTTATATATGGGAAACAGTATATCGGAATTATTCTAAAGTCCATTAATAATAAAATACAAACAGAGAAGCTTTTTATGTGTACAGAGATTTATATCTTGAGTTGGAGTGTAGATTTTAGCTAAAAATGAAATGAAACAAGGATAATTCAAAGACTTTTACGTTTGCACATCTACGATATGAGAAACAATGCCTGTGTATATTGTATATAATATTTTGTGCTTATTTTATTAGTCACTCGATTTGTATTAACAATTTCAATAATTTTGTTTTTATTTTTCTGTTTCAGGTAAGCCTCTTCAACCATGATTGTTGCGCATATTCAGTGCCAAGGATACGTTAGTAAATCTTTTCAACACCCGTTGTGCTATAATGTATTAATTTATTTATAGGCCGCCTCTCATTCAAATTGATTCTAGGTTAAGGTTGCACTTTTATTCTCTCATATTTCTTTAATTAATTTTTCTTTTCACGTAATATAATATAAAATATAAACCTACATTTATAGCTTACTGATTCGTACTTCATATAAAAAAAAAGTAAAAACATTACTTTTTGACGATCCATTTCTTTGTTATATCCACCTTAGAATATTAAAATAAGATCTGAACACTAGACGGTAATTACTAATCTTAGATAATTATTTCGAAATGTAACGACCTATATCTAGAGTCATTAAATGATTTAGTCTGTATCAAAATTAAATTTTCCAACTAATATCACATGCATTTCCTTCGTACCATGTTCTACATGAAGTAGAATGAGGTCATACGCTGTCAGACGACGATTGCCAGCTAGTATCAAGGCCTCCTTTGTTCTAGACCCGTTTGAAAAAGGACATGGTAATAAACGGCCGAACTTCAGACAGAAGCACACAGACTCATACACACACGCATAAACATTACAATTAAATATTCTATTCTGTTCCGTTGTCTCATTATGGAATCACGAGATTCGCTTATGTATACATGGGAGGGAGGTATATATTTCGTTATTTTACTTACGAATATCTGCGAACAGACAATTTTCGAATTATTTCGAGCCATCTGTGTTAAAGAAGAAACTATTTGTAAACCAAAAGCCGAAGTTTAAGTATTTTAATTTTTCTAAATACCAGCTTTATCGCCATAATCGGATTGAAGCTATATTCGTGCTTTTCGACTTAGCGAATTTTCGTCTCTTATCCTAGGAATTTAAATTCATTCATTAGCATGCCGAGCCTTCGGATTATCGTGCATTTCAAATACTTCGACTGCCGGTAAAGAATTCACTTCGATCCTAACCGAATGAATTTCTTGAGCGCGAAAAAGAAAATTTACGTAATTTTCTTATATTATCGTAAGAAAATTGGGAAGAAGAGCTAAAAGGAAGGATTCGTCGAGCGATTTTCACCTGCGGCACGAAAATTGCCGAGATAAATTGTTCTCGGCCATTTCGGGGCCGGACGAAGCGCGGAGCGGCGCGCTCCTGTAATCCGGCGTTATTGAGAATCGTTGGTCGCGCGGTCTGCGCGACCACGAGGACGACGAGCGCGTGCCTCGAATGCAGCGCGCGAAAAGAATAAACTCGCGTAAACGCTGTGGTGTTCGAGCTCTTTAGCTTCTGCCCTGCGGACGCGCGTTCGACAATTCGTAATTACGACTCGCCGGTCGATTGTCCTACCTTTATTTCGTCGGCCGACAGACAGCGGCGGGACTCGCGTGGACGTGTGCTTAACCAGAGATTATGCCACCGGCGTACCGAGCGTATTAGCAAATTACATCCTGCGCGGTTAGCTTTAGCGCCTCAAGCTTTGGGCAAAGAGTGGGCTAGTTATATTTTGTTAGTTATCGTTTTCAAAACAAAGTTTTTTTTTTCATAGCTAGTGGTTATGTGAAATTTCCTTTAAATAGGCAGTTGGATAATTATAGATAGATAAAATTACAACGAAAAGAGTTCCGATTCGATGTAACAAAATGTTAGCTTGACATTCAAGTTGTCATTCACGATGCAACCTTCTCTTCTTCATACAAAATTTTATAGTTTATTTAATAAGACCTTTATGAGATACTTTTCTGTAATTTTCGCAGAAATCCTGGTATAAAGTATGCATACGAAATTTGAATATGGAACCTATTTGTTCCGTGAACTTTATAGTTGGGCTATGAATTTCCAAACAAATCTCATATACCGCGCGTCCCACCTTTTTTCTTCTTCTTGTTTCGAATCTTACTTACGAATGCACGAGCTTTTGTAGATTATGTGCGCCTGATTCAAACTATCGCCGAATTCACGAGCCGACGACCGTACGCGCTCAGAACGAATTGCAATACGATTCCGTGGAATTAAGCGAGGTTAGAAAATCGTCCTCGCGACTCGATACCGCGCAGATCGCGAGATAAGTTTTATTTAAACAATCGCTTTCTCGCGCGCCCCGGGCAATAATTTATGCGCGCGCTCTCTCTCGGATGCACGCGGCGCGCGGGCATAAAAGAGAGTTTACGGTGCCATTACGGCAAGTTTATGGTTTGGCCTCTCGAGCTATTCCTGCATTTAGCTTTCTTAATCTTGCAAGCGTTAATGGCGTACGGAGCGGGCGGGAGCGCGAGAACGGGAGCGCGTTGGCATGGAATCGTCCTGGAACTTAATTAGCCGGGCCTTTTTAACATTGAAACGAAGGCCGAGCGCCAATCTAACCGATTCTCTCGCTGATTTGTACGTTTGAAATAAAAGTGTGTGTATATGTATATATATATATATATATATATATATATATGTATGTATATATATATGTATATATATATATATATATATATATATATATAATTGTAAATTGATTGGGGAGTTGCTTGTAAATTGCGGCTAGTTTGAACGATTAAGATTAATGATAACATTTGAAACACGTCGCCTCTAATATTTTACGAGAACGAGAGAAGAAACGACGCTTTTATTCATGTTAATGAAAAGAAGTCTTTGCCTTAACTTGTAAACGGTTTTTCTCGTTAAATTTTCAGAATAGTCACTAGACGAGAGGGAAGTTCAGAATTTGCCACGATAATTTAAAAATCCTACATCAATTTTCAATTAAACGTCATGCCCGAGCGCATCTCAATCGAATAGCAGCGGAACAAACCCTATCACCTTTTTACTTAAAAGTTTTTCCAGCGTAAGATTCACTACCGAGGCGCGAACGTTCGGACTCGCCGTAAAATCTGCCAACTCTCAGTGCTACTCTTGTGTACAGAAACAAGCAGAACTGTTTTTTACGAAATAGGTAATTCTTTTCTACAAAAGGAGGAGGGCTCATAGAAAAACCACTAGATTCCTTTTCGTTTTTTTTTTTTTTTTTTTTTGCTTCACCGACCATTTTGGTCAAAATTACTTATACGATTATCCTTTAACAAAACAGTCCAGAGCTACGGATAATCATTACAAAAGCATATTTCGAGCTTCTCCATTTGAACGCTCGCTCACCTCGGATAATTATCAAACTTCGAAATTGCAATTTTCAACGGCGCAGTTCCAAAACTCCAAGTCGGCTCATCCCCTCCCTCGGTGCCCTCGGGAACGTCGGAGCGGGTAAAATCAATAAGCCGCCTCGAATCCGGAAAAGCCCGCGTCGAATCCCATACCCGAGAACTGCCAATTTTCGACGAAATCCAGCGATACCCAATAACCCGCCAAGGCCCCCGATCAATCGCGGCGTTATGCCAGCCGCATCGCTATGTTTCATAGTGTTTTCGCTTATTTCCTAGAGTATTTCCCAAGATCCCTTCTGTTCTACTAGTAACGATTGGTGCATTATCTTCTTATCTTATTTAGCCTTGCAGACATAGTCCTTTTTTAATTCGAGTTTATTCATAACATATTGATTATCTGGTAATGTAAGGTAGCGGTAAAGAATTACGAAAAGTTAGCTTAGTTTTTATCCCCTTTCATAGTCTGTCTCAAAATGTTTTAATACATTTATTATTCTTTAATTCAACTTATTCAATATAATGAGTTCTTTAAATTTGCATTTTTCATTTTCAATATTCTTGAAAAGGTATCAGTAAGCATTCCGCTATCAATGTGCTCTTTTTGCTTTTTCTGACATTCTCTTTATTGGTAACTTTAATATATATTTAGATAAAGAATTTTTTGTATTTTATTGTCTTCAACTTAAGCGAGCTCTTTTCCACAATACTTTGATTTATTATTTTCTACCCTTAAAAAGCTCGTATTTTACCGATGCAAAACTTTAGAACCAGCATGATAGCGCAATGAAGAGCAGGGCTGCGCCCTAGTTAACTTTCTTAAAACTTCATCATTTTGATGCTCTCGCATATCTTGGCAGTTCGGTACAAAGTACTTTTTAAAATGTGGTATATCAATATAAAAGGATTGTCATCAGGCCATTATTAACAATAATTTAATAAACTCAGCATTATTAAATATTTTTTACAGATGGTCATTAATTGTTGCCTCAACAGCTTATACAATAATATAATATAAATAAATATAAAAGTTAGCTATTTCATTTTTCTTAAGATCCTACAAATTATCAAATAGCAAGCACTGATCAAAAAGCCAAAATAATGTTTTTTTGATTAATATATTTTATCTATTTCGATAAATCATTATAATCAAGTAAATGTACTAAATTGCTAATTAAACATTATATATATATATATATATATATATATATATATATATATATATAAATCCGATTATGTACACACGATTGATTCATTGCACGCGATTTATCACTTGATCTCCGAATTATATTTCTTATTTTAAATCGACAACAATGATTTTGTATGCGATTCGAATTTTGTCAACTGATTTATTGATTTCTATTATTACGTTAGGAAATTTGATATCCACCTATTGATCTGATCTGTGTATAAAAAATATTCTAAATTTGATACTAACTAAAATAAAATGTTTAATACAATTATATTTCCTGTAATTACTTTGGAAAATTGTCTTGGCTAAATAAACAATACATTGCACGAATCATAGTGAATATCCTTCGACGTCCAAACGCAGAATTAAAGGCGCATCAGAGCTCGAGAACGAAAAGAAAAAATTTTCGCAACGCAAAAATTACAAGGTTGCTGAATTATTGACTGTCGGATCGTCCGAGCGAAGAACGAGCAAGATCCATGCGTTAAATACCGACGCTGCACAAACTTGTCGTGGGCTGATTCAACCCCCCCCCCTGTCCCCAACGCGCCTCCAGGATTACACGCGGAAGTGCGCGCACGTGCACGCGCGCGTGTGTGTGTGTGTGTGTATGCGCGCGCGCGCCCGTCCCTTGGGCGACACGACCGGAAGTTGGCCGCGAGGCGAGAATTTCCCATGCGGGGCATACGTCAAGAGTGGCGCGCTCCCTGTAACACGTCGCGTTGGCTTGCTAGCTCTTCGTCCTCGGCGCGACATAACGTATGCGACGAGCACGGTCGCGAGGATGGTATTTTTGTAAAGCTGAATAATATATATATATATATATATATATATATATATATATATATATAATGTCAGCTTGTGTATGTATATTAGTCTTTGATGCTCGCGCGTATTGACTAATTTCGCGGCTGATATATTGGCCGTTTATCCTTCTACTTTCCGACATATGTATTTATTGCTGTAGTGTCTGCTGTTCAGTGAATTGCAATCTGGAGTATTTCTGATAGAAGAGTAGTCGAGCTTCATGTTTTTCCATTGTTCCATAAAATAGATCGCTAAACGAAAAATACTATTACGAATAATACTGCTACATATCACAATGGGTCGATAAATTTTCTAGAATTTCAGTTTTATGGAGTGTCTAACTCAGTCATATTAAATCCATCCAGCTTATTTAATCATTACAATATCAACTTTGAACGGACGCAATCGTTCTTTCACTGCTTATTTATGAATTTTACGTATATAGAGGAATTTTTCATCTATACGTATCTATAATATATAAATATATCTATGATCTATAAAACTGTATCTATAATTAATATTTTATTTTTAAAAATAAAAGTTTTCTCTTCAGTTAAGACGATTGATCAACGTTATCGTTTTTATTTAAATTTGTAAATTTTACTTATTTATTCTCTGCTTTTTCTCAATAACCTGATGTTACAAACGTTAAAATGCTGTGTCGTCTTTGATTGCCGTGATGATCCTATTCAACTTTTTATGATTTTATAGAATGTCATTCAAGAATGTCATTTATTATCTCGATGCGCCACTAGTTCTTTATTTTCTTCTTCTTTTTAATAGCCAAATCAAGCAGTATAACTACTATAAATTTAGCGGTCTCTACGTATAGCAACTTGAGGTTTGAAAGTAATTTTTTTCCAATCCTTTAAATACTAAAATTACCAATTTAAATTTATTTAGTTAATCGAAAAATTCTATTATAATTAGACTTAGTAGTAATTATGCAGTCGCGACAAATTTTAAACTAATGCAGTTTATTCGTGAGAGCTGCGAAATGAAAATTGGTAGAAACCTAAAATACCTTAAATTTATCTTTGTTATAATAACGAGTTTCATCGTTGTATTCTCTCATTACACAATTGAAAGTAGACATTAATATTTGTAAATAATTTAATCGACTATAGGACCTTGCGAATATTATTATCCTATCAATGCGATATACCTCTTAAAATATTTCGTAGTAAATATGTTAAAACTATTTTTAATTATCAATTAAATTTATTAATGATTACAACAATATTTATATGGCCACGTATTATACCGTAAATTTTATTATCGAAATTTGCAAATTCGTTTTTAGCGCACAATTTACGACGCGTGTGTTACGACGATCAAGCGGCGATAAAATAAGATAGTAAGTGAATGTTGATTTCGGTCGTAACAATGACAGCACGTATACGCGAAAAAGAAATCCAAGCATCAACGTAATTCAACACTGGCTCAACAGCATCTCCCCCCCCCCCCACCGCCGCAGCTCCGAAGATTTGCCTTCTCTTTGCTTCAGCGAAGCCACGACCGAGGATAACGCGGTCAACCAGATCGCATCTTCGTCCTCGGCTTGGGTCTTCGTCGAAGGCGCATCCGAGCCGAGATAAGGCGGATGGCGCCGAGGGACTCGCAACACAGCTCGCGCCTGTAACTTTCCTGAACACCCTGCTTAATTAATTTACGAAGCTCTACTTTATCCGTTGCGTCTGCTCCCTCTCCCTTCCGCCGCGCACACACACACACACACACACACACACCTGTTCCACGATTGAATTTTACATAGCACGCCAGCTGTGGCTGCTCGGCTCGGCTGCACCGATCTGTCCGTATGTATATTCGAATTCAAGCCGCGCTCGTAATTTCTATTCAGCGATCGGAGTAATTATTATTATTTTCATTATGATTATTATTGGCGAAATTATAATTAATATTATTAGCGTATGCGCGCGTTTCGGCAAATTCTGCATTCTCGGTTCGTTGCACTCTTGTCTCTTCTAAACGAAATCGCCGTGCCGCGTTTGTCGCCGATCAACGATTTACTAAATAACAATGGTGTATTTTGTAACGAATATTGAATTCTCGTTGATTATTCGAGTATTGGGAATTTGGCTCGTTGCATCGATCACTCTCGCGACGAAATTTGAACTGAAGTAATTTCAAAACAATACGATCGACACGCCAATATTGTTGTATTTAGATTTTTGTTCTTTTCACTTACATGATAATTTCTCTGGAAAACTGAACATTCGAAGGAGTCATGAAGTCTTAGAAATACAGAGAATCCAATTAATTAATGATTAAGTGTTAGTTTTCATCGGTTCAGGGCACCGCGTCCACATTTTATTACTGATCCATGATGTTTTCATTTGTAGAATTTGCATCCGATGAAAAGCCCATTTGAGTTCACACTATATAAATCGAAATCACCGACCGCGTAATCCGAATCTGAAACGTGCATATGTTCCTCAAACGCTCGACATTTATTTATCCCCGATTCTATTTTTCTCCCGAGGAATTTCGCTCTCCTCTTATCTCCGCAACGTTCATCGACTCTTCTACCACGTGTATGCTTGTATCGCAAGCTCAAAGCTTCGTTGTAGCGCTGGCGAGACAACGATCGTCACGTACAAGCGCAGAACCGAATCCACACGAGGATACGTAGCGTCGCTGGCTTCGTCGATAGGTGTGCCTTCTCAATCGTTTCCCGAGTTCCGTTTCAAGGGCTATTTTGTCCTCGGCGTTTTCATTGTGCGCAGAATCGCAACGTTTATAGGCAGTTTGAATTCTATGCGAAAAGGGCGTATACTACGTTTCTCATAATTACTTTTTATAATTCAGAGGATTTCGATGTCGCTCCTCAGCTTGATTATGAAGAATTAGTGAAAGCACTCCCTAGAGATTTGTCCACTTTTATTTCAGTCCATTCGAAATTCAAAAATGTTACTTGATTTTAACGTGTGATTTGCATTATTGTTGTGATAAAGATAATATTGCATCAGAAATATTATTATTGTTCAAGCGAAATATTATTGAAGAAAGAATCCAAAATATAGAAATTATTTGTACTATATTTTTATAGATAAGAAATTTTTTTTTAAATACTGCACAAAATACAAAATTTTGATGTTATCTCATTGGGGAGTGATCAATTTATTCTCATTAAAGTTCATGTAAGTCACCCCTTAGGAGCAAATATACTCGACAAAGTCTTTTCTAAAGAATAAGTGCAATTATGCCATTCTAAAAGAGTTCCCATGCCTAAAAGAGTAAATTCTTGTTCGGGACTGACAATCAACTAGTCCATGCACGGGATTTAAATATCTTTTAAATTATAAAAATTTCATAAAATATACAAGAATCGCGCCGCGTATATGATGCGTTAAAAAAAAAAGACTAAGCCTCGGAATAAAAAATTCCGAGAGTCAGGCGGGATTAATATGGAGCTCCGAGAGCAAAGCATAGAAAGTATATTTATATGTAGTTCAGAGAGAGAGAGAGAGAGAGAGAGAGAGAGAGAGAGAGAGAGAGAGAGAGAAGAGACCACTCCGTTTCGCGGAAATTTCCATTAAGAAACAAGAGAGCCAGTATGGCAACGGAGAAGGAGAGGAAGTGCTACGTTCCCGAGCCTGGGCCAAAGTAGAGGTTGCAGAGAGAGAAAGAGAGAAAGAGAGAGAGAGAGAGAGAGAGAGAGAAGAGAGAGAGAGAGAGAGAGAGAGAGAGAGAGAGAGAGAGAGAGAGAGAGAGACAGAAAGCTGTTGAATATCTTATGAATGCATATGAGCTGCCACTCGCATGGATATTACACGGTGTCGCCGGCATTTCCATGGTGATAACCGGCGCATACGCTCGCGAGTGCTTTTTGAAAAGCACATGCATTGCCGATTTCCTCTGGTCCTCGGTGAACTTTTCGAAATATCAGCTCTCGAATATTTATAAGTGCCGGTACGTGTGTGTGCCCGCGCGCGCTCCGACAGTAGTTATACACATACACACACACACGCACAGACACACATATATATAGAGATAAATCCATATATACGAATATTTTTACGCCTTGATATGTGATGCTACTTTTCGAGTGTGTTTCCAGTATTTTTCTTTCTTTTCCGCGTTGTTCTTTTCATAGTCTGTCGACTTTAATGATCGCGCGAAAAACTTAGCTATTAAGCTGCATATGTATGTAATATGGATGAGTAATTGAGGAATGTCAGGCTACCGTTAATATGAAAAAAGCTAGCGAGAAGAGAATTTTATACGATTGACTGACAGTGCGCGGTGTGCGAGAAGCACAAGACACGAGCCAACCAAGTCCCTGTAATCGCAGATTTCGACCCCAAAAGCCCCATAGAAATCAAAGAAAGCCCGCGGAAAATAAGAGGAACCAACGGCACCGCGGCCGTGGGGCTGGTGCCGCTCGATTCATATATGGATGCTGCGCTCGAGAGACGGGGGACATTGGGAGGGGCGGAGGGACGGGGGAATCGGAGCCGCCGGGGGATTGCGGCGGAATTGAACCGGAAACAAGACAAATGCATTATTCATGCCAGAGCTAATATAAAAGGGGAGGGGAAAAAAATGAACGGTGCGTGACGCCTTTCGTCGCAGTTGGCGCGCCCGCGGGAAAAATCTGCGCTCGGCGTTGCGCCCCGTGCGCAGCTGCCTATTAATATTTACAGTCGCGAATACGTATTCGTGACCCGCCGCAGTGGTTTGCATAGGGTGGTTGCGCCGGTGCATTTGTGAAAAACTGTATTTTTGAGGTAATAATTGTGACTTCCAAGGGTAGAAAGTTTCGCCTCGGTTGACGGTCTCTGGATCGAAAGGAGAATTAAGTGTTTCGTAAAAGGACAATTAAAAATTTACGAGGGAAAAAGATGATCGCGGATATTTTTAAGCTGGACTAATTTGCGGAAAAAAAGAGCATTTAATATTCTCTCTACGCTCTTAATGGGGGACAAAGGTAAAATTATCCACATTATTTAATTGTGGTCGAAGACGTCGGCCGAGCGTTGATAAAGGGCTCAAATTATTCTGCATCATTCGCCCGTTCTCAAACAGAATTCCTTATCGTAATGGAGAAGGGCCCGCTCCCCGCGGCCCCGCGGTCCCGTCAGCGCTTCGAAGCTTCGCCCGGGCCGTTCGCTTCGCGCGCGCGCGCGCGCGCACGCTCGTAAAAGCCCGCGCGAAAATAAGGGCAGGGGGAAAAAATGCTAATTCCATGCGTGGGCGCGTGAGTGTGCAGGCGCCCACGTTTAACGGCCCGATCCGCGTGGCTTTTACACGACCGGGCCGCCATAAAATTCGCCCCCGTAGCCAGGGCTTTGGGAAACGGGTAAAAGTGCAGCGTGAATCGTGAATGTCGCGATAGGGGCTGGGGATGGCGGGAGGGGAGGGAGGATCGTACGTTCGAGGTGCAGCCAAGCGGTGACACGGGGGATAATGACGTCGCCGGCGAAACGGGGAGCTTATCGCAACGAACGAGGAGCCCGGCTATCTCTCTCTTTCTCGGTCACTGGATTATCCCCCTCGTTCTTTTTTTTTTCGTCTCGTAGACAGAGGCGTATTCCTGTAATGGAATGTAGTAGGACGCGCCAGAATTTCAGTACAAACGTCATAGTCGAGACTTTTTTCACACCTACAAATAATGTTCTTTCTCGACATCTATGGATTCAATCGAAATTAGATTTAATCAATATTTTTTTTGCGTTCGCGATACTGTAAATTTCTATTCAATTGGAAACTGTCTATGAATTTAAAGAAAATGCTCTTTTTGTAATTTCTTAAAATTTATTATTCCAATAGTAACTTCGTTATTTTAAATGAATGCGCATTGTCTCAATTCTCTTCTTTCTATCAATGGTAACACTGTTAAAAGAGCATAAATTTTTTTCAATAATCCACGTTTTCTTCGCAGCATATAAATATGTTTCCGAATGAATCAGAGTCTAATACAAATTGACTGCGGAATACGATAGCTAGATCTCATATTGTGTCACAAAAGTTTAATCTTATTAATTTCAAATATAATAAAATAGTACCAGGAATAAGCTCTGAATATCAAAAGTTAGAGACCAAAACCGGATGATGAAATAAAGTCATGCAAATGGATCGAGTGTAGAATTTTAATGGGGCTGAAATAGGAAGAAATTTTTGTATGAAAATAATGATAATACAGAATCGACAAAGGCAACTTGAAATTAATCAGAAGCTAACATACGTTTTGAACGTGATTTTTTTTTGCTGAACGAGTATCAATATATTATAGAAATTTTTAGTGCTTTTTAATTTAATAGAATCAACAACACACACGCACACACACGCACACACACACACACACACACACACACACACACATGTGTATATATATATATATACACACAATATAAAGGCGAATGATGTATATTATAAAAACGCATTTGTACTTTGCTATACCTATGTTCTATCGACAGGCAGTTAAAAAAAATCCAATAAAAACGCTCGATAACAGTACCATCACCTCCTCGCTTACATTCAATCCCGGCTGTATACATCGGAAGCGCTGCCGCAGGATAAACTGCAAACGGGCTTTCCTATTCGTCCCCTCTACCGTATCGTAAAAATCACCCCGACAATCTTATCGTACCGAGTTTACTACGGCAAACTCCTGGCGGTACTACTGCCTCCTGCTCCGTGTATGTACACACCCAGAACCAACCAAACACACACTCACATACATACGCATATAGGTCGCCTCGGTAAATTTTACAAGCGCCTCCGTTTTTAGATCCAAGGGGGCGCGGCTTTCCGTATAATCCCGCGGCCTCGCGCAACGGCAGATTTTATCGCCTCTGTAAAGGCGCGTGCCCGCGAAAATTCCCGTTTCCATTAATACCACCGCGGGCGACCGCGTGATTTACGACATGTTCCGGTGTCGGGCAACGGTGGCGGGGGTGAGTCGATTATCTTCCCGGTGCTTTTGTATTTTCGTAAGCTACTTTGAGCGCGGCAACCGGGCTTTTCTTTATTAGTTATTTCAGCCCCTTTACTTATCGGTGATTCATGTCCGTAGGGGCCGGGCGCAGAGAAGCTCTTGAATTCGAGAATCGCACAAATAGCGAGGCTCAGCTAGTCGCCAGCAGCTCGTGCAAAATCAGGCTCATAAACGGCAGTGGCGATACCATTTCGTTTAAATTTAATCGTGATTGAATTTTGAAACATTAAACACGCGATAATTTCAATTTTTTTGAATTCAACGAGCGTCGATTCTTTTTCTCTTCAATGGGGACTCTAAGAAGTGAAATAACTAGATACATATTCTATTTCCGAATATGTAATCGTTAATTATCAGTAGCGATTGCTTTATCAATTTTACAGCTCCCGATAAGAGCTTAAAAATACTTGATTAATGCCTAAAACTTATCGAACGTTGAACTATAGACGATCAAAGAGTCAGGCCGGGTCATTGATCTTTAAAGTAAATCGCACTTAAAACTTGCAAGAGGCTAAATGTCTTAACTAGTGCGTAATACAATAATTGTCTAAAGATAATTACATTCGTGAAAATTTTTTACAGAATCAAAAGAGAGGAGATTTTCATTTTCATTCTCTGGAAATCTTCTATGCCCTTAAGCGCCTTATCAGTCGGGCCCTCAATATCTTATTAAATTATCGATTTTCCAAACTTAAGAGCTTCGGATATCGCTTTAATATATATAAATATAATCACTTCTCTTGTACTCTATTCGCAAATAATCATCTTGATTTATTTTTCAATATCTCGCAGTACTTTCAGAAATAAATAAATTGCAGTCCATATGATATTTTGATATTTTTAATAAAAAAACAACGCACTTACAAATTTCCTCAAGTATAGAAATCGAGAGACATTCATTCCAACTGTCAGACGTAGACGTGCCCGTCGCTCATTATCTTCTTTGCCTCTGTTTTCATCGTGTGCCCTCAGTCTCAAAAGCAGTCTGGCATTAATTCTATACCTGTCAAAGCTACCTTGTAGCCGCGTTTCTCCTCTCCGTTTTATTTCTAATAATATGCAGAGAATGACAGGAGGTTAATTTCTTAATACAATGGATTAGATTCCCATTCTAAAGTACAGCTTGAAAATATAATCTCTTAACGCTATTAATGATTTTCTGGTCGCGCATAAAAATGACCGATCTAGATTTTCAGAGGACCATGATTAGTTATTTCTGATAGATAACGGAATTATAGTGTACGCTGTATTATATATTATATTATTGGAATATGCTCCGTAGCCACCCTGCAATAGACAGACGCGTATTCGTACGTACTTGAACGTTTATAAAAATAACATAAAAGATCGCTCGGTTCTCTGGAATGTTTCTCCGATGCGTACCCGGCTGGAATTCGAATAAATTTAAATGAAAAGCCGACCAACTCCGCCTCTTTGATATGGTAACGAAGGCCGAGTCAAGGTCAAAGAATAGTCCGCTAAAGGTACTTTGGTAAAAAAAAAAAACTACCAGGACCGGCGGATCTTTCATTCCTCGACGGTCCTCGCGTACTTGCGCATCGACCGATATTCACGGTGCGTCTTGAGCGGAATGTTGTCCTTCTCCTCCCTCTTCCCCGCTCTCTCTCTCTCTCTCTACCTCTATGTCTCGCAATTCTTCGATCCTTTGCATAGAATCGCTTCTTTAGCTTCCGCTCTGTACGGGCATAGTTTCAATTCGTAAAGGCTCCGGCTTCGAATGCACGTGTCCCGGCTGTTTCGTTGCCCCTATTCGAAACTCTTACGCGTACGCGTTAAAGGCATAAAATATTACCCGTTTCTCGATGCTCGGACACCGAAATGGAATACTGGTCAATAAGTTGTTTTTACGTAACAAATTTTATTATTATTTTCTTATTAGAATCATATTCATCAAAATGAACGATCGCAGAATCATTCGACATTGCGATTTTAATGTAACAGAATTGGCAACCCAAAAGGTCAGACAGCTGAACTTGTATTCTTAGAGACACGCGATTGAAAGATTCATAGTACAATTTTTTAGCCAGATATACTGTATTGGAACGATAATTCTTTAACACGCCTAAAAACTCACGATAATTCGTTTACTACTATTCACCATTCTCCCCCCTCCCCTTTACTTTTTTACCTCAACGAAGTAATCAGCGTCGGTTGCAGCTGTTTTTCAGTCAACAACGAACGAGCTCACCCGATAAATACGAGCAATGACGTCGCCGCGCGAGACACACCATTTACTTACAAAGTGGATAAGTTACGTTAATGATCGGCAATGATAGAGAAGTAGGACAGACAGTGAGAACCGAGCTGTAAATGTAAATCTGTACAAATTGGCTGACGCGGAAGGACGGGGATACGAATGCGCACTATCCTTCGATCGATAGCACATCCCCAATGTTGATTATACAACTTGTAAGTCGCGCGGGGCATGGCGCTGTTTCGGCTATTCACTCAATAGACGTTAAAAATTGCTCTTCATCTTTTGCTCGGCTCCTGCTCAATGTAAAAGAGCGCGTGACGCAATTTTTTCCGACGTTTGCCATGGAATCGTAGCCGTTGGTCGTACTTGGATTTTTCACGAAATGCTGAAAAGCTGAAACTTCTTCACAGAAATAAACGGCAATCGAAGTTTCTGAAGGAAATTTAATTCACTCGCACGCGACCAAGTTCGGCCATGAATTATTTTCACTAATTCACAACGGACGAACTGCCGAATTCGCGCATTCAGTCAGGATGTAAATTCGCATGTTGCCCGCGTCACATTTTACGCGCGCTGCCATAAAGCCACGGCTTCCACTATGTGCTCGAGAATCCGGGGCTTTACAATCGTTAAAGTTCCTCGAATGGCTCGATGAGAGTGGTTACATAAAGATCGGAAGAGCTTGGATGACCCTATATATATATATATATATATATATATATATATATATATATATAGCTGTTCGGTAGCGGTCTATTAATTTTCCATCCGGGGTCTATATAGTAAAGACACGATATTTCACGGCGCACCGACGTACTTTAATAGAGTTACGGTCGAACGGGAGTGCGGCTTAATGGGACTTTTACACGAGGAATGGGAAATACGAAAGCTGAACTTTGCCCCGTACACAAATTATTATAGATTCATGCAAAAAGCTCAGAAAGCTCTATAAAGCATACTTATGGATTATGTATGCAAAGTAGCCGGCAATGTCGTATTCCTGAACTTTGTCACTTTTCGATCTCGAGGCGAATTTTATAATGATTATATTAATATAATTATACAGAAACATTCGAATGCAATAATAATCATTCCTTTTAAATGTCTACGCTATAACTTGTAAATTCAATAATGATTATTAAAATTTCACTTCATATATTATACAGTGTTATACAGCGCTAAAAACCAGTTTGTTCAAAACAATCATTATACATATTTAAAAGAAACGACAATGTACTTTGAAAATTCAGGAGAATTTATCAAGAGGATGATAAAAAAAGTCATCCGTATACGGATTGCAATCTGTGTAAGAATCTGGCGACGATCTAGAACGCACTGCTGTCGTTTGCAGGAAAAAGAGAACAGCCGAGCAAGCAAGTTCTCAAGTGCGACATCTTAGAGACAATGAAAATGCCTGCTAACAAAATCATTGGTCTCTTTGTGTATTTGAAATACTCGCCAAAAGACGAGGGAAGAGACTTTTAACTATGTTAAGCATTTTTCAAGAACTTACTGTAGCACGTAGAATGCGTACATTAATGAGAAATAGTAAATGCGAAGGGATTATAATAATTATTTAGAAAAAAACATTTTTTTTAACGCTTTAGATCTGTTTTATAATAATGTTTATATTAATTTTATATTAATATAAACTGTTTTATATTAATGTATCCTAAAGTTGATACTTTTATGGAGCACTGTTTCATAAAATTTTCCTTAAAAAGAGTCACTTGAAAACCTAAACATTTCGATCACACTCGCATCTTTTATGAATGATTTCACATCTATTATTTAATCTGTCATTTCCCAATTGTCACAAGTAAACGATAAAATATCATCTTCGAAAATTTCAACGGCAACCAAAAATACTGATTGCACTGAATTCCCGTCCGGTTGTCGAGCGATAAACAGAGATTTGGAATCTTGGTCAAGGAATTTCTGCAGTTCCTCGAGGGAACGCGACGGAAAAAACAAGTAGCAGAAATTCCCCGAATTCTTCAGCGTCGCGTCGTATCAGATCGATCCTTCTCTCTTTTCCATTACGTCAATGCAAAAATGGACGAACGTCGGCACGAAATTTACATCGAAATTTCCTTCTCGGCGAGTTCACGCCCGTTATTTCTCGAATTACGCCACGCCCCCGCCCCCCCTCCTCATGCGACAACGCCGAGGACAACGACATCGACGAAAGTTCCCGGAATTCCTACCGAGCCCCGCGCTCCGCGAAATAAAAGCTATACGTGCACGCGATATCTTTCGTGCTTCACCCCCCTCCCCGTCCCCGCCCTCTCCGTAAACCCTACGCGCGAGATATTTTGTCGCGGTGCGCGGTGCCGTCGCGGAGGGAGGGGGCGAGGAAGGGCCGCAGATCCGTCATACCGGGCACGCGTGTACTCGTGGAATCTTGGCGTAAGACTGGACGATACCCGCGTACGTGTCGCTCTCTCCTCTCGGACGCGCGACTCCCCTGCGCGCCGATACATCCGCGATTAATCGCTCGCGTCTCGCGAAGGGATCCTGGTGAGCGGAATCGATGTCATTGATCGGCCCCAATGATTCATTATTCATTATTCGATCCTCTGCGCTGGTGGATCGTCTCGGCTCGATGTATTTAATTCTGCCCCCCCACCCTCCGCCTGCCCCCTATCAACCCATTTTCCATCATAATGCAATCGCACGTCCGGCGGGAGATGCGCGACGAGAGACTCCCTTTCGCCAGACCGTGGACGTGCCGGGCTGCCTTTCTCACGTATTTTTTCTTCTTCTTCCTTTTAACGGCCACCGTCACGTCTCAACATGCCGAGATTGTCTGCTGCATTGCGACTCTTTCTCCCGACATACCGCGTCAACGAGATGTCGCGGTGGATTCCGCGTCTCGGCCGCGCGCGGTGTATTATATATACAATATATAAATACGGTCTGCTCTCGTCTGAGCCTCGCGTGCTTCGCCCTCCCCCCCCCCCTCGTCGGCATTCTCACATCGGGAAAAACTTCAAGGAACAGGAGGAAGTGTAAGAAGGCCGTGTGTTTCTTACATCGTATAAGCTTGATGTAAAAGCGTACTTCTGTTTTATTTATAGGGCTGCAGTCTTTTGAGTATAGTTTATAGTACTGTAAAAAAAAAAATGCTCAAGTTTTATGAGATGCCGTCTTTTATTTCGCTCTTTGAAACTGCAATTTACTTTTTACGAAAATTACTAATAAATGTTAATACAAAGTTTAAGATAAGCAGTGTTTTTCACTTTCTCTCTTTCGACCTCATTGCTCAATTCAGCCTCGTCTAAATGCGTATAGTTTTCGGAGACAATGGCTGCTCGATATCGACGTAAAAGCGCATCCGGCATTGGCACTGACAGTATAGAAATTGGGGGACTGGATAATTTCGAGGAGCTGTCTTCGTTGTTTGAGACAAAAATAAACCATTAAATTCAATTAGCATCGATCGCCGTCCAATCAGCATACCCCATTAGGGATTGTCAGAATCAGGATTTGAAGGTAATAATCACTGTGTAGCACCGGGCATTTCAATGCTGGCCAGGATAAGCCAAGTGATGCCGTCAATCATACCTGTCTAGTGAATACGAGGCTACTGCAATCCATCTACAACATAATTGATAAACATGTATAATGTTCGGATATTGTGCGCCTCGATACGTTCATTTTACCTGTAATTTGGTTTAATAAAATAAATATATTACAGATTCAAAGTGAGAGTACCAAAGCATGTAAAAACTATTACTTGTCTTTCTTGACTCAGGCTCATCGTTTATCTCAATATTTTCTTTATATGTATAGATAATATTGTAAATATTTATTTTTAGGCGTATATAGACTGCTATTCATTTAATTAAGTGCTTGTGATTCCTTTTTTTTACTTACATTCTAAAAACAGACAATGCAAGTATAGAATTATACCAAATATTTCTATAATTGCAAAAATCTGAATATTGACTGGGCTGATTTTGACCCACCGCCCAGTTTACGTTGACTTATTTTGTCCAACACAAAAGAAGGACTGGATCACCTCATTTTCTTTTGCAAAGAATCCACTCTCCAAGCTTAAAGCATCGTGCTAAGCTCGGCCATGGTTTTTGAAGATGAAAAAAGATAAATAACGAAAGATACGACGCGCTGAGGCTACGACAAAGGCGCTTGTGCATTCAGTCCAGTTTCTGGACATTGTTCTACGTGCGAATTCTGCAAATTCATTCGATAGCCCTCCTCCTCCTCCTCCTCCTCCCTCTCACGAATATGCCCCGAGATTATTTCAACGCTCTTCGCAAACCACTGCATTTTGTGCCTCGAATGTTTCCTTTAGTATAGAAATTGCCTTGTTACAAAATCTGCATAGCGGTAAAATATTAAAGATTTGCATAGTAGTTGAATATTTTTGCATGAAACTGAAATCTTTTAACAAAAATAAAGTATTTAAACAAATCTTGTTTTTTTTTTTTTAAATTCTTAAAATATTTTATTAGACGCTCGTAAAGAAAATTTGCGCGCGTATATTTGTATCTTGAATTGTGGCGCGTGCAGCAAAAAGAATTAGAAAATTGTTTATTTTTCTTACGCGTCGCAATTTTTAATTAGAGATATTTACTTCGGTGGAGAGGTGAAAACATTTATTAATTTACTTTTAATAACGGAAGAGTCCCTTTTGCGCGAAATGAGGCCTCGCGTCACGCGCGAATTTTAATAAGACAGGCGTTTTTTTTCCAACGTTTGAACTGAAAATCTTTATTTCAGTAATTAAAAAACATTCTTCCGTTAATGTGTCATTCCATAAACTAATATTAAATTTAATTATCTTAATTAATAAATTATGTCTTCTGTATAAATTAATTCGAATGAAAGACACGTATACGCGAATGTATTTGCTTAGCCATGCAATTAGGTCACATACTGTCGAGTTTAACAAACTCACGTAGATATTTTATTTAGACGGATAACAGACGTACGAGGCAAAACTCGATACCTATGAAAACCGGATTAAATTCGTGCATTTCTCATGCAAACGAACGATTTAAATAAACCGCTATGCGAGCATGGCGAATTAATAATTATAAGTTCGTAAATTAAACGGAGTGCATTGAAAGCGCAATAATTTAACCAATCTGACTTGCTTCGATTTCAGCGTGGATCGTCAGCAGCCGTTCACGTTCACTTTGGGCCAGGGCCAGGTGATCAAGGGCTGGGACCAGGGTCTGGTCGACATGTGCGTGTCCGAGAAGAGGAAACTGGTCATCCCGCCCGAGCTCGGCTACGGCGACCGTGGAGCCGGAAACATCATTGGGCCAGGTAAGGATAAGTTCCGTCGATCTCTACATCGACCCTTCTATTTTTTAGCGAAATATCAACTTAGTCGTGCTAATATTGGCTTCTGTGTGTTTTTCCCTAAGTCGTCGTATAAATTCATGCCTATCCATTACAGTTACGTATAAGCCAACGAATCGATATTTACGATTAATTTGCCATCATCTCTTTTTGCGAATTTCGAAGATAGATTCATAACTGTCGAATTCCAAAGAAGAATTATCAACCCCCCCCACCCTCCGGCTGACATCGCTAAATATCGGAAAGCGATTCGATTAGTAAAAAAAAAAAAAAAAAAAAAATATATCGACGCAAAAAAAAATGTGCAAAAAGAGAGGGGACACGAGAAACAGGCGTTTGTGTTTTAAAAAAAAAAAACGGAGGCAAATGGCTTTAATTAACGTACAGCGTATCGAGGAGAGTCATTTTTGAAACGTGCAGCTATAAACGCCGAAAATAATTGCTCGTCAGTTTCTATTAAAAATCGAGAGTGGCAGACCTCCGGGACTTCGTTTTTCCATTGCCCACGGGACAGAAATTATTACGGACAGTTTTTCGCGTCGAGGTCGTCGCGAATGACTGCGCAGGAAGGACAGACGTTGTACATAGATGTAGTGGCCCTAATTCTGAGGGAGTCGTTTAAGGTAACGTTATGATTTCGTGGCTCGAACCTATAGTAATCGTGTCTTAACGACATTGCGTTAATTAATTCGAGCCCAATCCAATTAAGGAATTAGATTTGTCTCTAAAGTCTATCGAAAAATAATTGCGCAACTCATTTACCCGTACGATGTATATTAGAAACAGGGAGGGGGTAATTACTACTATTGATTTTTGGTTCATTAAAATATTACGTCAGATAATGGGATTTCTATAACATACGAGAATAGAATTATTTACTGATTTTCTACTTGTGTATTCTTCACGTTATATAAATACATATTTGGAAATTGTGGTCACAAATTACTGACGACAATGGATAGATTATCTCTCTATTAAAAAATAAGTTCGTATACATATAAATATGTATTAGAAAAATTTTCACCGAAACGGAATATTGCGGGGGATTAAAACATTATTTCACTTCTACTTGCAATTAAACGCACGAATTAAAATTATGCGCTTTTTTAAGTATATAAAAATGTTATGAAAACGCCACGGTATGATTGATATAGAGAATTCGAGCAGCGTGCAAAAAAATCGCAATTTACTCGGCTTTCGTATGGAGCTATTTACGAGTCCGCGCGCATAAACATATGATATGTGACGGGAATTATTCCCAACCCTCGGGTGCACATATAGAGATGAACGGCATGTTATTGATTTCACTTGTCTCATCGGGGAATAACTATATATATATTCTGTACGTTGCGTTAACATGCCACCTTCGGAATAAATTGACGTATGCGCGCGACGCGCAGGTATAAGCATGAGAGACTGTTGGAAAATTCGCCACGGCTGCCTCGTTGAACGTAAATTCGGATGTTGTTCGGAGGGAATTGCGAAGATTTTGAATAAATGTTCCGACGAAGTTGAAAACGATAGGATAATAATATTTTTTGAAAGGAAAAAATCCAAAGTAAGATGAACGGGAGAAAGAGAGGTACAATACAGTTTATCTTACTTATAGAATTGGAATTTCTTGCAATTTTTCATCGAGCATAGCTGCATTTATTGCCCCTATACATTTTGTTATTTTCCGGACACCTGCGCTGACGACACGAACGAATATGTCGGGCCGCAGTAAGATGGAACGAAGCATCGGCAAAAGCAAGAATGGAACATAAAAGTGATTTAAAAGATTTTTAAATGATCTATAAAATGAAGCAGGTGTATAATTTACGAAGGTTATATCATTGAATGCATAATTGTAAAAGATTGCCTATTTAATCAGTTTGACTTGCTCGCGTACTAGGAGTCCTGCAGAAAAAAGCATCGCCAGATATAGAGAAATAAAGCAAATTATACGAGTATTGGAAAATAGTATTCTATTAATGGGAATAAGAAAAACACTAATAATCCTGAATGAGCGATAGAAATGATGAAAAAATATAAAATTGAACAATGCCCTGTTTCGGATTGGCCTATCTATTCTTTCCATAGAAAGACAATAGAAATAATATCGAGATGTTGAAAGATCGTTTATTCAGGTATTCGCTCATTATCTATTTGAAATTCAGCTATTGTTAACAAATATTTAAGCGAAGAAAATTAAAAAACTACTTTTGAAATAAAAATACTAGCTAAATGAAAATAGATTGGATATGAAATTTTTTTATCACAGAAAATAGTTCTGTATTCAGATAACATTTCTTTTAATGCTTTCTTTTTTTAATTCTAATATTTCGTAACAATACAGGATTCTCTTCGATAAATATTAATTCAAATATTTATTTAAATTGAAAATGATAAAGTATGAAGTGTAACTTCAATAAATATTAAAGTCTTTTTTGATTTAAAATATATACAGTAGGCAAAGAAAAATAAAAAGTATAGTCGAAACTATGAAAAATTTACAAAGGGCTTTTGCAATTTCCTGAAAACCTGTTTTGTAACGGCGACGCAACATATTTCCATGCCTTCTTCCGGACTGCCATAGAGAACCCATGAAAACAACGAAAAATTCAATATCCGTAAAGTGCAGCTTGTAAAAATGGTATGTGTGTGAAAGAGGGAGGAAGAGAGAGAGAGAGAGAGGGAGATTGGGGAGAAGTATTTTATCCGAACTGAATACAGAGGAATGCGCGTAAAAGCTATGAATGAATTTTAAAGTATCGTCGTTTGAAAAAAGAAGCCTTTGCAAAAGCTGCTTCGTCATCCGATCCTCGCATACGTCCTGACGTGATTTATTCTAATAAAAAACAAGACAAAGGTGACAAGAGTAAGAAGAGGGGGGATTAAGTGATTTTAATTCAATAGGTGGAGCCAAAAGCGACGGAGGCACGTACTGAGCGGGAGGGCGCTATCCCCAGAAAATCCCCAGTCGGTCAACGAACTCGTAACTGGTTTCCCTCGCCGCGCGACCCCACGTTGTTCCGGAACTGATCCGAATGCAAGCATTGGCGATGGAGAGGGGTTGTAGCGAAATTTCGGCTCCACGGACATCTGTAGACATTAATCGGGCGCGTCGTTGTTGTTGTTTTTTTTTTTTTTTTTTACGCGTCAATCAACCGATCGATGCCGCTCCAACGAATGTAATCGTCGAAATTTTTCCGTTAATTGAAAGAAAATTCTGATAAATCGCACAGATGCGACAGGTTCTCCGTTCGTTAGTGAAAAGGAAAAAAGAAAAGAATGCATATAAATGAAATGACACGATGCCCATGGGAAATACCAATATTCTGACTGAATTATTAATAAACGAAAGACTATATATATACTTTGAGCAGCTTTCATTTTAATAAAGTAACGATTGAACGAATGAAACGTTATCGATCGAAGTCAAGCAATTAACATTCATCGTTAACGGAAATGAACGTTTCATCGCAAATTTCGACACGTACTCCATAATATTTCTGAAAATCTATAAAGTTAATTTAAGCGATAAAGTTAATTTTGTGTACGGAGAGCGAGATTATCGTAGGGGTGAATTTGTGAATACGCCCGTGAAAGTAGGCCGGAGTTAATTAGCCTGTTTGGCTTGATTACCAACACTTGCTTCCTTGAATGTATCCAAAAAAGAATTGGACATTTTCACGAACAGGAGAGACCGCTGAAATCGAAAAAAAAAACGATGGGCAGTTGGGCAGCGATCATTCTGGCAAAATGCGGGAGACATTTTGACATGTACACCGTTGTCGGGCAGAACAACAAAAAATAGAGAGAGGCAGAGAGAGATAGAGAGAGAGAGAGAGAGAGAGAGAGAGAGAGAGAGAGAGATACTGATTGCCTTTCAGCTGTTAAAACTTTTACGTTTGATTCGACAGCTGATATGCGTCGGTGATCCACGAAAAATCAGAAAGAACTGATCTAACTGAGACGCCTCGATGCTTCGAAATTATTTGTGAGCACGTATAGCGATCAAGAGCTTCTCAATGGATCAAGCACTCAGTAGCCTGACGTTTCTTTATTTTGTTACTTTTAACATTTTATAGATTAACATACGTTAATAAAGTTTGTAATTAATGTAATAGAAATGAAAATATTTGCTTTCCATTTTATGACTTTTATAAATTTAATATTTTCGTAACGTTTTTAGAATAATTTTTCATACGTTCATGATACATTAAGATTTTATATCAACCTATTATCTTCTATTATTTCTTCTGCCACTCAGTGTCGAACGTTAGCCTTAATTTTTATTTCTCGATCTTAGTCCATTAATTAACGACTTCGTCTATCCTTTTTTTTCTCATTTCAGGAGCGACACTGATCTTCGAAGTTGAGCTGGTCAGCATCAACGACGCTCCACCAAACGTCAATGTCTTCAAGGAGATCGACGCCGACCAGGACAACCAATTGTCGCGCGAGGAGGTGAGCATAATGGCAAGAATCGTTCTGTTTTTTTTCATTCAGTAATTATTTTCTGGGGTCAATCGGTGTCGGCTTTCAATTAGCATAGAAACACCTTCGGATATATAGATCTGAACTCTTTGTTCAGCACTCTTATTGTTGTAAAATAGCTCGCAAAATTTTTAAAATTGTACAAAATTATACTAACAATATTTTCGTCGTAGCGTAACAACTTTGGTATTACCTTCTCTGGTTTGCATGAGCGTAACATTGCACAATGATTGTGTATATATACATAATATATACATAAATATAATATAATACTTGTGCACTTTGAAAATGACTGACGTTTATTAAGCAAAGATGTTCTTCTACAGACCCTTGAAAATTATGGATGGAAAAAGGAACGACAAACTCCCAAGTAGAAATTGAAACGTTTTTTAGGTCACGAAGTAAAGATCACTTTTTCTTTTTGATAATTCATATGGCAAAATAATGACTAGTTACTGAAGAATAGATTTTAAACTCTGGAATCGTTGAAAATGTTTTCATTTCTACTAGGGTTCTTTCAGAAAACAAGACAATATTCGTAAAATTTTAAATATCATTTCAAATTGACTCTAAATTCGTTACTCCGTTCTTACATTCTATGTCTAAAACTACTCTGATAGAGTAATATTATTTGAGGAAATCAATAATTTATACATATATGTAAATAAATTTAATAAGCAATTTTTCTTCTCTATGTAATGAGTTGTTACTAATCATATAAATAGTTAATATGTAAACAGTTATAGCATTGATATTCACTTTATTTCACTAATGTACGATCTGTAAATAAATCTTATTTACTTCTTAAATGTCACTTCTACTACTGTTATTTTCTGCAGCACTGATGTAAATAACTGCTCATACTATACTATCAATTAATATTTTATTATTACTTTGCGACTCTTAGGATAGAAAATACACTTTGCCTCCAAGTTGTATGTACTGTTACATATAGAGTTCGATACTAATTCAGATGAAAGTTGATTTGGCACTTGTGAGTAACGCACAATCCAAAGCACCGCGAGAACAGAAAAGCATATTGTCTTGTTAAAAAGTGAAAACACGGAGAAAATTCGAGCGCCGGTCATTAACGCGCATCGCGCGCACCATCGCGCTTTTCTCTGCCGCAGGTCAGCGACTACCTGAGGAAGCAGATGCTGGAGGCCGAGCAGTCCGGCGCCGCCGAGAGCGAGGAGATGAAGAAGATGCTGGCCGACCACGACAAGCTCGTCGAGGAGATCTTCCAGCACGAGGACAAGGACAAGAACGGCTTCATCTCGCACGACGAGTTCAGCGGCCCGAAGCACGACGAGCTTTGAGAGACTATTTTTAATTAAGACGCATGCGCACCCATCGGTACACATTTTTACAGACACACACACACACACACACACACACACACATTTACACGTTCACGCGTATACGAATGCAGACACTGTGTGAAGGGGACGCGAGTATAGAGGGGCACGACGACTGGGCCAGTGGCCGGCCACCACTCTGTAGACGAGTGTCAATTCCGATCATTTTTACTTGCAGAGCAAAGATTCCTTTAGATTAATTTAACGCTAATGGAGGGCCGGGCCTGTCGGAGGGGTATAGGGAAGGAATACTTTACTCGAATAGACGATCGAGTCAAAAAGGGTGGATTACATGCAGATTGAGTGATTTTTTTTTTTTTGCTTTTCTATAAGATAATTTTAATTAATTTATATACTTTTCACGAAGTCTTCGAACTTTTTCCTTTATTATTTTTTTTTTGTTTTTATTTTTTATAAATACGGAGTCCAAAACTTTAGCATCGATTCTCTTCTACCGGCGGAAATTACATCGACGCCTCGTGGTATTTTACTTTGGTAATGTTACAACCTTGTGCAGCGACGAGGCCCTAACGAAACTCTATAGAAGTTCCATTTTTTAATTTCTTTCGCAGTTTATTTTTCTCTCTCGTCGGCAAACGGAAATCGCGAAATTCTACGACCTCGGTCTCTCGGCAGCGGTGGACAGACAGCGACGGTCACCTATGCGCTACACGTTCAGAGTTGGGTCCGCCAATTTCCTACGGACATCTGCGAAATGACGGGCGCGGAACGAACGATAAAAAAAAAAACAAAAACAAAAAAAGGTCTGGGACCGGGTAGTATTGCACGGCTACCAGCGACCGCTGATATTTAACAAGGGAAGCGAACGAGAGGGTGAGAAAGGGGGGGGGCGAGACGCGAGGTACGGACGGACGATAAAAGAAGAATTGCTACTACTGTTCAGCGTTGAAATAGTGCGAAAAGGAAAAGAGAAAATAGAGAGAGAGAGAGAGAGAGAGAGAGAGGGGGAGGGGGAGAAATGGTACAACGAGGCGTGCAAGCCCTCGGGCAGAAATCGAGCTGTTTCGTTCTCCATCCCTTTTTTTCGCGGACCGACATTCCAACGGATCCCGACGCTGCCGCTCGAGTGGTAAGAACGCGAGCAAAAGAAACAGGGAGAAAAATAAATACAATACCGGGGGGGGCGCGAATTAAAACGACGAAAAAAAAAACCGAGTACTCGTACGTGCAGACGTATATAAAATACACTCATACACGTGGACAAACATATACAGATACAATAATGCACACGCCGAAGTTAAAAACATTCACGTGCACCGTGATCCCGATTCTTCTCCAAGTGTAAAGTGATCCCCAAGGCATCATTCGTATGGCGTGTATGCGAGAGCGAGCGAGCTATATATAAGATGCAAAAGTGAGCGCGAGATTGAGAGAAATACATAATAAGAGAGAGAGAGAGAGAGAGAGAGAGAGAGAGAGAGAGAGAGAGAGCGAAAGAGAAAAAGAGAGATAGAGACCGAGTGTTTTTTACGCGCATATATAAATATACATATATATATACATATGTGACTAGAGGGTGATAAAAGAAGAAACAAAACAAAATGAAACTAAAAAAAAAAACAAAAAAAAGAAAACAAGTATCAGTGGTAAAATTTGGCACTGGGTAAAAGAGATTTTTATTGTAGATTCTGGAGTGTTTACTTGCGCCAACGGTTACGATATGTGTGTGTTTTTTATTTTTACTTTCCAGACTTATCACCGACTCTTCCTGTGACTTCTTCGTTCGTTTCTTTTCCACTATTTTTCCGTACATTTGGATAATACTTAGGGATCGTGTTTTTTATCTAAGAATTTTTAAACTAATAGGGTTGATGGAATTTTTACGAGTCTATAGTGTCAACGTTTACCGTCGGAGTTTTATATGAATTTTATTGATTGACTGATTGTTCGAAGATCGACGATGTTTTTAGTGCCGTTAAATGAGTTTCCTTTATTTGACTATAATGGATTTTATATAAGAGATATATTATAAATATATATAGATATATATACATAGATACTTGTATTGTTGCATTTTACTCCTGGAAGCTACGTTTTGTCTTTGCGCTTCTTCCACAATGTTTTTAACTTTTAAGCAGCTTTGTAAATTGAGATTAAGTAAAAAGGAAATAAATAAATAAATAAACAATAATAATAAAATAAAGAAGTGCAGAAATTTGTGAATGCCAATGAGTCAATGGTGAATCAATTTTTTGAGGAAAAAAATTTCTTATTAATAAATACGGCGATCTGGAAATATAAATGGATTCAGTGATGAATTTACATCATTCTCGTTTTCTAGCATTATTAACGTAAAATTATGCGTTTTTATTACCACATTATATTGTATGTTGTTAAAGTTGGACGAAGGTTAATAATAAATCGTGCGTCTCTGGCACATTTTGTTATAAAATTATCTTTATTATTTATTCATCCCGCCCTACCCATCCTTTCAATAAATGAATATTTAAGATCTTATATGCGTGTTAAATTGTTACATCACATTTGTCAAATATTAAAATTATTTAGTATTCAAATCCTATAAGCTGACTTGATATTGTGATTGTTTATCTATATTTCAATAAATTAGTTTTATTACATGATTGCTTCTGTATGAATTTGGTTTTCTATAGATAATAAAATAGAAGCTAATAATTATTTATGTAAAACAATTTTTGTAAACTTCTAAATAATCACTATCTCAGTTTCGTTTTTATCGATTTTCTTTTCTTCTGTAAGTTAGTATTCCAATTGTGCATAATTTATGCTAAGAACATATAAATAGTAAATGAAACATCAAAGAATGCTGGTGCATAAATATGAATTTTAGTTTGCTAAAATCTTGTGTATAACCAAATTGATAACAATGCAAAGTTTAATATATAACTTATTCAAACATTATTATTGGAATAACTTACCGTTGCGTAGCTATGATAAATTAAAGCAAAATATCGATATGGAAGAGTAAATTATTTGTATAGAATATAAATTTGACTTTACGACATCCGTTGTCCTCATTTTCTGAATATTTCAAAGAGGAGAAGGATGTACAAGGTAAAAATTTATTTAAAATAATCGAATATTTATTAATGAAAAGTTACTACTTTTATTAAAAAATAATAAGAATGACGAATAAAAGAAAAAAAAATCCACGAAATTACAAATTTAGCTCAATTACTGAGATATTAGGTAGCATTTTATTATTTTTTCTCTTAATTTAAAGCTTTGGAATAAGTACAGATACTGGAGGATCAAATGACTTGGACAAAGTTTAAGGCAGTTATTTTCAGTTCTTTATTGTATCGATCACTTTCTCGTAATAATGTTACACCACTTATTACATCATAGATTATACAACGGATTTAGCTCTAATCTTACCAAGATTTTCCGCTCTTTCTCGTCGCGCGAAAACGTCAAAACTCAGCGCAGCGTTCGTTTTTTTCCATTTCTTTCTTTCCCCGTCCGGATGGGAAAAATCCGCACGATTACAGGAATCGAATGCCGACGGGCCTCGGACACAATCGCCAACGCTGCAAGAGCGCGTAGGATGCCGGCAAGCATACAGGTATACCATCTTTCGCGTATATTTATCGGTGAGTTCTTAGCGCTGAATGAAGAACAAAAAGAAAACGGTATTGCTTTTGCTTTCGACGAGTGGGAGAAGGAGAGGCGCGGAGGTTGGTTCGTATTGTTTTCCGATCGCGAGAGTGGCGAGGCTGCGCGCTGGTAATGTACGAGGGTTAAAAATGCGGAGAGAGAGGCACACGGGGGACGTAACGATTTTTATTCTGCTTCTCCCTTGAAATCTCTCTTTTTTTCTTTTTTTTTTTTTTTTTTGAAGGCATTTCTTTATTTCTTTGTATAATTTTATGCGATCGAGCCCAGAATGCATGTGGTAATTCGGGATCGGCTTTATGCCGGCTATACCGCAATAATTCGCTGTACAAAAATATTTTGCCTCTACCAGTGGCGGTTCGGGTTTCCAAGGCGAGCTTAAAGGCCGCGGGTATTCATTCGCACGGTTCTCTAAAATTTATAAGAAGAATCTCTCGTTTGTATCCCATTGCTGATGATAAATGTAATAAAGAAGAAAAGATTTCGACTTGGAGCGTTAAAAATCTGGTACGAAAGCAATTTCGTTACAATCCTCGTTTTTATTTTTGTTTTCGTATTTCACTTCTGCGTAAACCGTTAAAATCGTCCGCGTTTAAATACATTTTAAATATATACGCACGCGATATATAATGCACAGTCTGATGATCGAGTTAATGATATATAATAACGTCATTATATGCGCTATTTGATTAAAAAAAAAAAAAAGAGAAGATGATCCATAGCTTTCAATTTATCCGATAGCTCGTGTTTCTTTTTTCTCTTACAACTCCTGGATCTGACGATCGATCGAGTTTATATAATAATATTTGCAAGGCTAACGTAAGACTAGGTGGTACAATAATTTATCTACGACATAATTATCGCGAATCGATCGCTGAATTTTTTTTATTTTACTTTTTTCTTCTCTTCTCATTCTTCATTACCATCGGATCCTTCGACAAATATATATTTATACTTATATTTATATATATATATATATATATATATATATATATATATATATATATATATAATCGGAACATGCTAAAAGTAATAATAATTATTGTTTGCGCAGGCATGCGTGTGCGTCCGTACGAGAAAATTGAATGAAGAAGCCTCGTCGATCGCACATTATAATGTGATTCTGGAGATATCGTGCAAGACTATTTGGTTTTCGTAATAGTAACTATATAATCGAGGTTCGACGCATTTCCTTTGCTTTTTTCCCCCCTTCGTTAATACATCATCATTAGTTTTCGTTTACTGTTTAACTAATGACTATTATTAATATTCTAGCATTATTATTTCTTTAATTCCCTTTTCTCCTCTCGTGCGTCGGCCCCTCCTGCTCCGTCGGATCGTTATGGAAAATTGTCGGATTCGGCACCGTTGGAAACTACAAGGCCCTACAGTCGGCCAATGGATCTTCGGCCCGGCGATAATCCCGCGATTTTCCTCGCACTCCTCCATTTGCTGAACAATGGATTTCAACGTCGTCGGAATTAAGCAGCAATGGAAGAGAGAGAATTTGGTACATCCGTTGACGCTCGCCATTGGACAGACAGTCCGAGATTTCTGGGCTATCGCTCGAAGACGCGCGTGCTTAAAATTACTAAATACAGAGTGACTTTTCGACGCCGTCCGATTACAATAGTCGGGCTAATCCGCGACGGAAGCTCGACGATGGAAGGAAAAATAGTTGAAAAAAAAAAAATAATAAAGCACAGAGGAGAAAGCGCGAACGACGCGTAGATAGGCGGCGCCGAGAGATAAAGGGGAAGATAACAAAGTGGAGCTGATAGGTCTGTCCTCGAACGCTTCGAATACAGGAGATGACGGAGTTTGAGATTCCTTCGGCTATTCTGTCTCTGTCTCACTCTCTCTCTCCCTGTCTCACTCGTGCCTACGTATAATTATATGCGTCACCGTGAGCGCACGAAGGCAAGCTTATGCTGTCCGCTCGTTGGTGCTCGCTGTTCCTTGCAAGACGGGCGAAGCTCGTGGGGATGGAGAGCTGCCCAAGAGGTTGGCAGCGATAATAATGCGTCGACTCGGTGCCCGCATCGTTCATGTACATCCTCGATATGTACACACACACATATATATACATATATATATATATATATATATATATATATATATATATATGTATATATGTATATATGTATATATGTATATATGTATATGCATATGTATCTCTATATACATATCATCCTCGATTGGCTTGCTTACGTTATTTGTTCGTTTATCACAGTCAGTAGCCCTTGATGTAGGCAGCGATGTGTTTCTTCTCCTCTTCCGAGAGGCCGTTCTTCAGTGTTCTACGCACTGTAACAGAAATAATGTGGCAAAGGCCGTGCCTTTGGTTAGAAATTTTTTGCTTTGGCGGCTCAGTGCAGAGAAATCGAGGCCACGAGGAAATCAGCGAATATGTTGTACTGCTAGTGAAGAATAATTTATATGAGGAAATTACGTTTTTTTTGTTTTTTTTTTTAATGAAAAATTGGTTTATAGAGCCAGTTTATTAGTTTTACTCGCTGATTTCGTAATGAAGCCTGATTGAGCAAAATACTAAAATACTCAACTACAATTTTCATTCCAAAGTATATAACATGCAAAAGATTTTGGATTAATCAGTCAATCAATCAATTAGATTTTCGATTAATCAGAATGAATTAATCATGTAGAATAACCATGCTTTTCGATATTACTGAGTAATAAACTGATGAATATTATTATGAATTATTTGCAGTAAAATATGTTATATATATATTAGCTAATAATTAAAACTAGAATCATTACACGATTTGAATGAATCGTAGCGTAAACATGAAAACCTTAATTTACATTCTTTCCAATTCAGCATGTCTTACGACTAGAAAAATTTCTATGTGAGAATCTTGCAAGCTCCAAGTATAATTTAAATAACACGCGTATTCTTATTCCTTTCCACGCTCATTGGAAATGCAAAACGGGAATAGTATGCTATTCGGTAGAACATACATTGCAGTCGTTGATTTTTCCACAGCATCGCTTCCCATCTTTGAATCAAAAATCCATTTTCCCGGATCACCGGATTCTGGCGCATTATCCCTGATTCTCCCCTTCTACATCTCTTTTTTCTTCCTGCCTGTGTCCCATTCTTTCCTTCTCCGTCGAAGAGTTTACCCTCAAGCGCGCTCAAAAAACGATGTGTCGCTTTCTACGAACTCTCCTCCCTTATGCTGTTCCAAATACTACGGGTAATAAATATTTTCCAAATATTCTACCAAAAATTTATGAAGAGCTTTTAGATATTCTGTGATTTCCATGGAAGATTTGATTATCGAAATAGTAAATAAGAATAATATGAAATTATAAGAAAGTTTTTAAAATTTATAAAATTGTTTTTTATTAATTTCAATTTCAAAAAATCTTTATTTATATTATTTATATAGGCGCTTGTAACGTAAATAATCAATAAAGTTATAATATAAATGCACAATAAATAAAAAATATTTAATAAAATATAAATATGTAAAAAGATTAAATTATAAATATTTTTTTATTACTAATCAAGATCGAAAGACTTGAGTCATGTCTGATCAATACCAAAACCTACTACTGGAAATGCTAATCTGTATATGTAAACGAATAATGAATCTACTATGATAGTCTCGTCTAATTTCATGTATAAAAATATCATATATCAATACTGAATATTATTTACAAACATTTAGAAGCACGATTTACAATTTTAAAATACAAATCAATCGATACACGTCCAGGAATAAGAGCCCAGAGATGGTCCTGAAAGTTAATGAAGCGTTCGTTCAATTCCCACAGGATGCATCTCTGATGATCCGAGCGGGTGAGTTCGTGCGGACGAAATGAAATTCGTACAAATTGATGATCGCGCACAGTTCGAGCCGTAGAGATATATTTTCAGAGCGTAAAAAGTAGAGATAAAAAAAGAGGAAAAAGCCGGGGAGAGTGGCGAAATTGAATGCAGTGCCCACTCCACGATCAAGCGCTTTTAGCCGGCCATTAACGAGCGCCAACATTCTCGATGTGCTTTACTCACTGGGTATGTACATTGATATATACATACATATATATAACCTCACCATTACTGAACCGTCCCTGAAAAACGACGAGGACGGTGGCTTAATCGCTGAATTACGACTTCTTGAGTCTTTCAATTATTTTATTTTTCTTTCAATTCGCTACTGCTGCTTGGGTTACGAAACAATGTGAACTGAAACTGTCTGATAAAGTTTCTATCTGTAAAATAAAGGATTATCACGGGTGTCCCTGATATATTGAGATAAAATAGCGGATTCGTAAATTCGAATTCGTAGATTCGAAAATTGTGTCTAAAAGTCAATATCGATTGCGGGTAGTACAAAATAGTGAACTCACTACCTGTCAATGTTGCTGAGCCAAAAAGAAAGAGCTATATAATTGTTATCATTCGATCTTTGCAGTTTATAATTCAATTTTTGTTCAGACAGCTTATGAAACTTTAGTAATTGTGATAATTGTATATAGTTATATATTTGAAATGCAATAGAAATTGGACATAATCAATAAAACCTATTCAATTAAGAAACTTCTAAGAAATAATGGGATTATCGATAATTGCATTGATTTGGAACTTTTGATAATAAAATTGAATAGAAGTACTGAGGTAAGAATGCATCACTTAGTATCAGACGTTTAATCACAATTAAAGAAGCTCGGTCATGTCGAATAATAAGAGTCTATTAATGCATCAAGATCGATATTTAATTGATAATTATAATTACTGCAGTTTTCTGATAAAACGGATTAACTGGCGCAGGAATTAATCATAAATTCATCATAGAATGTCATTTTTTAAGATCAATTATCTTTGCTATTTTTTTGGATAGGATTTCCATGTTTCTTCTGTCATTCATATTCTTCGGATAGTCTAATTTCCAGAAAAATCTTTCTATGGACCAACGGCAGACGATAGGTGCGAAAGACGAAACCAAGTTCACAGCAGGCGGACGATGGAAAAATCATTGTTCGCTTCATCCTCAATATCCATCTCCGATATAATAGCCTGAGCCACTCGGTAACCACAACTCGGGAGTAAACCACACCCACCGAGACGCGTCCCACGGGCTGCTCGTGGAATTAGAAATCCATCGGACCACGACGCGCGCCAATTAATAATTCGATCTCACCAGGTCGACGAAACTGTGCATATATATATATATCAGGCTACGCTCCTAAAATTTTAGGATTAACGTACGAGTGCAAGCTTGTCGCGCATATTAGGTTATTGATATTATAAACTGGAGAAAGGAATTCGAGATTCCGTAAATATAACATGAAGTATCGAAACTAAGCTGGAAGCTAAATCATGAAAAATTATATGAAAATCAATAATTCTATTCGTTATGTAATTATATTGGAGAAAATCGATTAATGAAGCGCAGCTGTAATTTTATTAAGGAAAATTAGCTAAATTTCTCAAATCTAATAAAAATCGTTTAAATAATCATAGATTTTCTCCATTAGAGATCATGCTTGAAATATTACTCTAAATGACGTCGTCTCAATTTTAAATGAAATAAAATATTTCAATATTTGTGAATTTTCTAAAGATCATTTATCAGATATCATTATTTCTGTTCTTTTCTAGCATTCAATTAACGTATTTCAAATTTTTTGAAGAATACTGAATTGAACGTTTCCAGTCAGATATAATGGAACAGATGTAACGGACACGAATCGTGGCGATACAGGACACAGACAGGATATTATTAGATTGTAAAAACTGTGCGTTACTTGAATGTAATGTATGAAATGCGTCATACTATAACGAGGATTGAAATTATCTTATTCAATCGCGCCAAAATATTTATCTGCCTTCAATCGTACATAAGATACTTACGCTTTACAGCCATATCATTATATTTACTTTATTATTAAGGTAAGTATAAACTTATTAAAACGTAAAAACAACATCACAAATACATTTCTTCATGCAGAATCTTTTTGTTAATAAAAAAAAGAAGAAAAAAAATATTGTAAGTTAGGTTTACGAGGAAAAGGTTCATTCAATCTAGGGAACTGTACAAAATCACACTAATATTATAGGACAGATTGTAGGAAATCACAAAACATTCAGGATTCAAGTAAAAATTACATTTGTTCGCGTGTATTCTCTGTTCAAACGAAAGCAGCCTCGCAAAGCCAAGGCGTGTACGTAGGATTTGTATGCAGTTAATATAGGAAGCTCGCGCGAGAAAGCAGAAAACGAGATAGAAAAGCAAATTAGCAACAACAACAACCAAAAAAAAAAAAAAACACAGAATTCAGCAGCCAACCTTTAAATCAGCAGCTCCACGGTCGCCGGGCCACTCTCAAGGACGATAGCCGTCCGGCGTCGTGTTGTTCTCCCGTGTGCGCGAGCGCTTCACTGTTTTATATAGAACAGAGAAAAAGAGACAGGGAAGAAGGGATGCCCATATAGTACAAAGCCCGCCCGAGGGCGGGCTAAACCAACACCAAAATTGCATTGTCGGACGTGTCGGTATGTATGCATGTATCGCTGTACATTATGTGTGAGTATTTTTCTGGACACGTGTGCACGTGTACGTGTATTTTAGTACAAGAGCGTCGCTACACCCAGCACCAACTTAAAACTAACGTTTTTATATCTTCCAATTCCAGGGTATTGTTCTGTGAGAGTCAGATTTGTGAAAAAGATTTGCAATTTGGTAATATACAATATAATGTAAGTAAAATGAAACTCAAATATTAATAGATAATTATTGTATTATAATCAATATAAATAAATAACAAACACCTCAATTTAAGGTGAAAATATTTTCTTTTATAAACATCTTGGATAATTCTTCTTCACAAACGTAACAAAACACTAACGTTGCATGAACTGTGGAGGGTGATGGAAATTTTTTTGTTAGTAATTATAGTTTTAGAGAATATGATATTATTGAGTATACGATGAAAACCCGCTACACCTAATGAAATTTACAGACGTAATAAACAAAAACTTTCTTTCGCATTAAAAATTCTTGTCCTCGTATTTTACTAAAATATTTAGTTCCATAAATTTATTTATACAAAGACTATATACATTATTTCCCTTCATTAAATCATATTATATAATCCTGCATTCAGCGGATAAGCGCGTAATGCATTTTCTGCGTAAACTCGGGTTACGTTATGACTGGTCGATATGTTCAGGCGGAGTAACCGAACCCGAGAAATCCTTTATTTAGTAATGCGATATTTACGGATTTCACCCCTCGCCCGCATTAGGTCTCACGTTATTAACCGGGAACGAGAAGCGAATCCCCGCGCACGACCGGGCGAGAACCCGAGCTCAACGTCTCGACATCGGTACAGGGAGAAAAAATATATATCGAAGCATCGCTACGATGTCTAAGTAAAAATCGTAATTAAATATTTTCCGCGTTCGCTGGCAATTCTTCCGCGTACTTATGGGGGAGGGGGGCATGAAGGTGCGATTTAGAAGCGAAACGAAAAGCTCGTTCGAGCCTGATTAAAGGAAGGAAAATCGAGGAAACGCGACCGTCCTCGACGAATGAGCCTTTGGCTTAGGTCGAGGGGAGGGGGCGAAACGTAACTTCGAAACGCAGTTTCGCTCGACTCTTGTTTAAAACCATCCCGGATTAGATTCTTTGTCCTCGTTTACGTCGTCGAGATCGGGATGCAGAATTTTATTG
Organism: Sycobia sp. Sy_11; assembly: GCA_018907035.1. Taxonomy (NCBI): domain Eukaryota; kingdom Metazoa; phylum Arthropoda; class Insecta; order Hymenoptera; family Epichrysomallidae; genus Sycobia; species Sycobia sp. Sy_11. The sequence goes on along the minus strand of JACCIC010000025.1, from coordinate 4,069,474 downwards.
ATTTTCGCGCTGCTCAGCGGGAAAATTCGGTGGCTCGATGGTAATGGGAAAATTGGTAGCAGAATTGAATTTTGTCGTTATAGCCGATGGAGCGCTGCGGAGGGCGTATTTTCGCGAGAACAGAGGAAAATGCAGCGATATGCGGAACTATACGTATCCAATTGCAGAGACAAAGTAAAAATTTCCATCCCGACGAGAATCATATTGATAATCGAACTTTCCGTTAAAAATCTGAATGAATTTCATTTCATTTCAAGTTTTAGATACGGAAAAATACTGGATTACTTTTGTACACTCTTGTCTATTCTTCAATCGCCATCACGTTCTTCTATTGTAGGAAATATTATATGTTCATTCTACTTTGATAATATTGAATTCGTTCAAGTTTAGTCCTAATTTCGCAAGGTCTAAATAAATTTATATTTTTACAGGAATTCATAATCATAATAAATGTCCTTTATGAAATACCTATTTATTATTATTTTTTGGTTATTATTTCCAGCTTCTTTTATAAAAAAATATCTTGCTAGAAATAACCGTAGATAATAGCAAATTCTTATTTGAAAATTGGCTATTTGGCTTTTATTGTCTAATATTTTGTATATTAAAATAATATATGTTAAATTTATATACTGTACCCCATTCTATGAGACCAAAAAGAATAAAGATATATAGAATAAAGAAGTAAGAAAAAAGGAGAAAAACAGAAAGAGAAAAAAGAATGTGCAGAAAAGGTGCAATGAATAACCACATCGAGCGATGTCCCACGGTAACACATCCACATATATATATATATATATATATATATATATATATATATATATGTATATATCCGACGATCACGAGCTCCGAGGCGTATATATAACGCCCTAGCCGCCCTCGAATTCGGTCGGCGGATAGACGACGCCCGCGCTCTATCTTATCTCGGCTCCGACTTATCTTCTCAGTTGCGGATCTCTCGACTCTCTCTCTCTCTCTCTCTCTCTCTCTCACTCTCTCGCTCTCGCTCTCTTCCTCGGCCTCTGATCGATCGATAACTAATCAAACGCGCGAAATGCATGATTTCTCCCGAGTTTTCCTCGCCTCCCTGACTGCCTTTCACGCTCGAAATTTCCTTTGGCCGCCGAGAGGTCGGGTATAGGGAAAAATTGGGGGTTTCCAAAGTCCGCGAGCGGTGTAATAGAATTTTCAATTTCGCGAGAACTTTCTGACGCGAAAACAATACGCTCGGCGAGAGAATTTAAAATTCTACGGGCTCTTCCTTTCTCCCTGTCTAGTGTTCTACGCGAGCACTGTAATTTCATTCTATCCTTCCGATTGTATTTTATAAGAAAAATAATTTTTGTTTCCTTAATATATCAATTTATGGAGAGATTTTTATTACGATCCACCAGCAAAATCAATTTTTTTTACTTATATTTCTTAATAGTTTCTCATAAAATGTAGGTATTCCAAAATGATTTTTCCATTATTCGCGCTTCATTTAATTTAATATACACTGAACTTCATATTGTTGAAAATTTTTTATGTTATGCACTAAATTATTTTATTAAATGTTTTACTTAATTTATAATTAAGAATTACGAAGCCTAATTTACGTAGTTGCTGATTCTATTTCACTTGGAGAAAAGAAACTCGTCATATTTTTAAGATCGTTTAAGAAGAACTTTTTTTTAAAATTTAATGAAATAGATTTTCAATAGGAAATAATTCTAGTAATCATAAAACTGATTTTCAATTTATTTGAAATATGTTAATCACTATAATCACTACTCGTTAACATATATCGATCGAAAAAGATTACAATATTTCACGAGCGATAAAAATAGGAGCAATCAAAAAAACTGGGTGAATTTCATATAATATAAAAATGTATAGACATCGTTAAAACAAATGTTTCATTAGTTACTTTTAACACACTTGTGAACTCCGGATTTGTGAAAAACTTGAACGCCAAATATATGTACAATTAAAGTGTCGCGTTTGTTTGGCAATTTCTTGGAGCACTTATGCGTCCCTTTTAAACATAAAGATCTAACCGTACGGCCGATAAAACGTTCGAGCCTCGAATAGCGCGAAAGCGCTTCGCGAGAGGCGTACCGAGGGAGAACACAGAGAGGTCCGTGCGGTCGTCGGAGCCGAGCGATAGGATAGATCGATAGAGCGGACGTCCGCGAGACTCGCCCCACCGGGTGCAGGGTGCAGGGACATTCCGACTTACAAGACTTACGATCGGCGTGTCGCGTGCGCTTGCGCTCCCTCGGCGTCGTCCGGGTAGCCGGGGTCTTCGTCGCCGTCTTCACCAGTGACTCGAGGAGCTCATCGTCGCCGTCCGTCAGGTTGCCGTTCGTGCGCTCGTCCATCAGCAGCGGCCCCAGGGACGTGCGGCCTGTAAACGCGAGCGAATGCGGATCGATTAAAACAGAGCAACGGTTTACATTCAAATGGTCATTTGAATTGACCGATTTTTTCAGCGTACTTTGCAGAAAATTCAATTTAATATTTATTTATATATCGTGAAACTTCCTGAGTTTCTAATACGTATTCCTATAAGCTGAAAAACATACTTCTGCAAAAATTTATTTTTTCATTTTTTGTAATAACGTATATTTTTTAGTATCTGAAACTAATGCTAGTTAATCCTTGAATTATTTTATGATTTTATTTTTAATCATAATAATCACCACCTGCTACTCACTTTATTTTAAAAAATAACCTAAATCAATTAAAGTTCCTTCGTATTTTAAAAGTTATTGAACGACAGCAAGAAAGTTTAGCCCGAAGAAAAATCAAGCACAGATTTTTCTCCAAGGAAACTTATATGGAAGCGTTATTTGACACCGGGATACTTACGTGCAGCCGCAGCGAATTGGGCCAGCTGTCAGATAAACTTTATTATTTCGGAAAATTGGAAACATTCGTGATCGAGGAAGTAAATAAAACTATTTTTGTACGCTTTACTATTGGAAAAGAATTAAATTCAATTATTGTATAAAACTCTTTAATATAATAAGGTTCTTTATCAAACGTGTGCATTAAATTAATTTGTCGAAGAATCTAAAAATAAGAGTAGAAATAATCTTAGCAGTGTAGTGACTGCTTTAAAAAAAGTGCACCGATAATAAACTACTATTTCCATATTATTCCACTGCAATAAGTGCGACTTTAGCAAATAGCCAGTGTATCGCTCTCTCTCTCGCTCTCTCTTTCTTTCTCTGTCTAGCTCGCTCTCTCCATTTTCTCCACTCGGTGCTTTGTCTCCCCCCCCCCATCTCCCGAGCCGTGTTATTCGCACTCCTTGCACGTGGCATTTAAAACCCAATTGGCCGCGATAAGATGCCAATACACTGGCATTGGCTAGTAAAAAGAAAGCAGCCAGGCAACGAGAGAGATAAAGGAAGAGAGAGAGAGAGAGAGAGAGAGAGAGAGACAGAGAGCGGGGAGAAAAGAATGAGAAAGAGGGACAGGGATAGAATAAAGCACATTGGAGCGCAACGAGTCGCCCGCCAAGACGAATTACCTGCTCTGTCGATTCGACGGTGGTATAGAGGCTAAAAGGAATAAACTGCCGGGACGCCATGTCGGGTCCGACTATTCTCCCCCTCCCTTCACTCCCTTTTGCATCGTCATTCCGCTCGATCTTGCGAATTTAAGCGCGAGGATTTTAGATACTCGTGAATAATGTAGTCGGATCAGCTTAAAATTCTACGAACGAAAACTATACTCTAATAAAGCGTCAATTTGAACATTGGATCCAGGGCTGTTCTGATTGCTCTTTATAAATCATCGGGCGGGGGGTAAATAATATTCAATTTGCTTCATTGTTCTAAAAAACAATGCACATATGAATTATAATCTCACACTGTTAAAAAAAAAACAACTTTTATTATCCTACAACCTCGTTAACGCCGTATTGAATTCTCGTAAAGGGACTTAAACAGCTAGACGCCCCTGGGCTACGGGTCGATCGTCTCCTAAAACCTTATCGCTATGTGCTCCCTAAATCTACCAAGGAAGGAGGAGGGGCGAGCATCTTTCTAACCGGTGGACAACGCGCGGGGCGATCGGGGGCAATTTGGTTCCGGAATCCCAGAAACGAAAGCAAGGCACGAGCTCCTGCTCGTGCGGATATGTGTGTGTGTGTGTATGCGCGCGCGTATGAGAAGGAGGGAGATCGCGTATTGGTCTCCGTCTCAATTGTACCATCGCCAGGCTCTGTATTTGCCGCTAGCAGCACATATGGGAATATATATACATATATATACGAGTTAGATAGACACGATCTTTGGTGCTATTTAAGCTCCAATTCGGTTCGAAGCCTAGTTCAGGGATATAAAGGATAGGGGGGGGTGAAATTTTCTACTTTTTTCATTCTCAGTAGCTGATCCTTGGTCTAATAAAAAAAGAAAGAGTTCTTATTGTACGAAGTATATGCGAACTATTCGGAACAAAAACAAATTAAGGAGATGTTTTGTGGAAGATGATGACGACTTTTTTTAAACTTTTTTTTTCTACTTTTTGTTTTTATCGACATATGGGAAATCGACTAGTTAGATGTTACGATCCAGAATTTTAACTTTTATTACTAGTATGGTTGAGTTTTTAAAAAGATAACAATTTATTATTATTTTATCTTTGTTCACGTATCTGAATGAAAATTTTCAGTTGGGAAAATTGGGTTCTTTAATCAGTTTTAATTAACATAAATCAATGTAAACATGTCACGACTCTAAAATATATTACCAATCCATACTAAAATTCATTCTTGTTATATATTTTCAACATATAAAAACATATTGTGTAACCAAGTCTAGTAAATATTATATAAAGGCATTATGCAAAATATATCATTATCATCATGAAGTTTCGTAGCGTTAATTGTAAAAGATACGTACCAAATGCGATAAGAGCAACTTTAACTAGACCCAAGACAGTTGAATATAATTTTTTTCGAAGGAATTCCTTCTCTCTCTCTCTCTTTCTGTCTCTCTCTCTGTCTCTCTCTCTCTCTCTCTTTTTAATTCTTGAAACGTTCAATCTCGAATCCAAGTTAAAAGCAAGCTAAGCAAGACGGAGTTTTACCACGCGCTACCAATACCGGATGTATAGAAGAGAGGATCTTTCAAGAGTGCTCAAACCAGGTTCTGCATAAACCCCAAGTGCGCGCTTTGGGTAGAATGAGCTTTGATAAAGCTGCGCGGTGAAAACGAGGAGCGAGCAGGAGAGAGAGAGAGAGAGAGAGAGAGATAGAGAGAGAGAGAGAGAGAGTGGGAGAGACTTGTTAGAGAGATACCTCAGAAAGGGCTCGCGAAGAAATTAGGAAGGTAGGCTCTATCACGCATTATACGACTGAGGGAATCTCACCCTCCTCCCTTTTCTACTACTTACAACTTACGTGGCCAGAGTGCAAAATCTTCTTGCATAACGGCGGCGAACGCTGCGACGGCGGCGACATATCTTATGTTTTTTACGCCCCCCGTATGTTCGTGAATGCATTAAGCGTGTTTTTTCCTTGTTTTATTTTTTCTTTTTCTTTTTTTTTTTTTAAACACCCTCTCGCGCGGCGTGCTGGGCGCGATTTTTATGCGCGTGCACCACACCGCGCGCACGGCTGTCGCAGGGGAATGGAAGAAACAGCGCGCGCGCGCGCACAGTAGCAGGGATCGCCAATAAATTCAACCTCGAAGTGGCTCCGTTCTGCTAAGGGTGGACGGAGCGAAGCGATAATAAAAGGAAGTATCGCGGGTGTTGTATTTTGTATTTTTGTAACGGCATGCCAGATGTGGTCTTCGAGCACCGGCATGCAAATTTATCGACTTAAGAGAATGTAAATTGGTAAAAAATGATATCCCCGATTACCTCGACGAAACATATTTGAAATATCCAAATGACTTGGATGTTGAAATAGTATTTTCAATTAAATAGAAAGAATTTTGTCATTCCAAGTACTGTATTAAGCGATGAATGAAATTTAAGTAATATCTTTAACAACTAAAAAATATTTTTATCGGTCTTGCTGTCTTTAAGAATTAATATCGTATAATTATAATTATATAATTACATTTAGACTATACTTGTTTGTTCTAACTCCTCAATATAATCCTGAATATGAACAGTACGACTAAAAAAGTATATAATATCAAAATAATTAATCACATTCTTAGCAAACTATAATCCTTATCAAATCCCAGTATTTAAATGACCAAATCGATATATTTGTTTCCTCGAACATTTTCAATCAGTTTGTCTCCTCATCACAGGCTGACTTAAAATTATAATAATGGAATTCTATACATCCTATGCTCCTTCAATTGAATCTTAAATATGGAGCATAAATTTATATTCATATATGAAGATAAATGTTATTTAATTCTCATAATATCATTAATATCGACTCCATAAAATATGGATATTTTCAAGATTTTTCCTCTGATATTTATATCTATATATATATATATATATATATTAATAGTGTATACATATATACATATATAATAGAGAGCATTTCCCATAGTAACCGATTTAATAAAGAATTAAATAATATCTATGTATCTAAGAAGTACTCTATGTTTAAATCTATTTATATTAATATTATAAATATTTTTGTACTTATAGTTGGTGGTATGCTGATTGCGAATATCATAACAGCTTTCAAAGGAAATTGAATATTCACCCCCAAATCTATGACAAGCTCGTACAAATAATGGTCTTCCAAATTTATCTCAAATAATAATCAAAATCTACAAAAACTTTAGAGCCAAAAATCTGGAACTAATTAAAATGCCTTTTTTTCTATACATTTTTTTGACACAATCGTTTCAGCAGTTTTATCGTTCAATATGTACAAACAAAAGCACACTTTGTAAATTACTATGATGATATGATAATGATGCTGATGATATATATATATATATATATATATATATATATATATGTTTAATACAAGATTGATAAAATAATTTAAATATAATTTAATAAATTAATATAACACTACTGAATTATGTTAAATTATGATAATTAGTAAAAAGATTTTTACGAAGAAACTATATATAATAAAATTATAACTTTCTATAATTAAATAATCTATAAATACTTTATAACTTTCATGGTTGTAACTGAATATTCTTTCCAACTTTTACGAAAAATCCTCTTGGTACAAAATACGTAAAGTAGAAGCGCATTAAAAGAAGATCAAAACATGATGTACTTTACCTATTTATTTTCAGAAATGGAATAACAAATAAATGAAAGAAAATGAAATAAGAACGTGAACTCGCTTTGTGAATATGGAATATCCTACACGTGCGTATAAATTCAAAAGATCGCGCAAAGCCCCGCATGCATCGATAACCGCGCTCCCCGTTCAAGTGCATCGCCTTTGAGCGCTTCCACCGCGCCGCGCGTCTGACTCGAGCCCCGCTCATTCCACTTGAGCCCCGGCTGGTTTATTGTACCCGTACGCTCGACTATATAGATCGTCGCAAAGGCCGCCCTTACGCGCTTTCGATTTTCGTTGATGTTATCGCGCACGACTTCGCGCGCAAACCGCTTGCCGCCCCCCCCTCTCCTCGGCATTTTCTTTTTCTTCCGCTGGCCGAAAACGTACGCCAAGATACGGCAATTGCGACCGTTTCAAATGCGTAAAGCTAAAATTGGATTTACTCTGTTATGGTTTCGAAGCTGCGATTCGTCATCCTATCCTATCGTTTAGGCGGTATAAATTTTTTTTAACTAAAGAAATATAAATAAAATCATCGAACAAGTATAAAATTATAAAATAAACATAAAATATCATCATTAACTTCGCTTAAAGAAAAAAGAGAATCTCAAGTTACACCTTCGTCAGACAAAAGACGACAAAGGAATCAACAGAATATGCTTTTCCCTTCACGCGCGCACTCTTCCAAATCCTAATCTAGAAACATTCTCCTAGCCCCCTGCCCCGCCGCAGCTTTGCGAACGGCATAAGGAAAAGCCGCCCGAGTGCTTAGCCGCTCAAAAGAAAGGGGCCGCAGGAGCTTGTATAAGCATGTGGCGCGGGTGAAACAAGAAGAGAGAGAGAGAGAGAGAGAGAGAGAGAGAGCGCGCGCGCACGCCCTCCCGACGCGAGAGTTTACGAGGGCGCGGCGACCGCCTTGAATGCTTTCGGCGCCCTACTACGTGCGCACACTTGTGTACGCGGGGGCGCTTGAGAGCAGGCGCATGTGCCCGCGTGTATATCTCAGCAGCCGGGCTGAAATTCCGAAAACGCTTTACGTGCACCTCCCCCTCCCCCGCGAGCCATACGAACGATCGAGACGTAAGTGGCCGCGTCGGGACGTCGATATGTTTTTTTTTTTGCTCCCTCTCTTTCTCTCTCCGTTGTAGATAAAGGAGCAAATAGTGGAGCTGGGAAAAAAGGACCGGACCAAATTATTAATTAATTAATTAAAAGAATTCTGATAAAGGCACATCCGTTTTTATCATCGAATGCAAAGAAAGAATAACATTTTCAGCAAGCAAATTCTGATGTTCTGATTCTTTGCGTAAATGTATGATTTTTTAATTATTATCTATTGGAATTGTATGAAATTTTTTACCCATCAACGAGCGATTGACAATCCGATCGAGTCGACAATATATCAATTTTAACTACTAATTAGCAATTAAGAATGTCACACAATCTTAGTTTCGAAAACTTTATTAGTCTTATCTATCGGCTGTAATAAGTGTTACCTTTTTCAGGTTACTACTAATACTGGTCATCGATACAACCTCGCCTCAAGATGTTTCTATTAAATTCAAATAATAATACAACGAGGCACAAGTTAAAATTATCAATGAGTCGCGTAAAATATTTATAAATGTAAGATAAAAATTGCGACTGTTTTATTTAAATTAAGCAGCCATAAAATATCCTGTCATATAATGATTTCAATCAATCTGTTTTTTGTAACCACTAACGATTCACGATGAAAATGAAATAATTTTTGGAATTACGATCGAAATGTTAAGCAGCGATGAATAAAATTAACAGTTTGATTTACTCGAATTGCAAATAATCGATATGCTTCTACGGCTCAAACTGGAATAAGGGAACAGTAATTTCCAGTAATGCAAATATTTAAATAAAAAATCTATATTAATAATACTAGGCTCACAGCTTGCCATTGAACCTCGTACAAAGTTCGGGTACCCTCTCTATGAGCTTTGGCTTTATTATCTCACTTTCGACGATCTGTTTCTCATTATCAGGTATCCGCCAACCTCCTGCACATATTATCAGGATGTATTGCTGTTGCAGAAAGTTGTCATCGGTTACAGTTACACGTTGGATAATCATTTTGAAAACGTTCTGTGTAGCCGTTAATAACGCATTAAGCGATGTATCCATTCGATGGTCGGAGCATCGAAGCTGCCAGCCCGTAACATTAACCGAACTACTTCTCGCGCAAACGACGAAGAAGCGTCTAGTTCCAACCAGGATGAAGTACG